>CAWUFW010000559.1:1200000-1610213 GCA_963921515.1 Calotriton arnoldi | reverse complement strand
GATTGCTTGCTGTGAGTTGAATGCTATATGCAAGCATAGTCAGGTTGAATCCGCAGCACAGATGTAATAAAAACTGCCTCCCATGCCCCTACTTCCAGCCGCACTTCACCAATCATAGCAGAAACTGGAGACGACGGTAACAGTGACCCCGTCTCTCCATACAGTGATGGAGTGTGCTTGCCAACAGTTCCTCTGCCTTCTTGGGTCAGGTGGCGGTTCTCGGATTCCGATACCTCGGATCAAATAAACTGGAGTTGCCACTGATGCCGAGAACGCTTAACGGAAGGGTCCCCCTGCGCGTCACTGGCTAACGACGCTTCACATCCCAAAGTAGGTCTCCTCCTTTTCAAGCAGACACGGGGGACACAGCGGAGCAAGGTACGGCAGCTTTATTAACTGTGTGGCATGACGCGTTTCGGTGAATACCTTTATCAAATGCTGTTAGTTACTGGGTTAACTGCTACAGAGTCCTTTAAATAGTCCCGCCTCTCCTTCAAGTGTAGAGGGCTCACCTGACTCACAATTGTTCCAGAGCCATCGTTATGGTTCAAGGCAAAACTTCAACTCCCACAATGCAGCTTAATGTACAGCCGAAATGTGGAATGCTTGCAACTTAGATATTGATTGCTTGCTGTGATTTGAATGCTATATGCAAGCATAGTCAGGTTGAATCCGCAACACAGATGTCACAAAAACTGCCTCCCATGCCCCTACTTCCAGCCGCACTTCACCGATCACAGCAGAAACTGGAGACGACGGTAACAGTGACCCCGTCTCTCCATACAGTGATGGACTGTGCTTGCCAGCAGTTCCTCTGCCTTCTTGGGTCAGGTGGCGGTTCTCGGATTCCGATACCTCGGATCAAATAAACTGGAGTTGCCACTGATGCCGAGAACGCTTAACGGAAGGGTCCCCCTTCGAGTCACTGGCTAACGCGCTTCACATCCCAAAATAGGTCTCCTCCATTTCAAGCAGACATGGGGGACACAGCAGAGCAAGGTACGGCAGCTTTATTAACTGTGTGGCATGACGCGTTTCGGTGAATACCTTTATCAAATGCCGTTAGTTACTGGGTTAACTGCTACAGAGTCCTTTGAATAGTCCCGCCTCTCCTTCAAGTGTAGAGGGCCTCACCTGACTCACAATTGTTCCAGAGCCATCGTTATGGTTCAAGGCAAAACTTCAACTCCCACAATGCAGCTTAATGTACAGCCGAAATGTGGAATGCTTGCAGCTTAGATATTGATTGCTTGCTGTGAGTTGAATGCTGTATGCAAGCATATTCAGGTTGAATCGGCAGCACATATGTCATAAACACTGCCTCCCATGCCCCTACTTCCAGCCGCAATTCACCAATCGTAGCAGAAACTGGAGACGACGGTAACAGAGTGACCCCGTCTCTCCATACAGTGATGGACTGTGACTTGCCAGCAGTTCCTCTGCCTTCTTGGGTCAGGTGGCGGTTCTCGGATTCCGATACCTTGGATCAAATAAACTGGCGTTGCCACTGATGCCGAGAACGCCTAACGGAAGGGTCCCCCTGCGCGTCACTGGCTAACGCGCTTCACATCCCAAAGTAGGTCTCCTCCATTTCAAGCAGACACGGAGGACACAGCGGAGCAAGGTACGGCAGCTTTATTAACTGTGTGGCATGACGCGTTTCGGTGAATACCTTTATCAAAGGCCGTTAGTTACTGGGTTAACTGCTACAGAGTCCTTTAAATAGTACCGCCTCTCCTTCAAGTGTAGAGGGCTCACCTGACTCACAATTGTTCCAGAGCCATCGTTATGGTTCAAGGCAAAACTTCAACTCCCACAATGCAGCTTAATGTACAGCCGAAATGTGGAATGCTTGCAACTTAGATATTGATTGCTTGCTGTGAGTTGAATGCTATATGCGAGCATAGTCAGGTTGAATCCGCAGCACAGATGTCATAAACACTGCCTCCCATGCCCCTACTTCCAGCCGCACTTCACCAATCGTAGCAGAAACTGGAGACGACGGTAACAGTGACCCCGTCTCTCCATACAGTGATGGACTGTGCTTGCCAGCAGTTCCTCTGCCTTCTTGGGTCAGGTGGCCGTTCTCGGATTCCGATACCTCGGATCAAATAAACTGGAGTTGCCACTGATGCCGAGAACGCTTGACGGAAGGGTCCCCCTGCGCGTCACTGTCTAACGCGCTTCACATCCCAAAGTAGGTCTCCTCCATTTCAAGCAGACACGGGGGACACCGCGGAGCAAGGTACGGCAGCTTTATTAACTGTGTGGCATGACGCGTTTCGGTGAATACCTTTATCAAATGCCGTTAGTTACTGGGTTAACTGCTACAGAGTCCTTTAAATAGTCCCGCCTCTCCTTCAAGTGTAGAGGGCTTACCTGACTCACAATTGTTCCAGAGCCATCGTTATGGTTCAAGGCAAACTTCAACTCCCACAATGCAGCTTAATGTACAGCCGAAATGTGGAATGCTTGCAGCTTAGATATTGATTGCTTGCTGTGAGTTGAATGCTATATGCGAGCATAGTCAGGTTGAATCCGCAGCACAGATGTCATAAAAACTGCCTCCCATGCCCCTACTTCCAGCCGCACTTCACCAATCGCAGCAGAAACTGGAGACGACGGCAACAGTGACCCCGTCTCTCCATACAGTGATGGACTGTGCTTGCCAGCAGTTCCTCTGCCTTCTTGGGTCAGGTGGCGGTTCTCGGATTCCGATACCTCGGATCAAATAAACTGGAGTTGCCACTGATGCCGAGAACGCCTAACGGAAGGGTCCCCCTGCGCGTCACTGGCTAACGCGCTTCACATCCCAAAGTAGGTCTCCTCCATTTCAAGCAGACACGGGGGACACAGCGGAGCAAGGTACGGCAGCTTTATTAACTGTGTGGCATGACGCGTTTCGGTGAATACCTTTATCAAATGCCGTTAGTTACTGGGTTAACTGCTACAGAGTCCTTTAAATAGTCCCGCCTCTCCTTCAAGTGTAGAGGGCTCACCTGACTCACAATTGTTCCAGAGCCATCGTTATGGTTCAAGGCAAAACTTCAACTCCCACAATGCAGCTTAATGTACAGCCGAAATGTGGAATGCTTGCAGCTTAGATATTGATTGCTTGCTGTGAGTTGAATGCTATATGCAAGCATAGTCAGGTTGAATCCGCAGCACAGATGTCATAAAAACTGCCTCCCATGCCCCTACATCCAGCCGCAGTTCACCAATCGTAGCAGAAACTGGAGACGACGGTAACAGTGACCCCGTCTCTCCATACAGTGATGGACTGTGCTTGCCAACAGTTCCTCTGCCTTCTTGGGTCAGGTGGCGGTTCTCGGATTCCGATACCTCGGATCAAATAAACTGGAGTTGCCACTGATGCCGAGAACGCCTAACGGAAGGGTCCCCCTGCGCGTCACTGGCTAACACGCTTCACATCCCAAAGTAGGTCTCCTCCTTTTCAAGCAGACACGGGGGCCACAGCGGAGCAAGTTACGGCAGCTTTATTAACTGTGTGGCATGACGCTTTTCAGTGAATACCTTTATCAAATGCCGTTAGTTACTGGGTTATATGCTACAGAGTCCTTTAAATAGTCCCGCCTCTCCTTCAAGTGTAGAGGGCTCACCTGACTCACAATTGTTCCAGAGCCATCATTATGGTTCAAGGCAAAACTTCAACTCCCACAATGCAGCTTAATGTACAGCCGAGATGTGGCATGCTTGCAGCTTAGATATTGATTTCTTGCTGTGAGTTGAATGCTATATGCAAGCATAGTCAGGTTGAATCCGCAGCACAGATGTCATAAAAATTGCCTTCCATGCCCCTACTTCCAGCCGCACTTCACCAATCGTAGCAGAAACTGGAGACTATGGTAACAGTGACCCCGTCTCTCCATACAGTGATGGACTGTGCTTGCCAGCAGTTCCTCTGCCTTCTTGGGTCAGGTGGCCGTTCTCGGATTCCGATACCTCGGATCAAATAAACTGGAGTTGCCACTGATGCCGAGAACGCTTGACGGAAGGGTCCCCCTGCGCGTCACTGTCTAACGCGCTTCACATCCCAAAGTAGGTCTCCTCCATTTCAAGCAGACACGGGGGACACAGCGGAGCAAGGTACGGCAGCTTTATTAACTGTGTGGCATGACGCGTTTCGGTGAATACCTTTATCAAATGCCGTTAGTTACTGGGTTAACTGCTACAGAGTCCTTTAAATAGTCCCGCCTCTCCTTCAAGTGTAGAGGGCTCACCTGACTCACAATTGTTCCAGAGCCATCGTTATGGTTCAAGGCAAAACTTCAACTCCCACAATGCAGCTTAATGTACAGCCGAAATGTGGAATGCTTGCAGCTTAGATATTGATTGCTTGCTGTGAGTTGAATGCTATATGCGAGCATAGTCAGGTTGAATCCGCAGCACAGATGTCATAAAAACTGCCTCCCATGCCCCTACTTCCAGCCGCACTTCACCTATCGTAGCAGAAACTGGAGACGACGGTAACAGTGACCCCGTCTCTCCATACAGTGATGGACTGTGCTTGCCATGCAGTTCCTCTGCCTTCTTGGGTCAGGTGGCGGTTCTCGGATTCCGATACCTCGGATCAAATAAACTGGAGTTGCCACTGATGCCGAGAACGCTTAACGGAAGGGTCCCCCTGCGCGTCACTGGCTAACGCGCTTCACATCCCAAAGTAGGTCTCCTCCATTTCAAGCAGACACGGGGGACACAGCGGAGCAAGGTACGGCAGCTTTATTAACTGTGTGGCATGACGCGTTTCGGTGAATACCTTTATCAAATGCCGTTAGTTACTGGGTTAACTGCTACAGAGTCCTTTAAATAGTCCCGCCTCTCCTTCAAGTGTAGAGGGCTCACCTGACTCACAATTGTTCCAGAGCCATCGTTATGGTTCAAGGCAAAACTTCAACTCCCACAATGCAGCTTAATGTACAGCCGAAATGTGGAATGCTTGCAGCTTAGATATTGATTGCTTGCTGTGAGTTGAATGCTATATGCAAGCATAGTCAGGTTGAATCCGCAGCACAGATGTCATAAAAACTGCCTCCCATGCCCCTACTTCCAGCCGCACTTCACCAATCGTAGCAGAAACTGGAGACGACGGTAACAGTGACCCCGTCTCTCCATACAGTGATGGACTGTGCTTGCCAGCAGTTCCTCTGCCTTCTTGGGTCAGGTGGCGGTTCTCGGATTCCGATACCTCGGATCAAATAAACTGGAGTTGCCACTGATGCCGAGAACGCTTAACGGAAGGGTCCCCCTGCGCGTCACTGGCTAACGCGCTTCACATCCCAAAGTAGGTCTCCTCCATTTCAAGCAGACACGGGGGACACAGCGGAGCAAGGTACGGCAGCTTTATTAACTGTGTGGCATGACGCGTTTCGGTGAATACCTTTATCAAATGCCGTTAGTTACTGGGTTAACTGCTACAGAGTCCTTTAAATAGTCCCGCCTCTCCTTCAAGTGTAGAGGGCTCACCTGACTCACAATTGTTCCAGAGCCATCGTTATGGTTCAAGGCAAAACTTCAACTCCCACAATGCAGCTTAATGTACAGCCGAAATGTGGAATGCTTGCAGCTTAGATATTGATTGCTTGCTGTGAGTTGAATGCTATATGCAAGCATAGTCAGGTTGAATCCGCAGCACAGATGTCATAAAAACTGCCTCCCATGCCCCTACTTCCAGCCGCACTTCACCAATCGTAGCAGAAACTGGAGACGACGGTAACAGTGACCCCGTCTCTCCATACAGTGATGGACTGTGCTTGCCAGCAGTTCCTCTGCCTTCTTGGGTCAGGTGGCGGTTCTCGGATTCCGATACCTCGGATCAAATAAACTGGCGTTGCCACTGATGCCGAGAACGCCTAACGGAAGGGTCCCCCTGCGCGTCACTGGCTAACGCGCTTCACATCCCAAAGTAGGTCTCCTCCATTTCAAGCAGACACGGAGGACACAGCGGAGCAAGGTACGGCAGCTTTATTAACTGTGTGGCATGACGCGTTTCGGTGAATACCTTTATCAAATGCCGTTAGTTACTGGGTTAACTGCTACAGAGTCCTTTAAATAGTACCGCCTCTCCTTCAAGTGTAGAGGGCTCACCTGACTCACAATTGTTCCAGAGCCATCGTTATGGTTCAAGGCAAAACTTCAACTCCCACAATGCAGCTTAATGTACAGCCGAAATGTGGAATGCTTGCAGCTTAGATATTGATTGCTTGCTGTGAGTTGAATGCTATATGCGAGCATAGTCAGGTTGAATCCGCAGCACAGATGTCATAAAAACTGCCTCCCATGCCCCTACTTCCAGCCGCACTTCACCAATCGTAGCAGAAACTGGAGACGACGGTAACAGTGACCCCGTCTCTCCATACAGTGATGGACTGTGCTTGCCAGCAGTTCCTCTGCCTTCTTGGGTCAGGTGGCGGTTCTCGGATTCCGATACCTCGGATCAAATAAACTGGAGTTGCCACTGATGCCGAGAACGCCTAACGGAAGGGTCCCCCTGCGCGTCACTGGCTAACGCGCTTCACATCCCAAAGTAGGTCTCCTCCATTTCAAGCAGACACGGAGGACACAGCGGAGCAAGGTACGGCAGCTTTATTAACTGTGTGGCATGACGCGTTTCGGTGAATACCTTTATCAAATGCCGTTAGTTACTGGGTTAACTGCTACAGAGTCCTTTAAATAGTACCGCCTCTCCTTCAAGTGTAGAGGGCTCACCTGACTCACAATTGTTCCAGAGCCATCGTTATGGTTCAAGGCAAAACTTCAACTCCCACAATGCAGCTTAATGTACAGCCGAAATGTGGAATGCTTGCAGCTTAGATATTGATTGCTTGCTGTGAGTTGAATGCTATATGCAAGCATAGTCAGGTTGAATCCGCAGCACAGATGTCATAAAAACTGCCTCCCATGCCCCTACTTCCAGCCGCACTTCACCAATCGTAGCAGAAACTGGAGACGACGGTAACAGTGACCCCGTCTCTCCATACAGTGATGGACTGTGCTTGCCAGCAGTTCCTCTGCCTTCTTGGGTCAGGTGGCGGTTCTCGGATTCCGATACCTCGGATCAAATAAACTGGAGTTGCCACTGATGCCGAGAACGCTTAACGGAAGGGTCCCCCTGCGAGTCACTGGCTAACGCGCTTCACATCCCAAAATAGGTCTCCTCCATTTCAAGCAGACACGGGGGACACAGCGGAGCAAGATACGGCAGCTTTATTAACTGTGTGGCATGACGCATTTCGGTGAATACCTTTATCAAATGCCGTTAGTTACTGGGTTAACTGCTACAGAGTCCTTTGAATAGTCCCGCCTCTCCTTCAAGTGTAGAGGGCTCACCTGACTCACAATTGTTCCAGAGCCATCGTTATGGTTCAAGGCAAAACTTCAACTCCCACATTGCAGCTTAATGTACAGCCGAAATGTGGAATGCTTGCAGCTTAGATATTGATTGCTTGCTGTGAGTTGAATGCTGTTTGCAAGCATATTCAGGTTGAATCGGCAGCACAGATGTCATAAACACTGCCTCCCATGCCCCTACTTCCAGCCGCAATTCACCAATCGTAGCAGAAACTGGAGACGACGGTAACAGTGACCCCGTCTCTCCATACAGTGATGGACTGTGCTTGCCAGCAGTTCCTCTGCCTTCTTGGGTCAGGTGGCGGTTCTCCGATTCCGATACCTCGGATCAAATAAACTGGCGTTGCCACTGATGCCGAGAACGCCTAACGGAAGGGTCCCCCTGCGTGTCACTGGCTAACGCGCTTCACATCCCAAAGTAGGTCTCATCCATTTCAAGCAGACACGGAGGACACAGCGGAGCAAGGTACGGCAGCTTTATTAACTGTGTGGCATGACGCGTTTCGGTGAATACCTTTATCAAATGCCGTTAGTTACTGGGTTAACTGCTACAGAGTCCTTTAAATAGTACCGCCTCTCCTTCAAGTGTAGAGGGCTCACCTGACTCACAATTGTTCCAGAGCCATCGTTATGGTTCAAGGCAAAACTTCAACTCCCACAATGCAGCTTAATGTACAGCCGAAATGTGGAATGCTTGCAGCTTAGATATTGATTGCTTGCTGTGAGTTGAATGCTATATGCGAGCATAGTCCGGTTGAATCCGCAGCACAGATGTCATAAAAACTGCCTCCCATGCCCCTACTTCCAGCCGCACTTCACCAATCGTAGCAGAAACTGGAGACGACGGTAACAGTGACCCCGTCTCTCCATACAGTGATGGACTGTGCTTGCCAGCAGTTCCTCTGCCTTCTTGGGTCAGGTGGCGGTTCTCGGATTCCGATACCTCGGATCAAATAAACTGGAGTTGCCACTGATGCCGAGAACGCCTAACGGAAGGGTCCCCCTGCGCGTCACTGGCTAACGCGCTTCACATTCCAAAGTAGGTCTCCTCCATTTCAAGCAGACACGGAGGACACAGCGGAGCAAGGTACGGCAGCTTTATTAACTGTGTGGCATGACGCGTTTTGGTGAATACCTTTATCAAATGCCGTTAGTTACTGGGTTAACTGCTATAGAGTCCTTTAAATAGTACCGCCTCTCCTTCAAGTGTAGAGGGCTCACCTGACTCACAATTGTTCCAGAGCCATCGTTATGGTTCAAGGCAAAACTTCAACTCCCACAATGCAGCTTAATGTACAGCCGAAATGTGGAATGCTTGCAGCTTAGATATTGATTGCTTGCTGTGAGTTGAATGCTATATGCAAGCATAGTCAGGTTGAATCCGCAGCACAGATGTCATAAAAACTGCCTCCCATGCCCCTACTTCCAGCCGCACTTCACCAATCGTAGCAGAAACTGGAGACGACGGTAACAGTGACCCCGTCTCTCCATACAGTGATGGACTGTGCTTGCCAGCAGTTCCTCTGCCTTCTTGGGTCAGGTGGCGGTTCTCGGATTCCGATACCTCGGATCAAATAAACTGGAGTTGCCACTGATGCCGAGAACGCTTAACGGAAGGGTCCCCCTGCGTGTCACTGGCTAACGCGCTTCACATCCCAAAGTAGGTCTCCTCCATTTCAAGCAGACACGGGGGACACAGCGGAGCAAGGTACGGCAGCTTTATTAACTGTGTGGCATGACGCGTTTCGGTGAATACCTTTATCAAATGCCGTTAGTTACTGGGTTAACTGCTACAGAGTCCTTTAAATAGTCCCGCCTCTCCTTCAAGTGTAGAGGGCTCACCTGACTCACAATTGTTCCAGAGCCATCGTTATGGTTCAAGGCAAAACTTCAACTCCCACAATGCAGCTTAATGTACAGCCGAAATGTGGAATGCTTGCAGCTTAGATATTGATTGCTTGCTGTGAGTTGAATGCTATATGCAAGCATAGTCAGGTTGAATCCGCAGCACAGATGTCATAAAAACTGCCTCTCATGCCCCTACTTCCAGCCGCACTTCACCAATCGTAGCAGAAACTGGAGACGATGGTAACAGTGACCCCGTCTCTCCATACAGTGATGGACTGTGCTTGCCAGCAGTTCCTCTGCCTTCTTGGGTCAGGTGGCGGTTCTCGGATTCCGATACCTTGGATCAAATAAACTGGCGTTGCCACTGATGCCGAGAACGCCTAACGGAAGGGTCCCCCTGCGCGTCACTGGCTAACGCGCTTCACATCCCAAAGTAGGTCTCCTCCATTTCAAGCAGACACGGAGGACACAGCGGAGCAAGGTACGGCAGCTTTATTAACTGTGTGGCATGACGCGTTTCGGTGAATACCTTTATCAAATGCCGTTAGTTACTGGGTTAACTGCTACAGAGTCCTTTAAATAGTACCGCCTCTCCTTCAAGTGTAGAGGGCTCACCTGACTCACAATTGTTCCAGAGCCATCGTTATGGTTCAAGGCAAAACTTCAACTCCCACAATGCAGCTTAATGTACAGCCGAAATGTGGAATGCTTGCAGCTTAGATATTGATTGCTTGCTGTGAGTTGAATGCTATATGCGAGCATAGTCAGGTTGAATCCGCAGCACAGATGTCATAAAAACTGCCTCCCATGCCCCTACTTCCAGCCGCACTTCACCAATCGTAGCAGAAACTGGAGACGACGGTAACAGTGACCCCGTCTCTCCATACAGTGATGGACTGTGCTTGCCAGCAGTTCCTCTGCCTTCTTGGGTCAGGTGGCGGTTCTCGGATTCCGATACCTCGGATCAAATAAACTGGAGTTGCCACTGATGCCGAGAACGCTTAACGGAAGGGTCCCCCTGCGCGTCACTGGCTAACGCGCTTCACATCCCAAAGTAGGTCTCCTCCATTTCAAGCAGACACGGGGGACACAGCGGAGCAAGGTACGGCAGCTTTATTAACTGTGTGGCATGACGCGTTTCGGTGAATACCTTTATCAAATGCCGTTAGTTACTGGGTTAACTGCTACAGAGTCCTTTAAATAGTCCCGCCTCTCCTTCAAGTGTAGAGGGCTCACCTGACTCACAATTGTTCCAGAGCCATCGTTATGGTTCAAGGCAAAACTTCAACTCCCACAATGCAGCTTAATGTACAGCCGAAATGTGGAATGCTTGCAGCTTAGATATTGATTGCTTGCTGTGAGTTGAATGCTATATGCAAGCATAGTCAGGTTGAATCCGCAGCACAGATGTCATAAAAACTGCCTCCCATGCCCCTACTTCCAGCCGCACTTCACCAATCGTAGCAGAAACTGGAGACGACGGTAACAGTGACCCCGTCTCTCCATACAGTGATGGACTGTGCTTGCCAGCAGTTCCTCTGCCTTCTTGGGTCAGGTGGCGGTTCTCGGATTCCGATACCTCGGATCAAATAAACTGGAGTTGCCACTGATGCCGAGAACGCTTAACGGAAGGGTCCCCTGCGAGTCACTGGCTAACGCGCTTCACATCCCAAAATAGGTCTCCTCCATTTCAAGCAGACACGGGGGACACAGCGGAGCAAGGTACGGCAGCTTTATTAACTGTGTGGCATGACGCGTTTCGGTGAATACCTTTATCAAATGCCGTTAGTTACTGGGTTAACTGCTACAGAGTCCTTTAAATAGTCCCGCCTCTCCTTCAAGTGTAGAGGGCTCACCTGACTCACAATTGTTCCAGAGCCATCGTTATGGTTCAAGGCAAAACTTCAACTCCCACAATGCAGCTTAATGTACAGCCGAAATGTGGAATGCTTGCAGCTTAGATATTGATTGCTTGCTGTGAGTTGAATGCTGTATGCAAGCATAGTCAGGTTGAATCGGCAGCACAGATGTCATAAACACTGCCTCCCATGCCCCTACTTCCAGCCGCACTTCACCAATCGTAGCAGAAACTGGAGACGACGGTAACAGTGACCCCGTCTCTCCATACAGTGATGGACTGTGCTTGCCAGCAGTTCCTCTGCCTTCTTGGGTCAGGTGGCGGTTCTCGGATTCCGATACCTCGGATCAAATAAACTGGCGTTGCCACTGATGCCGAGAACGCCTAACGGAAGGGTCCCCCTGCGCGTCACTGGCTAACGCGCTTCACATCCCAAAGTAGGTCTCCTCCATTTCAAGCAGACACGGAGGACACAGCGGAGCAAGGTACGGCAGCTTTATTAACTGTGTGGCATGACGCGTTTCGGTGAATACCTTTATCAAATGCCGTTAGTTACTGGGTTAACTGCTACAGAGTCCTTTAAATAGTACCGCCTCTCCTTCAAGTGTAGAGGGCTCACCTGACTCACAATTGTTCCAGAGCCATCGTTATGGTTCAAGGCAAAACTTCAACTCCCACAATGCAGCTTAATGTACAGCCGAAATGTGGAATGCTTGCAGCTTAGATATTGATTGCTTGCTGTGAGTTGAATGCTATATGCGAGCATAGTCAGGTTGAATCCGCAGCACAGATGTCATAAAAACTGCCTCCCATGCCCCTACTTCCAGCCGCACTTCACCAATCGTAGCAGAAACTGGAGACGACGGTAACAGTGACCCCGTCTCTCCATACAGTGATGGACTGTGCTTGCCAGCAGTTCCTCTGCCTTCTTGGGTCAGGTGGCGGTTCTCGGATTCCGATACCTCGGATCAAATAAACTGGAGTTGCCACTGATGCCGAGAACGCCTAACGGAAGGGTCCCCCTGCGCGTCACTGGCTAACGCGCTTCACATCCCAAAGTAGGTCTCCTCCATTTCAAGCAGACACGGAGGACACAGCGGAGCAAGGTACGGCAGCTTTATTAACTGTGTGGCATGACGCGTTTCGGTGAATACCTTTATCAAATGCCGTTAGTTACTGGGTTAACTGCTACAGAGTCCTTTAAATAGTACCGCCTCTCCTTCAAGTGTAGAGGGCTCACCTGACTCACAATTGTTCCAGAGCCATCGTTATGGTTCAAGGCAAAACTTCAACTCCCACAATGCAGCTTAATGTACAGCCGAAATGTGGAATGCTTGCAGCTTAGATATTGATTGCTTGCTGTGAGTTGAATGCTATATGCAAGCATAGTCAGGTTGAATCCGCAGCACAGATGTCATAAAAACTGCCTCCCATGCCCCTACTTCCAGCCGCACTTCACCAATCGTAGCAGAAACTGGAGACGACGGTAACAGTGACCCCGTCTCTCCATACAGTGATGGACTGTGCTTGCCAGCAGTTCCTCTGCCTTCTTGGGTCAGGTGGCGGTTCTCGGATTCCGATACCTCGGATCAAATAAACTGGAGTTGCCACTGATGCCGAGAACGCTTAACGGAAGGGTCCCCCTGCGTGTCACTGGCTAACGCGCTTCACATCCCAAAGTAGGTCTCCTCCATTTCAAGCAGACACGGGGGACACAGCGGAGCAAGGTACGGCAGCTTTATTAACTGTGTGGCATGACGCGTTTCGGTGAATACCTTTATCAAATGCCGTTAGTTACTGGGTTAACTGCTACAGAGTCCTTTAAATAGTCCCGCCTCTCCTTCAAGTGTAGAGGGCTCACCTGACTCACAATTGTTCCAGAGCCATCGTTATGGTTCAAGGCAAAACTTCAACTCCCACAATGCAGCTTAATGTACAGCCGAAATGTGGAATGCTTGCAGCTTAGATATTGATTGCTTGCTGTGAGTTGAATGCTATATGCAAGCATAGTCAGGTTGAATCCGCAGCACAGATGTCATAAAAACTGCCTCCCATGCCCCTACTTCCAGCCGCACTTCACCAATCGTAGCAGAAACTGGAGACGACGGTAACAGTGACCCCGTCTCTCCATACAGTGATGGACTGTGCTTGCCAGCAGTTCCTCTGCCTTCTTGGGTCAGGTGGCGGTTCTCGGATTCCGATACCTCGGATCAAATAAACTGGAGTTGCCACTGATGCCGAGAACGCTTAACGGAAGGGTCCCCCTGCGCGTCACTGGCTAACGCGCTTCACATCCCAAAGTAGGTCTCCTCCATTTCAAGCAGACACGGAGGACACAGCGGAGCAAGGTACGGCAGCTTTATTAACTGTGTGGCATGACGCGTTTCGGTGAATACCTTTATCAAATGCCGTTAGTTACTGGGTTAACTGCTACAGAGTCCTTTAAATAGTCCCGCCTCTCCTTCAAGTGTAGAGGGCTCACCTGACTCACAATTGTTCCAGAGCCATCGTTATGGTTCAAGGCAAAACTTCAACTCCCACAATGCAGCTTAATGTACAGCCGAAATGTGGAATGCTTGCAGCTTAGATATTGATTGCTTGCTGTGAGTTGAATGCTATATGCAAGCATAGTCAGGTTGAATCCGCAGCACAGATGTCATAAAAACTGCCTCCCATGCCCCTACTTCCAGCCGCACTTCACCAATCGTAGCAGAAACTGGAGACGACGGTAACAGTGACCCCGTCTCTCCATACAGTGATGGACTGTGCTTGCCAGCAGTTCCTCTGCCTTCTTGGGTCAGGTGGCGGTTCTCGGATTCCGATACCTTGGATCAAATAAACTGGAGTTGCCACTGATGCCGAGAACGCCTAACGGAAGGGTCCCCCTGCGCGTCACTGGCTAACGCGCTTCACATCCCAAAGTAGGTCTCCTCCATTTCAAGCAGACACGGAGGACACAGCGGAGCAAGGTACGGCAGCTTTATTAACTGTGTGGCATGACGCGTTTCGGTGAATACCTTTATCAAATGCCGTTAGTTACTGGGTTAACTGCTACAGAGTCCTTTAAATAGTCCCGCCTCTCCTTCAAGTGTAGAGGGCTCACCTGACTCACAATTGTTCCAGAGCCATCGTTATGGTTCAAGGCAAAACTTCAACTCCCACAATGCAGCTTAATGTACAGCCGAAATGTGGAATGCTTGCAGCTTAGATATTGATTGCTTGCTGTGAGTTGAATGCTATATGCGAGCATAGTCAGGTTGAATCCGCAGCACAGATGTCATAAAAACTGCCTCCCATGCCCCTACTTCCAGCCGCACTTCACCAATCGTAGCAGAAACTGGAGACGACGGTAACAGTGACCCCGTCTCTCCATACAGTGATGGACTGTGCTTGCCAGCAGTTCCTCTGCCTTCTTGGGTCAGGTGGCGGTTCTCGGATTCCGATACCTCGGATCAAATAAACTGGAGTTGCCACTGATGCCGAGAACGCCTAACGGAAGGGTCCCCTGCGCGTCACTGGCTAACGCGCTTCACATCCCAAAGTAGGTCTCCTCCATTTCAAGCAGACACGGGGGACACAGCGGAGCAAGGTACGGCAGCTTTATTAACTGTGTGGCATGACGCGTTTCGGTGAATACCTTTATCAAATGCCGTTAGTTACTGGGTTAACTGCTACAGAGTCCTTTAAATAGTCCCGCCTCTCCTTCAAGTGTAGAGGGCTCACCTGACTCACAATTGTTCCAGAGCCATCGTTATGGTTCAAGGCAAAACTTCAACTCCCACAATGCAGCTTAATGTACAGCCGAAATGTGGAATGCTTGCAGCTTAGATATTGATTGCTTGCTGTGAGTTGAATGCTATATGCAAGCATAGTCAGGTTGAATCCGCAGCACAGATGTCATAAAAACTGCCTCCCATGCCCCTACTTCCAGCCGCACTTCACCAATCGTAGCAGAAACTGGAGACGACGGTAACAGTGACCCCGTCTCTCCATACAGTGATGGACTGTGCTTGCCAGCAGTTCCTCTGCCTTCTTGGGTCAGGTGGCGGTTCTCGGATTCCGATACCTCGGATCAAATAAACTGGAGTTGCCACTGATGCCGAGAACGCTTAACGGAAGGGTCCCCCTGCGCGTCACTGGCTAACGCGCTTCACATCCCAAAGTAGGTCTCCTCCATTTCAAGCAGACACGGAGGACACAGCGGAGCAAGGTACGGCAGCTTTATTAACTGTGTGGCATGACGCGTTTCGGTGAATACCTTTATCAAATGCCGTTAGTTACTGGGTTAACTGCTACAGAGTCCTTTAAATAGTACCGCCTCTCCTTCAAGTGTAGAGGGCTCACCTGACTCACAATTGTTCCAGAGCCATCGTTATGGTTCAAGGCAAAACTTCAACTCCCACAATGCAGCTTAATGTACAGCCGAAATGTGGAATGCTTGCAGCTTAGATATTGATTGCTTGCTGTGAGTTGAATGCTATATGCGAGCATAGTCAGGTTGAATCCGCAGCACAGATGTCATAAAAACTGCCTCCCATGCCCCTACTTCCAGCCGCACTTCACCAATCGTAGCAGAAACTGGAGACGACGGTAACAGTGACCCCGTCTCTCCATACAGTGATGGACTGTGCTTGCCAGCAGTTCCTCTGCCTTCTTGGGTCAGGTGGCGGTTCTCGGATTCCGATACCTTGGATCAAATAAACTGGCGTTGCCACTGATGCCGAGAACGCCTAACGGAAGGGTCCCCCTGCGCGTCACTGGCTAACGCTCTTTACATCCCAAAGTTGGTCTCCTCCATTTCAAGCAGATACGGAGGACACAGCGGAGCAAGGTACGGCAGCTTTATTAACTGTGTGGCATGACGCGTTTCGGTGAATACCTTTATCAAATGCCGTTAGTTACTGGGTTAACTGCTACAGAGTCCTTTAAATAGTCCCGCCTCTCCTTCAAGTGTAGAGGGCTCACCTGACTCACAATTGTTCCAGAGCCATCGTTATGGTTCAAGGCAAAACTTCAACTCCCACAATGCAGCTTAATGTACAGCCGAAATGTGGAATGCTTGCAGCTTAGATATTGATTGCTTGCTGTGAGTTGAATGCTATATGCGAGCATAGTCAGGTTGAATCCGCAGCACAGATGTCATAAAAACTGCCTCCCATGCCCCTACTTCCAGCCGCACTTCACCAATCGTAGCAGAAACTGGAGACGACGGTAACAGTGACCCCGTCTCTCCATACAGTGATGGACTGTGCTTGCCAGCAGTTCCTCTGCCTTCTTGGGTCAGGTGGCGGTTCTCGGATTCCGATACCTCGGATCAAATAAACTGGCGTTGCCACTGATGCCGAGAACGCCTAACGGAAGGGTCCCCTGCGCGTCACTGGCTAACGCGCTTCACATCCCAAAGTAGGTCTCCTCCATTTCAAGCAGACACGGGGGACACAGCGGAGCAACGTACGGCAGCTTTATTAACTGTGTGACATGACGCGTTTCGGTGAATACCTTTATCAAATGCCGTTAGTTACTGGGTTAACTGCTACAGAGTCTTTTAAATAGTACCGCCTCTCCTTCAAGTGTAGAGGGCTCACCTGACTCACAATTGTTCCAGAGCCATCGTTATGGTTCAAGGCAAAACTTCAACTCCCACAATGCAGCTTAATGTACAGCCGAAATGTGGAATGCTTGCAGCTTAGATATTGATTGCTTGCTGTGAGTTGAATGCTATATGCGAGCATAGTCAGGTTGAATCCGCAGCACAGATGTCATAAAAACTGCCTCCCATGCCCCTACTTCCAGCCGCACTTCACCAATCGTAGCAGAAACTGGAGACGACGGTAACAGTGACCCCGTCTCTCCATACAGTGATGGACTGTGCTTGCCAGCAGTTCCTCTGCCTTCTTGGGTCAGGTGGCGGTTCTCGGATTCCGATACCTCGGATCAAATAAACTGGAGTTGCCACTGATGCCGAGAACGCTTAACGGAAGGGTCCCCCTGCGCGTCACTGGCTAACGCGCTTCACATCCCAAAGTAGGTCTCCTCCATTTCAAGCAGACACGGAGGACACAGCGGAGCAAGGTACGGCAGCTTTATTAACTGTGTGGCATGACGCGTTTCGGTGAATACCTTTATCAAATGCCGTTAGTTACTGGGTTAACTGCTACAGAGTCCTTTAAATAGTACCGCCTCTCCTTCAAGTGTAGAGGGCTCACCTGACTCACAATTGTTCCAGAGCCATCGTTATGGTTCAAGGCAAAACTTCAACTCCCACAATGCAGCTTAATGTACAGCCGAAATGTGGAATGCTTGCAGCTTAGATATTGATTGCTTGCTGTGAGTTGAATGCTATATGCAAGCATAGTCAGGTTGAATCCGCAGCACAGATGTCATAAAAACTGCCTCCCATGCCCCTACTTCCAGCCGCACTTCACCAATCGTAGCAGAAACTGGAGACGACGGTAACAGTGACCCCGTCTCTCCATACAGTGATGGACTGTGCTTGCCAGCAGTTCCTCTGCCTTCTTGGGTCAGGTGGCGGTTCTCGGATTCCGATACCTCGGATCAAATAAACTGGAGTTGCCACTGATGCCGAGAACGCCTAACGGAAGGGTCCCCCTGCGCGTCACTGGCTAACGCGCTTTACATCCCAAAGTTGGTCTCCTCCATTTCAAGCAGATACGGAGGACACAGCGGAGCAAGGTACGGCAGCTTTATTAACTGTGTGGCATGACGCGTTTTGGTGAATACCTTTATCAAATGCCGTTAGTTACTGGGTTAACTGCTACAGAGTCCTTTAAATAGTACCGCCTCTCCTTCAAGTGTAGAGGGCTCACCTGACTCACAATTGTTCCAGAGCCATCGTTATGGTTCAAGGCAAAACTTCAACTCCCACAATGCAGCTTAATGTACAGCCGAAATGTGGAATGCTTGCAGCTTAGATATTGATTGCTTGCTGTGAGTTGAATGCTATATGCGAGCATAGTCAGGTTGAATCCGCAGCACAGATGTCATAAAAACTGCCTCCCATGCCCCTACTTCCAGCCGCACTTCACCAATCGTAGCAGAAACTGGAGACGACGGTAACAGTGACCCCGTCTCTCCATACAGTGATGGACTGTGCTTGCCAGCAGTTCCTCTGCCTTCTTGGGTCAGGTGGCGGTTCTCGGATTCCGATACCTCGGATCAAATAAACTGGCGTTGCCACTGATGCCGAGAACGCCTAACGGAAGGGTCCCCCTGCGCGTCACTGGCTAACGCGCTTCACATCCCAAAGTAGGTCTCCTCCATTTCAAGCAGACACGGAGGACACAGCGGAGCAAGGTACGGCAGCTTTATTAACTGTGTGGCATGACGCGTTTCGGTGAATACCTTTATCAAATGCCGTTAGTTACTGGGTTAACTGCTACAGAGTCCTTTAAATAGTACCGCCTCTCCTTCAAGTGTAGAGGGCTCACCTGACTCACAATTGTTCCAGAGCCATCGTTATGGTTCAAGGCAAAACTTCAACTCCCACAATGCAGCTTAATGTACAGCCGAAATGTGGAATGCTTGCAGCTTAGATATTGATTGCTTGCTGTGAGTTGAATGCTATATGCGAGCATAGTCAGGTTGAATCCGCAGCACAGATGTCATAAAAACTGCCTCCCATGCCCCTACTTCCAGCCGCACTTCACCAATCGTAGCAGAAACTGGAGACGACGGTAACAGTGACCCCGTCTCTCCATACAGTGATGGACTGTGCTTGCCAGCAGTTCCTCTGCCTTCTTGGGTCAGGTGGCGGTTCTCGGATTCCGATACCTCGGATCAAATAAACTGGAGTTGCCACTGATGCCGAGAACGCTTAACGGAAGGGTCCCCCTGCGTGTCACTGGCTAACGCGCTTCACATCCCAAAGTAGGTCTCCTCCATTTCAAGCAGACACGGGGGACACAGCGGAGCAAGGTACGGCAGCTTTATTAACTGTGTGGCATGACGCGTTTCGGTGAATACCTTTATCAAATGCCGTTAGTTACTGGGTTAACTGCTACAGAGTCCTTTAAATAGTCCCGCCTCTCCTTCAAGTGTAGAGGGCTCACCTGACTCACAATTGTTCCAGAGCCATCGTTATGGTTCAAGGCAAAACTTCAACTCCCACAATGCAGCTTAATGTACAGCCGAAATGTGGAATGCTTGCAGCTTAGATATTGATTGCTTGCTGTGAGTTGAATGCTATATGCAAGCATAGTCAGGTTGAATCCGCAGCACAGATGTCATAAAAACTGCCTCCCATGCCCCTACTTCCAGCCGCACTTCACCAATCGTAGCAGAAACTGGAGACGACGGTAACAGTGACCCCGTCTCTCCATACAGTGATGGACTGTGCTTGCCAGCAGTTCCTCTGCCTTCTTGGGTCAGGTGGCGGTTCTCGGATTCCGATACCTCGGATCAAATAAACTGGAGTTGCCACTGATGCCGAGAACGCTTAACGGAAGGGTCCCCCTGCGCGTCACTGGCTAACGCGCTTCACATCCCAAAGTAGGTCTCCTCCATTTCAAGCAGACACGGAGGACACAGCGGAGCAAGGTACGGCAGCTTTATTAACTGTGTGGCATGACGCGTTTCGGTGAATACCTTTATCAAATGCCGTTAGTTACTGGGTTAACTGCTACAGAGTCCTTTAAATAGTACCGCCTCTCCTTCAAGTGTAGAGGGCTCACCTGACTCACAATTGTTCCAGAGCCATCGTTATGGTTCAAGGCAAAACTTCAACTCCCACAATGCAGCTTAATGTACAGCCGAAATGTGGAATGCTTGCAGCTTAGATATTGATTGCTTGCTGTGAGTTGAATGCTATATGCGAGCATAGTCAGGTTGAATCCGCAGCACAGATGTCATAAAAACTGCCTCCCATGCCCCTACTTCCAGCCGCACTTCACCAATCGTAGCAGAAACTGGAGACGACGGTAACAGTGACCCCGTCTCTCCATACAGTGATGGACTGTGCTTGCCAGCAGTTCCTCTGCCTTCTTGGGTCAGGTGGCGGTTCTCGGATTCCGATACCTCGGATCAAATAAACTGGCGTTGCCACTGATGCCGAGAACGCCTAACGGAAGGGTCCCCCTGCGCGTCACTGGCTAACGCGCTTCACATCCCAAAGTAGGTCTCCTCCATTTCAAGCAGACACGGAGGACACAGCGGAGCAAGGTACGGCAGCTTTATTAACTGTGTGGCATGACGCGTTTCGGTGAATACCTTTATCAAATGCCGTTAGTTACTGGGTTAACTGCTACAGAGTCCTTTAAATAGTACCGCCTCTCCTTCAAGTGTAGAGGGCTCACCTGACTCACAATTGTTCCAGAGCCATCGTTATGGTTCAAGGCAAAACTTCAACTCCCACAATGCAGCTTAATGTACAGCCGAAATGTGGAATGCTTGCAGCTTAGATATTGATTGCTTGCTGTGAGTTGAATGCTATATGCGAGCATAGTCAGGTTGAATCCGCAGCACAGATGTCATAAAAACTGCCTCCCATGCCCCTACTTCCAGCCGCACTTCACCAATCGTAGCAGAAACTGGAGACGACGGTAACAGTGACCCCGTCTCTCCATACAGTGATGGACTGTGCTTGCCAGCAGTTCCTCTGCCTTCTTGGGTCAGGTGGCGGTTCTCGGATTCCGATACCTCGGATCAAATAAACTGGAGTTGCCACTGATGCCGAGAACGCTTAACGGAAGGGTCCCCCTGCGAGTCACTGGCTAACGCGCTTCACATCCCAAAGTAGGTCTCCTCCATTTCAAGCAGACACGGAGGACACAGCGGAGCAAGGTACGGCAGCTTTATTAACTGTGTGGCATGACGCGTTTCGGTGAATACCTTTATCAAATGCCGTTAGTTACTGGGTTAACTGCTACAGAGTCCTTTAAATAGTACCGCCTCTCCTTCAAGTGTAGAGGGCTCACCTGACTCACAATTGTTCCAGAGCCATCGTTATGGTTCAAGGCAAAACTTCAACTCCCACAATGCAGCTTAATGTACAGCCGAAATGTGGAATGCTTGCAGCTTAGATATTGATTGCTTGCTGTGAGTTGAATGCTATATGCAAGCATAGTCAGGTTGAATCCGCAGCACAGATGTCATAAAAACTGCCTCCCATGCCCCTACTTCCAGCCGCACTTCACCAATCGTAGCAGAAACTGGAGACGACGGTAACAGTGACCCCGTCTCTCCATACAGTGATGGACTGTGCTTGCCAGCAGTTCCTCTGCCTTCTTGGGTCAGGTGGCGGTTCTCGGATTCCGATACCTCGGATCAAATAAACTGGCGTTGCCACTGATGCCGAGAACGCCTAACGGAAGGGTCCCCCTGCGCGTCACTGGCTAACGCGCTTCACATCCCAAAGTAGGTCTCCTCCATTTCAAGCAGACACGGAGGACACAGCGGAGCAAGGTACGGCAGCTTTATTAACTGTGTGGCATGACGCGTTTCGGTGAATACCTTTATCAAATGCCGTTAGTTACTGGGTTAACTGCTACAGAGTCCTTTAAATAGTACCGCCTCTCCTTCAAGTGTAGAGGGCTCACCTGACTCACAATTGTTCCAGAGCCATCGTTATGGTTCAAGGCAAAACTTCAACTCCCACAATGCAGCTTAATGTACAGCCGAAATGTGGAATGCTTGCAGCTTAGATATTGATTGCTTGCTGTGAGTTGAATGCTATATGCGAGCATAGTCAGGTTGAATCCGCAGCACAGATGTCATAAAAACTGCCTCCCATGCCCCTACTTCCAGCCGCACTTCACCAATCGTAGCAGAAACTGGAGACGACGGTAACAGTGACCCCGTCTCTCCATACAGTGATGGACTGTGCTTGCCAGCAGTTCCTCTGCCTTCTTGGGTCAGGTGGCGGTTCTCGGATTCCGATACCTCGGATCAAATAAACTGGAGTTGCCACTGATGCCGAGAACGCCTAACGGAAGGGTCCCCCTGCGCGTCACTGGCTAACGCGCTTCACATCCCAAAGTAGGTCTCCTCCATTTCAAGCAGACACGGAGGACACAGCGGAGCAAGGTACGGCAGCTTTATTAACTGTGTGGCATGACGCGTTTCGGTGAATACCTTTATCAAATGCCGTTAGTTACTGGGTTAACTGCTACAGAGTCCTTTAAATAGTACCGCCTCTCCTTCAAGTGTAGAGGGCTCACCTGACTCACAATTGTTCCAGAGCCATCGTTATGGTTCAAGGCAAAACTTCAACTCCCACAATGCAGCTTAATGTACAGCCGAAATGTGGAATGCTTGCAGCTTAGATATTGATTGCTTGCTGTGAGTTGAATGCTATATGCGAGCATAGTCAGGTTGAATCCGCAGCACAGATGTCATAAAAACTGCCTCCCATGCCCCTACTTCCAGCCGCACTTCACCAATCGTAGCAGAAACTGGAGACGACGGTAACAGTGACCCCGTCTCTCCATACAGTGATGGACTGTGCTTGCCAGCAGTTCCTCTGCCTTCTTGGGTCAGGTGGCGGTTCTCGGATTCCGATACCTCGGATCAAATAAACTGGAGTTGCCACTGATGCCGAGAACGCCTAACGGAAGGGTCCCCCTGCGCGTCACTGGCTAACGCGCTTCACATCCCAAAGTAGGTCTCCTCCATTTCAAGCAGACACGGAGGACACAGCGGAGCAAGGTACGGCAGCTTTATTAACTGTGTGGCATGACGCGTTTCGGTGAATACCTTTATCAAATGCCGTTAGTTACTGGGTTAACTGCTACAGAGTCCTTTAAATAGTACCGCCTCTCCTTCAAGTGTAGAGGGCTCACCTGACTCACAATTGTTCCAGAGCCATCGTTATGGTTCAAGGCAAAACTTCAACTCCCACAATGCAGCTTAATGTACAGCCGAAATGTGGAATGCTTGCAGCTTAGATATTGATTGCTTGCTGTGAGTTGAATGCTATATGCGAGCATAGTCAGGTTGAATCCGCAGCACAGATGTCATAAAAACTGCCTCCCATGCCCCTACTTCCAGCCGCACTTCACCAATCGTAGCAGAAACTGGAGACGACGGTAACAGTGACCCCGTCTCTCCATACAGTGATGGACTGTGCTTGCCAGCAGTTCCTCTGCCTTCTTGGGTCAGGTGGCGGTTCTCGGATTCCGATACCTCGGATCAAATAAACTGGAGTTGCCACTGATGCCGAGAACGCTTAACGGAAGGGTCCCCCTGCGCGTCACTGGCTAACGCGCTTCACATCCCAAAGTAGGTCTCCTCCATTTCAAGCAGACACGGAGGACACAGCGGAGCAAGGTACGGCAGCTTTATTAACTGTGTGGCATGACGCGTTTCGGTGAATACCTTTATCAAATGCCGTTAGTTACTGGGTTAACTGCTACAGAGTCCTTTAAATAGTACCGCCTCTCCTTCAAGTGTAGAGGGCTCACCTGACTCACAATTGTTCCAGAGCCATCGTTATGGTTCAAGGCAAAACTTCAACTCCCACAATGCAGCTTAATGTACAGCCGAAATGTGGAATGCTTGCAGCTTAGATATTGATTGCTTGCTGTGAGTTGAATGCTATATGCGAGCATAGTCAGGTTGAATCCGCAGCACAGATGTCATAAAAACTGCCTCCCATGCCCCTACTTCCAGCCGCACTTCACCAATCGTAGCAGAAACTGGAGACGACGGTAACAGTGACCCCGTCTCTCCATACAGTGATGGACTGTGCTTGCCAGCAGTTCCTCTGCCTTCTTGGGTCAGGTGGCGGTTCTCGGATTCCGATACCTCGGATCAAATAAACTGGCGTTGCCACTGATGCCGAGAACGCCTAACGGAAGGGTCCCCCTGCGCGTCACTGGCTAACGCGCTTCACATCCCAAAGTAGGTCTCCTCCATTTCAAGCAGACACGGAGGACACAGCGGAGCAAGGTACGGCAGCTTTATTAACTGTGTGGCATGACGCGTTTCGGTGAATACCTTTATCAAATGCCGTTAGTTACTGGGTTAACTGCTACAGAGTCCTTTAAATAGTACCGCCTCTCCTTCAAGTGTAGAGGGCTCACCTGACTCACAATTGTTCCAGAGCCATCGTTATGGTTCAAGGCAAAACTTCAACTCCCACAATGCAGCTTAATGTACAGCCGAAATGTGGAATGCTTGCAGCTTAGATATTGATTGCTTGCTGTGAGTTGAATGCTATATGCGAGCATAGTCAGGTTGAATCCGCAGCACAGATGTCATAAAAACTGCCTCCCATGCCCCTACTTCCAGCCGCACTTCACCAATCGTAGCAGAAACTGGAGACGACGGTAACAGTGACCCCGTCTCTCCATACAGTGATGGACTGTGCTTGCCAGCAGTTCCTCTGCCTTCTTGGGTCAGGTGGCGGTTCTCGGATTCCGATACCTCGGATCAAATAAACTGGAGTTGCCACTGATGCCGAGAACGCTTAACGGAAGGGTCCCCCTGCGTGTCACTGGCTAACGCGCTTCACATCCCAAAGTAGGTCTCCTCCATTTCAAGCAGACACGGAGGACACAGCGGAGCAAGGTACGGCAGCTTTATTAACTGTGTGGCATGACGCGTTTCGGTGAATACCTTTATCAAATGCCGTTAGTTACTGGGTTAACTGCTACAGAGTCCTTTAAATAGTCCCGCCTCTCCTTCAAGTGTAGAGGGCTCACCTGACTCACAATTGTTCCAGAGCCATCGTTATGGTTCAAGGCAAAACTTCAACTCCCACAATGCAGCTTAATGTACAGCCGAAATGTGGAATGCTTGCAGCTTAGATATTGATTGCTTGCTGTGAGTTGAATGCTATATGCGAGCATAGTCAGGTTGAATCCGCAGCACAGATGTCATAAAAACTGCCTCCCATGCCCCTACTTCCAGCCGCACTTCACCAATCGTAGCAGAAACTGGAGACGACGGTAACAGTGACCCCGTCTCTCCATACAGTGATGGACTGTGCTTGCCAGCAGTTCCTCTGCCTTCTTGGGTCAGGTGGCGGTTCTCGGATTCCGATACCTCGGATCAAATAAACTGGAGTTGCCACTGATGCCGAGAACGCTTAACGGAAGGGTCCCCCTGCGCGTCACTGGCTAACGCGCTTCACATCCCAAAGTAGGTCTCCTCCATTTCAAGCAGACACGGGGGACACAGCGGAGCAAGGTACGGCAGCTTTATTAACTGTGTGGCATGACGCGTTTCGGTGAATACCTTTATCAAATGCCGTTAGTTACTGGGTTAACTGCTACAGAGTCCTTTAAATAGTCCCGCCTCTCCTTCAAGTGTAGAGGGCTCACCTGACTCACAATTGTTCCAGAGCCATCGTTATGGTTCAAGGCAAAACTTCAACTCCCACAATGCAGCTTAATGTACAGCCGAAATGTGGAATGCTTGCAGCTTAGATATTGATTGCTTGCTGTGAGTTGAATGCTATATGCAAGCATAGTCAGGTTGAATCCGCAGCACAGATGTCATAAAAACTGCCTCCCATGCCCCTACTTCCAGCCGCACTTCACCAATCGTAGCAGAAACTGGAGACGACGGTAACAGTGACCCCGTCTCTCCATACAGTGATGGACTGTGCTTGCCAGCAGTTCCTCTGCCTTCTTGGGTCAGGTGGCGGTTCTCGGATTCCGATACCTTGGATCAAATAAACTGGAGTTGCCACTGATGCCGAGAACGCCTAACGGAAGGGTCCCCCTGCGCGTCACTGGCTAACGCGCTTCACATCCCAAAGTAGGTCTCCTCCATTTCAAGCAGACACGGAGGACACAGCGGAGCAAGGTACGGCAGCTTTATTAACTGTGTGGCATGACGCGTTTCGGTGAATACCTTTATCAAATGCCGTTAGTTACTGGGTTAACTGCTACAGAGTCCTTTAAATAGTCCCGCCTCTCCTTCAAGTGTAGAGGGCTCACCTGACTCACAATTGTTCCAGAGCCATCGTTATGGTTCAAGGCAAAACTTCAACTCCCACAATGCAGCTTAATGTACAGCCGAAATGTGGAATGCTTGCAGCTTAGATATTGATTGCTTGCTGTGAGTTGAATGCTATATGCGAGCATAGTCAGGTTGAATCCGCAGCACAGATGTCATAAAAACTGCCTCCCATGCCCCTACTTCCAGCCGCACTTCACCAATCGTAGCAGAAACTGGAGACGACGGTAACAGTGACCCCGTCTCTCCATACAGTGATGGACTGTGCTTGCCAGCAGTTCCTCTGCCTTCTTGGGTCAGGTGGCGGTTCTCGGATTCCGATACCTCGGATCAAATAAACTGGAGTTGCCACTGATGCCGAGAACGCCTAACGGAAGGGTCCCCCTGCGCGTCACTGGCTAACGCGCTTCACATCCCAAAGTAGGTCTCCTCCATTTCAAGCAGACACGGAGGACACAGCGGAGCAAGGTACGGCAGCTTTATTAACTGTGTGGCATGACGCGTTTCGGTGAATACCTTTATCAAATGCCGTTAGTTACTGGGTTAACTGCTACAGAGTCCTTTAAATAGTACCGCCTCTCCTTCAAGTGTAGAGGGCTCACCTGACTCACAATTGTTCCAGAGCCATCGTTATGGTTCAAGGCAAAACTTCAACTCCCACAATGCAGCTTAATGTACAGCCGAAATGTGGAATGCTTGCAGCTTAGATATTGATTGCTTGCTGTGAGTTGAATGCTATATGCGAGCATAGTCAGGTTGAATCCGCAGCACAGATGTCATAAAAACTGCCTCCCATGCCCCTACTTCCAGCCGCACTTCACCAATCGTAGCAGAAACTGGAGACGACGGTAACAGTGACCCCGTCTCTCCATACAGTGATGGACTGTGCTTGCCAGCAGTTCCTCTGCCTTCTTGGGTCAGGTGGCGGTTCTCGGATTCCGATACCTCGGATCAAATAAACTGGAGTTGCCACTGATGCCGAGAACGCTTAACGGAAGGGTCCCCCTGCGCGTCACTGGCTAACGCGCTTCACATCCCAAAGTAGGTCTCCTCCATTTCAAGCAGACACGGAGGACACAGCGGAGCAAGGTACGGCAGCTTTATTAACTGTGTGGCATGACGCGTTTCGGTGAATACCTTTATCAAATGCCGTTAGTTACTGGGTTAACTGCTACAGAGTCCTTTAAATAGTACCGCCTCTCCTTCAAGTGTAGAGGGCTCACCTGACTCACAATTGTTCCAGAGCCATCGTTATGGTTCAAGGCAAAACTTCAACTCCCACAATGCAGCTTAATGTACAGCCGAAATGTGGAATGCTTGCAGCTTAGATATTGATTGCTTGCTGTGAGTTGAATGCTATATGCGAGCATAGTCAGGTTGAATCCGCAGCACAGATGTCATAAAAACTGCCTCCCATGCCCCTACTTCCAGCCGCACTTCACCAATCGTAGCAGAAACTGGAGACGACGGTAACAGTGACCCCGTCTCTCCATACAGTGATGGACTGTGCTTGCCAGCAGTTCCTCTGCCTTCTTGGGTCAGGTGGCGGTTCTCGGATTCCGATACCTCGGATCAAATAAACTGGAGTTGCCACTGATGCCGAGAACGCTTAACGGAAGGGTCCCCCTGCGCGTCACTGGCTAACGCGCTTCACATCCCAAAGTAGGTCTCCTCCATTTCAAGCAGACACGGAGGACACAGCGGAGCAAGGTACGGCAGCTTTATTAACTGTGTGGCATGACGCGTTTCGGTGAATACCTTTATCAAATGCCGTTAGTTACTGGGTTAACTGCTACAGAGTCCTTTAAATAGTCCCGCCTCTCCTTCAAGTGTAGAGGGCTCACCTGACTCACAATTGTTCCAGAGCCATCGTTATGGTTCAAGGCAAAACTTCAACTCCCACAATGCAGCTTAATGTACAGCCGAAATGTGGAATGCTTGCAGCTTAGATATTGATTGCTTGCTGTGAGTTGAATGCTATATGCAAGCATAGTCAGGTTGAATCCGCAGCACAGATGTCATAAAAACTGCCTCCCATGCCCCTACTTCCAGCCGCACTTCACCAATCGTAGCAGAAACTGGAGACGACGGTAACAGTGACCCCGTCTCTCCATACAGTGATGGACTGTGCTTGCCAGCAGTTCCTCTGCCTTCTTGGGTCAGGTGGCGGTTCTCGGATTCCGATACCTCGGATCAAATAAACTGGCGTTGCCACTGATGCCGAGAACGCCTAACGGAAGGGTCCCCCTGCGCGTCACTGGCTAACGCGCTTCACATCCCAAAGTAGGTCTCCTCCATTTCAAGCAGACACGGAGGACACAGCGGAGCAAGGTACGGCAGCTTTATTAACTGTGTGGCATGACGCGTTTCGGTGAATACCTTTATCAAATGCCGTTAGTTACTGGGTTAACTGCTACAGAGTCCTTTAAATAGTACCGCCTCTCCTTCAAGTGTAGAGGGCTCACCTGACTCACAATTGTTCCAGAGCCATCGTTATGGTTCAAGGCAAAACTTCAACTCCCACAATGCAGCTTAATGTACAGCCGAAATGTGGAATGCTTGCAGCTTAGATATTGATTGCTTGCTGTGAGTTGAATGCTATATGCGAGCATAGTCAGGTTGAATCCGCAGCACAGATGTCATAAAAACTGCCTCCCATGCCCCTACTTCCAGCCGCACTTCACCAATCGTAGCAGAAACTGGAGACGACGGTAACAGTGACCCCGTCTCTCCATACAGTGATGGACTGTGCTTGCCAGCAGTTCCTCTGCCTTCTTGGGTCAGGTGGCGGTTCTCGGATTCCGATACCTCGGATCAAATAAACTGGAGTTGCCACTGATGCCGAGAACGCTTAACGGAAGGGTCCCCCTGCGCGTCACTGGCTAACGCGCTTCACATCCCAAAGTAGGTCTCCTCCATTTCAAGCAGACACGGAGGACACAGCGGAGCAAGGTACGGCAGCTTTATTAACTGTGTGGCATGACGCGTTTCGGTGAATACCTTTATCAAATGCCGTTAGTTACTGGGTTAACTGCTACAGAGTCCTTTAAATAGTACCGCCTCTCCTTCAAGTGTAGAGGGCTCACCTGACTCACAATTGTTCCAGAGCCATCGTTATGGTTCAAGGCAAAACTTCAACTCCCACAATGCAGCTTAATGTACAGCCGAAATGTGGAATGCTTGCAGCTTAGATATTAATTGCTTGCTGTGAGTTGAATGCTATATGCAAGCATAGTCAGGTTGAATCCGCAGCACAGATGTCATAAAAACTGCCTCCCATGCCCCTACTTCCAGCCGCACTTCACCAATCGTAGCAGAAACTGGAGACGACGGTAACAGTGACCCCGTCTCTCCATACAGTGATGGACTGTGCTTGCCAGCAGTTCCTCTGCCTTCTTGGGTCAGGTGGCGGTTCTCGGATTCCGATACCTCGGATCAAATAAACTGGAGTTGCCACTGATGCCGAGAACGCTTAACGGAAGGGTCCCCCTGCGAGTCACTGGCTAACGCGCTTCACATCCCAAAGTAGGTCTCCTCCATTTCAAGCAGACACGGAGGACACAGCGGAGCAAGGTACGGCAGCTTTATTAACTGTGTGGCATGACGCGTTTTGGTGAATACCTTTATCAAATGCCGTTAGTTACTGGGTTAACTGCTACAGAGTCCTTTAAATAGTACCGCCTCTCCTTCAAGTGTAGAGGGCTCACCTGACTCACAATTGTTCCAGAGCCATCGTTATGGTTCAAGGCAAAACTTCAACTCCCACAATGCAGCTTAATGTACAGCCGAAATGTGGAATGCTTGCAGCTTAGATATTGATTGCTTGCTGTGAGTTGAATGCTATATGCGAGCATAGTCAGGTTGAATCCGCAGCACAGATGTCATAAAAACTGCCTCCCATGCCCCTACTTCCAGCCGCACTTCACCAATCGTAGCAGAAACTGGAGACGACGGTAACAGTGACCCCGTCTCTCCATACAGTGATGGACTGTGCTTGCCAGCAGTTCCTCTGCCTTCTTGGGTCAGGTGGCGGTTCTCGGATTCTGATACCTCGGATCAAATAAACTGGCGTTGCCACTGATGCCGAGAACGCCTAACGGAAGGGTCCCCCTGCGCGTCACTGGCTAACGCGCTTCACATCCCAAAGTAGGTCTCCTCCATTTCAAGCAGACACGGAGGACACAGCGGAGCAAGGTACGGCAGCTTTATTAACTGTGTGGCATGACGCGTTTCGGTGAATACCTTTATCAAATGCCGTTAGTTACTGGGTTAACTGCTACAGAGTCCTTTAAATAGTACTGCCTCTCCTTCAAGTGTAGAGGGCTCACCTGACTCACAATTGTTCCAGAGCCATCGTTATGGTTCAAGGCAAAACTTCAACTCCCACAATGCAGCTTAATGTACAGCCGAAATGTGGAATGCTTGCAGCTTAGATATTGATTGCTTGCTGTGAGTTGAATGCTATATGCGAGCATAGTCAGGTTGAATCCGCAGAACAGATGTCATAAAAACGGCCTCCCATGCCCCTACTTCCAGCCGCACTTCACCAATCGTAGCAGAAACTGGAGACGACGGTAACAGTGACCCCGTCTCTCCATACAGTGATGGACTGTGCTTGCCAGCAGTTCCTCTGCCTTCTTGGGTCAGGTGGCGGTTCTCGGATTCCGATACCTTGGATCAAATAAACTGGAGTTGCCACTGATGCCGAGAACGCTTAACGGAAGGGTCCCCCTGCGTGTCACTGGCTAACGCGCTTCACATCCCAAAGTAGGTCTCCTCCATTTCAAGCAGACACGGAGGACACAGCGGAGCAAGGTACGGCAGCTTTATTAACTGTGTGGCATGACGCGTTTCGGTGAATACCTTTATCAAATGCCGTTAGTTACTGGGTTAACTGCTACAGAGTCCTTTAAATAGTACCGCCTCTCCTTCAAGTGTAGAGGGCTCACCTGACTCACAATTGTTCCAGAGCCATCGTTATGGTTCAAGGCAAAACTTCAACTCCCACAATGCAGCTTAATGTACAGCCGAAATGTGGAATGCTTGCAGCTTAGATATTGATTGCTTGCTGTGAGTTGAATGCTATATGCAAGCATAGTCAGGTTGAATCCGCAGCACAGATGTCATAAAAACTGCCTCCCATGCCCCTACTTCCAGCCGCACTTCACCAATCGTAGCAGAAACTGGAGACGACGGTAACAGTGACCCCGTCTCTCCATACAGTGATGGACTGTGCTTGCCAGCAGTTCCTCTGCCTTCTTGGGTCAGGTGGCGGTTCTCGGATTCCGATACCTCGGATCAAATAAACTGGAGTTGCCACTGATGCCGAGAACGCTTAACGGAAGGGTCCCCCTGCGCGTCACTGGCTAACGCGCTTCACATCCCAAAGTAGGTCTCCTCCATTTCAAGCAGACACGGAGGACACAGCGGAGCAAGGTACGGCAGCTTTATTAACTGTGTGGCATGACGCGTTTCGGTGAATACCTTTATCAAATGCCGTTAGTTACTGGGTTAACTGCTACAGAGTCCTTTAAATAGTACCGCCTCTCCTTCAAGTGTAGAGGGCTCACCTGACTCACAATTGTTCCAGAGCCATCGTTATGGTTCAAGGCAAAACTTCAACTCCCACAATGCAGCTTAATGTACAGCCGAAATGTGGAATGCTTGCAGCTTAGATATTGATTGCTTGCTGTGAGTTGAATGCTATATGCGAGCATAGTCAGGTTGAATCCGCAGCACAGATGTCATAAAAACTGCCTCCCATGCCCCTACTTCCAGCCGCACTTCACCAATCGTAGCAGAAACTGGAGACGACGGTAACAGTGACCCCGTCTCTCCATACAGTGATGGACTGTGCTTGCCAGCAGTTCCTCTGCCTTCTTGGGTCAGGTGGCGGTTCTCGGATTCCGATACCTCGGATCAAATAAACTGGAGTTGCCACTGATGCCGAGAACGCTTAACGGAAGGGTCCCCCTGCGCGTCACTGGCTAACGCGCTTCACATCCCAAAGTAGGTCTCCTCCATTTCAAGCAGACACGGAGGACACAGCGGAGCAAGGTACGGCAGCTTTATTAACTGTGTGGCATGACGCGTTTCGGTGAATACCTTTATCAAATGCCGTTAGTTACTGGGTTAACTGCTACAGAGTCCTTTAAATAGTACCGCCTCTCCTTCAAGTGTAGAGGGCTCACCTGACTCACAATTGTTCCAGAGCCATCGTTATGGTTCAAGGCAAAACTTCAACTCCCACAATGCAGCTTAATGTACAGCCGAAATGTGGAATGCTTGCAGCTTAGATATTGATTGCTTGCTGTGAGTTGAATGCTATATGCGAGCATAGTCAGGTTGAATCCGCAGCACAGATGTCATAAAAACTGCCTCCCATGCCCCTACTTCCAGCCGCACTTCACCAATCGTAGCAGAAACTGGAGACGACGGTAACAGTGACCCCGTCTCTCCATACAGTGATGGACTGTGCTTGCCAGCAGTTCCTCTGCCTTCTTGGGTCAGGTGGCGGTTCTCGGATTCCGATACCTTGGATCAAATAAACTGGAGTTGCCACTGATGCCGAGAACGCTTAACGGAAGGGTCCCCCTGCGAGTCACTGGCTAACGCGCTTCACATCCCAAAGTAGGTCTCCTCCATTTCAAGCAGACACGGAGGACACAGCGGAGCAAGGTACGGCAGCTTTATTAACTGTGTGGCATGACGCGTTTTGGTGAATACCTTTATCAAATGCCGTTAGTTACTGGGTTAACTGCTACAGAGTCCTTTAAATAGTACCGCCTCTCCTTCAAGTGTAGAGGGCTCACCTGACTCACAATTGTTCCAGAGCCATCGTTATGGTTCAAGGCAAAACTTCAACTCCCACAATGCAGCTTAATGTACAGCCGAAATGTGGAATGCTTGCAGCTTAGATATTGATTGCTTGCTGTGAGTTGAATGCTATATGCGAGCATAGTCAGGTTGAATCCGCAGCACAGATGTCATAAAAACTGCCTCCCATGCCCCTACTTCCAGCCGCACTTCACCAATCGTAGCAGAAACTGGAGACGACGGTAACAGTGACCCCGTCTCTCCATACAGTGATGGACTGTGCTTGCCAGCAGTTCCTCTGCCTTCTTGGGTCAGGTGGCGGTTCTCGGATTCCGATACCTCGGATCAAATAAACTGGAGTTGCCACTGATGCCGAGAACGCCTAACGGAAGGGTCCCCCTGCGCGTCACTGGCTAACGCGCTTCACATCCCAAAGTAGGTCTCCTCCATTTCAAGCAGACACGGAGGACACAGCGGAGCAAGGTACGGCAGCTTTATTAACTGTGTGGCATGACGCGTTTCGGTGAATACCTTTATCAAATGCCGTTAGTTACTGGGTTAACTGCTACAGAGTCCTTTAAATAGTCCCGCCTCTCCTTCAAGTGTAGAGGGCTCACCTGACTCACAATTGTTCCAGAGCCATCGTTATGGTTCAAGGCAAAACTTCAACTCCCACAATGCAGCTTAATGTACAGCCGAAATGTGGAATGCTTGCAGCTTAGATATTAATTGCTTGCTGTGAGTTGAATGCTATATGCAAGCATAGTCAGGTTGAATCCGCAGCACAGATGTCATAAAAACTGCCTCCCATGCCCCTACTTCCAGCCGCACTTCACCAATCGTAGCAGAAACTGGAGACGACGGTAACAGTGACCCCGTCTCTCCATACAGTGATGGACTGTGCTTGCCAGCAGTTCCTCTGCCTTCTTGGGTCAGGTGGCGGTTCTCGGATTCCGATACCTCGGATCAAATAAACTGGAGTTGCCACTGATGCCGAGAACGCTTAACGGAAGGGTCCCCCTGCGAGTCACTGGCTAACGCGCTTCACATCCCAAAGTAGGTCTCCTCCATTTCAAGCAGACACGGAGGACACAGCGGAGCAAGGTACGGCAGCTTTATTAACTGTGTGGCATGACGCGTTTTGGTGAATACCTTTATCAAATGCCGTTAGTTACTGGGTTAACTGCTACAGAGTCCTTTAAATAGTACCGCCTCTCCTTCAAGTGTAGAGGGCTCACCTGACTCACAATTGTTCCAGAGCCATCGTTATGGTTCAAGGCAAAACTTCAACTCCCACAATGCAGCTTAATGTACAGCCGAAATGTGGAATGCTTGCAGCTTAGATATTGATTGCTTGCTGTGAGTTGAATGCTATATGCGAGCATAGTCAGGTTGAATCCGCAGCACAGATGTCATAAAAACTGCCTCCCATGCCCCTACTTCCAGCCGCACTTCACCAATCGTAGCAGAAACTGGAGACGACGGTAACAGTGACCCCGTCTCTCCATACAGTGATGGACTGTGCTTGCCAGCAGTTCCTCTGCCTTCTTGGGTCAGGTGGCGGTTCTCGGATTCTGATACCTCGGATCAAATAAACTGGCGTTGCCACTGATGCCGAGAACGCCTAACGGAAGGGTCCCCCTGCGCGTCACTGGCTAACGCGCTTCACATCCCAAAGTAGGTCTCCTCCATTTCAAGCAGACACGGAGGACACAGCGGAGCAAGGTACGGCAGCTTTATTAACTGTGTGGCATGACGCGTTTCGGTGAATACCTTTATCAAATGCCGTTAGTTACTGGGTTAACTGCTACAGAGTCCTTTAAATAGTACTGCCTCTCCTTCAAGTGTAGAGGGCTCACCTGACTCACAATTGTTCCAGAGCCATCGTTATGGTTCAAGGCAAAACTTCAACTCCCACAATGCAGCTTAATGTACAGCCGAAATGTGGAATGCTTGCAGCTTAGATATTGATTGCTTGCTGTGAGTTGAATGCTATATGCGAGCATAGTCAGGTTGAATCCGCAGCACAGATGTCATAAAAACTGCCTCCCATGCCCCTACTTCCAGCCGCACTTCACCAATCGTAGCAGAAACTGGAGACGACGGTAACAGTGACCCCGTCTCTCCATACAGTGATGGACTGTGCTTGCCAGCAGTTCCTCTGCCTTCTTGGGTCAGGTGGCGGTTCTCGGATTCCGATACCTCGGATCAAATAAACTGGAGTTGCCACTGATGCCGAGAACGCTTAACGGAAGGGTCCCCCTGCGAGTCACTGGCTAACGCGCTTCACATCCCAAAGTAGGTCTCCTCCATTTCAAGCAGACACGGAGGACACAGCGGAGCAAGGTACGGCAGCTTTATTAACTGTGTGGCATGACGCGTTTCGGTGAATACCTTTATCAAATGCCGTTAGTTACTGGGTTAACTGCTACAGAGTCCTTTAAATAGTACCGCCTCTCCTTCAAGTGTAGAGGGCTCACCTGACTCACAATTGTTCCAGAGCCATCGTTATGGTTCAAGGCAAAACTTCAACTCCCACAATGCAGCTTAATGTACAGCCGAAATGTGGAATGCTTGCAGCTTAGATATTGATTGCTTGCTGTGAGTTGAATGCTATATGCGAGCATAGTCAGGTTGAATCCGCAGCACAGATGTCATAAAAACTGCCTCCCATGCCCCTACTTCCAGCCGCACTTCACCAATCGTAGCAGAAACTGGAGACGACGGTAACAGTGACCCCGTCTCTCCATACAGTGATGGACTGTGCTTGCCAGCAGTTCCTCTGCCTTCTTGGGTCAGGTGGCGGTTCTCGGATTCTGATACCTCGGATCAAATAAACTGGCGTTGCCACTGATGCCGAGAACGCCTAACGGAAGGGTCCCCCTGCGCGTCACTGGCTAACGCGCTTCACATCCCAAAGTAGGTCTCCTCCATTTCAAGCAGACACGGAGGACACAGCGGAGCAAGGTACGGCAGCTTTATTAACTGTGTGGCATGACGCGTTTCGGTGAATACCTTTATCAAATGCCGTTAGTTACTGGGTTAACTGCTACAGAGTCCTTTAAATAGTACCGCCTCTCCTTCAAGTGTAGAGGGCTCACCTGACTCACAATTGTTCCAGAGCCATCGTTATGGTTCAAGGCAAAACTTCAACTCCCACAATGCAGCTTAATGTACAGCCGAAATGTGGAATGCTTGCAGCTTAGATATTGATTGCTTGCTGTGAGTTGAATGCTATATGCGAGCATAGTCAGGTTGAATCCGCAGCACAGATGTCATAAAAACTGCCTCCCATGCCCCTACTTCCAGCCGCACTTCACCAATCGTAGCAGAAACTGGAGACGACGGTAACAGTGACCCCGTCTCTCCATACAGTGATGGACTGTGCTTGCCAGCAGTTCCTCTGCCTTCTTGGGTCAGGTGGCGGTTCTCGGATTCCGATACCTCGGATCAAATAAACTGGAGTTGCCACTGATGCCGAGAACGCTTAACGGAAGGGTCCCCCTGCGTGTCACTGGCTAACGCGCTTCACATCCCAAAGTAGGTCTCCTCCATTTCAAGCAGACACGGAGGACACAGCGGAGCAAGGTACGGCAGCTTTATTAACTGTGTGGCATGACGCGTTTCGGTGAATACCTTTATCAAATGCCGTTAGTTACTGGGTTAACTGCTACAGAGTCCTTTAAATAGTACCGCCTCTCCTTCAAGTGTAGAGGGCTCACCTGACTCACAATTGTTCCAGAGCCATCGTTATGGTTCAAGGCAAAACTTCAACTCCCACAATGCAGCTTAATGTACAGCCGAAATGTGGAATGCTTGCAGCTTAGATATTGATTGCTTGCTGTGAGTTGAATGCTATATGCGAGCATAGTCAGGTTGAATCCGCAGCACAGATGTCATAAAAACTGCCTCCCATGCCCCTACTTCCAGCCGCACTTCACCAATCGTAGCAGAAACTGGAGACGACGGTAACAGTGACCCCGTCTCTCCATACAGTGATGGACTGTGCTTGCCAGCAGTTCCTCTGCCTTCTTGGGTCAGGTGGCGGTTCTCGGATTCCGATACCTCGGATCAAATAAACTGGAGTTGCCACTGATGCCGAGAACGCTTAACGGAAGGGTCCCCCTGCGCGTCACTGGCTAACGCGCTTCACATCCCAAAGTAGGTCTCCTCCATTTCAAGCAGACACGGAGGACACAGCGGAGCAAGGTACGGCAGCTTTATTAACTGTGTGGCATGACGCGTTTCGGTGAATACCTTTATCAAATGCCGTTAGTTACTGGGTTAACTGCTACAGAGTCCTTTAAATAGTACCGCCTCTCCTTCAAGTGTAGAGGGCTCACCTGACTCACAATTGTTCCAGAGCCATCGTTATGGTTCAAGGCAAAACTTCAACTCCCACAATGCAGCTTAATGTACAGCCGAAATGTGGAATGCTTGCAGCTTAGATATTGATTGCTTGCTGTGAGTTGAATGCTATATGCGAGCATAGTCAGGTTGAATCCGCAGCACAGATGTCATAAAAACTGCCTCCCATGCCCCTACTTCCAGCCGCACTTCACCAATCGTAGCAGAAACTGGAGACGACGGTAACAGTGACCCCGTCTCTCCATACAGTGATGGACTGTGCTTGCCAGCAGTTCCTCTGCCTTCTTGGGTCAGGTGGCGGTTCTCGGATTCCGATACCTTGGATCAAATAAACTGGAGTTGCCACTGATGCCGAGAACGCTTAACGGAAGGGTCCCCCTGCGCGTCACTGGCTAACGCGCTTCACATCCCAAAGTAGGTCTCCTCCATTTCAAGCAGACACGGAGGACACAGCGGAGCAAGGTACGGCAGCTTTATTAACTGTGTGGCATGACGCGTTTCGGTGAATACCTTTATCAAATGCCGTTAGTTACTGGGTTAACTGCTACAGAGTCCTTTAAATAGTCCCGCCTCTCCTTCAAGTGTAGAGGGCTCACCTGACTCACAATTGTTCCAGAGCCATCGTTATGGTTCAAGGCAAAACTTCAACTCCCACAATGCAGCTTAATGTACAGCCGAAATGTGGAATGCTTGCAGCTTAGATATTGATTGCTTGCTGTGAGTTGAATGCTATATGCGAGCATAGTCAGGTTGAATCCGCAGCACAGATGTCATAAAAACTGCCTCCCATGCCCCTACTTCCAGCCGCACTTCACCAATCGTAGCAGAAACTGGAGACGACGGTAACAGTGACCCCGTCTCTCCATACAGTGATGGACTGTGCTTGCCAGCAGTTCCTCTGCCTTCTTGGGTCAGGTGGCGGTTCTCGGATTCCGATACCTCGGATCAAATAAACTGGAGTTGCCACTGATGCCGAGAACGCTTAACGGAAGGGTCCCCCTGCGAGTCACTGGCTAACGCGCTTCACATCCCAAAGTAGGTCTCCTCCATTTCAAGCAGACACGGAGGACACAGCGGAGCAAGGTACGGCAGCTTTATTAACTGTGTGGCATGACGCGTTTTGGTGAATACCTTTATCAAATGCCGTTAGTTACTGGGTTAACTGCTACAGAGTCCTTTAAATAGTACCGCCTCTCCTTCAAGTGTAGAGGGCTCACCTGACTCACAATTGTTCCAGAGCCATCGTTATGGTTCAAGGCAAAACTTCAACTCCCACAATGCAGCTTAATGTACAGCCGAAATGTGGAATGCTTGCAGCTTAGATATTGATTGCTTGCTGTGAGTTGAATGCTATATGCAAGCATAGTCAGGTTGAATCCGCAGCACAGATGTCATAAAAACTGCCTCCCATGCCCCTACTTCCAGCCGCACTTCACCAATCGTAGCAGAAACTGGAGACGACGGTAACAGTGACCCCGTCTCTCCATACAGTGATGGACTGTGCTTGCCAGCAGTTCCTCTGCCTTCTTGGGTCAGGTGGCGGTTCTCGGATTCCGATACCTTGGATCAAATAAACTGGAGTTGCCACTGATGCCGAGAACGCTTAACGGAAGGGTCCCCCTGCGCGTCACTGGCTAACGCGCTTCACATCCCAAAGTAGGTCTCCTCCATTTCAAGCAGACACGGAGGACACAGCGGAGCAAGGTACGGCAGCTTTATTAACTGTGTGGCATGACGCGTTTCGGTGAATACCTTTATCAAATGCCGTTAGTTACTGGGTTAACTGCTACAGAGTCCTTTAAATAGTCCCGCCTCTCCTTCAAGTGTAGAGGGCTCACCTGACTCACAATTGTTCCAGAGCCATCGTTATGGTTCAAGGCAAAACTTCAACTCCCACAATGCAGCTTAATGTACAGCCGAAATGTGGAATGCTTGCAGCTTAGATATTGATTGCTTGCTGTGAGTTGAATGCTATATGCGAGCATAGTCAGGTTGAATCCGCAGCACAGATGTCATAAAAACTGCCTCCCATGCCCCTACTTCCAGCCGCACTTCACCAATCGTAGCAGAAACTGGAGACGACGGTAACAGTGACCCCGTCTCTCCATACAGTGATGGACTGTGCTTGCCAGCAGTTCCTCTGCCTTCTTGGGTCAGGTGGCGGTTCTCGGATTCCGATACCTCGGATCAAATAAACTGGAGTTGCCACTGATGCCGAGAACGCTTAACGGAAGGGTCCCCCTGCGAGTCACTGGCTAACGCGCTTCACATCCCAAAGTAGGTCTCCTCCATTTCAAGCAGACACGGAGGACACAGCGGAGCAAGGTACGGCAGCTTTATTAACTGTGTGGCATGACGCGTTTTGGTGAATACCTTTATCAAATGCCGTTAGTTACTGGGTTAACTGCTACAGAGTCCTTTAAATAGTACCGCCTCTCCTTCAAGTGTAGAGGGCTCACCTGACTCACAATTGTTCCAGAGCCATCGTTATGGTTCAAGGCAAAACTTCAACTCCCACAATGCAGCTTAATGTACAGCCGAAATGTGGAATGCTTGCAGCTTAGATATTAATTGCTTGCTGTGAGTTGAATGCTATATGCAAGCATAGTCAGGTTGAATCCGCAGCACAGATGTCATAAAAACTGCCTCCCATGCCCCTACTTCCAGCCGCACTTCACCAATCGTAGCAGAAACTGGAGACGACGGTAACAGTGACCCCGTCTCTCCATACAGTGATGGACTGTGCTTGCCAGCAGTTCCTCTGCCTTCTTGGGTCAGGTGGCGGTTCTCGGATTCCGATACCTCGGATCAAATAAACTGGAGTTGCCACTGATGCCGAGAACGCTTAACGGAAGGGTCCCCCTGCGAGTCACTGGCTAACGCGCTTCACATCCCAAAGTAGGTCTCCTCCATTTCAAGCAGACACGGAGGACACAGCGGAGCAAGGTACGGCAGCTTTATTAACTGTGTGGCATGACGCGTTTCGGTGAATACCTTTATCAAATGCCGTTAGTTACTGGGTTAACTGCTACAGAGTCCTTTAAATAGTACTGCCTCTCCTTCAAGTGTAGAGGGCTCACCTGACTCACAATTGTTCCAGAGCCATCGTTATGGTTCAAGGCAAAACTTCAACTCCCACAATGCAGCTTAATGTACAGCCGAAATGTGGAATGCTTGCAGCTTAGATATTGATTGCTTGCTGTGAGTTGAATGCTATATGCGAGCATAGTCAGGTTGAATCCGCAGCACAGATGTCATAAAAACTGCCTCCCATGCCCCTACTTCCAGCCGCACTTCACCAATCGTAGCAGAAACTGGAGACGACGGTAACAGTGACCCCGTCTCTCCATACAGTGATGGACTGTGCTTGCCAGCAGTTCCTCTGCCTTCTTTGGTCAGGTGGCGGTTCTCGGATTCCGATACCTTGGATCAAATAAACTGGAGTTGCCACTGATGCCGAGAACGCTTAACGGAAGGGTCCCCCTGCGTGTCACTGGCTAACACGCTTCACATCCCAAAGTAGGTCTCCTCCATTTCAAGCAGACACGGAGGACACAGCGGAGCAAGGTACGGCAGCTTTATTAACTGTGTGGCATGACGCGTTTCGGTGAATACCTTTATCAAATGCCGTTAGTTACTGGGTTAACTGCTACAGAGTCCTTTAAATAGTCCCGCCTCTCCTTCAAGTGTAGAGGGCTCACCTGACTCACAATTGTTCCAGAGCCATCGTTATGGTTCAAGGCAAAACTTCAACTCCCACAATGCAGCTTAATGTACAGCCGAAATGTGGAATGCTTGCAGCTTAGATATTAATTGCTTGCTGTGAGTTGAATGCTATATGCAAGCATAGTCAGGTTGAATCCGCAGCACAGATGTCATAAAAACTGCCTCCCATGCCCCTACTTCCAGCCGCACTTCACCAATCGTAGCAGAAACTGGAGACGACGGTAACAGTGACCCCGTCTCTCCATACAGTGATGGACTGTGCTTGCCAGCAGTTCCTCTGCCTTCTTGGGTCAGGTGGCGGTTCTCGGATTCCGATACCTCGGATCAAATAAACTGGCGTTGCCACTGATGCCGAGAACGCCTAACGGAAGGGTCCCCCTGCGAGTCACTGGCTAACGCGCTTCACATCCCAAAGTAGGTCTCCTCCATTTCAAGCAGACACGGAGGACACAGCGGAGCAAGGTACGGCAGCTTTATTAACTGTGTGGCATGACGCGTTTCGGTGAATACCTTTATCAAATGCCGTTAGTTACTGGGTTAACTGCTACAGAGTCCTTTAAATAGTACCGCCTCTCCTTCAAGTGTAGAGGGCTCACCTGACTCACAATTGTTCCAGAGCCATCGTTATGGTTCAAGGCAAAACTTCAACTCCCACAATGCAGCTTAATGTACAGCCGAAATGTGGAATGCTTGCAGCTTAGATATTGATTGCTTGCTGTGAGTTGAATGCTATATGCGAGCATAGTCAGGTTGAATCCGCAGCACAGATGTCATAAAAACTGCCTCCCATGCCCCTACTTCCAGCCGCACTTCACCAATCGTAGCAGAAACTGGAGACGACGGTAACAGTGACCCCGTCTCTCCATACAGTGATGGACTGTGCTTGCCAGCAGTTCCTCTGCCTTCTTGGGTCAGGTGGCGGTTCTCGGATTCCGATACCTCGGATCAAATAAACTGGAGTTGCCACTGATGCCGAGAACGCTTAACGGAAGGGTCCCCCTGCGAGTCACTGGCTAACGCGCTTCACATCCCAAAGTAGGTCTCCTCCATTTCAAGCAGACACGGAGGACACAGCGGAGCAAGGTACGGCAGCTTTATTAACTGTGTGGCATGACGCGTTTCGGTGAATACCTTTATCAAATGCCGTTAGTTACTGGGTTAACTGCTACAGAGTCCTTTAAATAGTACCGCCTCTCCTTCAAGTGTAGAGGGCTCACCTGACTCACAATTGTTCCAGAGCCATCGTTATGGTTCAAGGCAAAACTTCAACTCCCACAATGCAGCTTAATGTACAGCCGAAATGTGGAATGCTTGCAGCTTAGATATTAATTGCTTGCTGTGAGTTGAATGCTATATGCAAGCATAGTCAGGTTGAATCCGCAGCACAGATGTCATAAAAACTGCCTCCCATGCCCCTACTTCCAGCCGCACTTCACCAATCGTAGCAGAAACTGGAGACGACGGTAACAGTGACCCCGTCTCTCCATACAGTGATGGACTGTGCTTGCCAGCAGTTCCTCTGCCTTCTTGGGTCAGGTGGCGGTTCTCGGATTCCGATACCTCGGATCAAATAAACTGGAGTTGCCACTGATGCCGAGAACGCTTAACGGAAGGGTCCCCCTGCGAGTCACTGGCTAACGCGCTTCACATCCCAAAGTAGGTCTCCTCCATTTCAAGCAGACACGGAGGACACAGCGGAGCAAGGTACGGCAGCTTTATTAACTGTGTGGCATGACGCGTTTTGGTGAATACCTTTATCAAATGCCGTTAGTTACTGGGTTAACTGCTACAGAGTCCTTTAAATAGTACCGCCTCTCCTTCAAGTGTAGAGGGCTCACCTGACTCACAATTGTTCCAGAGCCATCGTTATGGTTCAAGGCAAAACTTCAACTCCCACAATGCAGCTTAATGTACAGCCGAAATGTGGAATGCTTGCAGCTTAGATATTGATTGCTTGCTGTGAGTTGAATGCTATATGCGAGCATAGTCAGGTTGAATCCGCAGCACAGATGTCATAAAAACTGCCTCCCATGCCCCTACTTCCAGCCGCACTTCACCAATCGTAGCAGAAACTGGAGACGACGGTAACAGTGACCCCGTCTCTCCATACAGTGATGGACTGTGCTTGCCAGCAGTTCCTCTGCCTTCTTGGGTCAGGTGGCGGTTCTCGGATTCTGATACCTCGGATCAAATAAACTGGCGTTGCCACTGATGCCGAGAACGCCTAACGGAAGGGTCCCCCTGCGCGTCACTGGCTAACGCGCTTCACATCCCAAAGTAGGTCTCCTCCATTTCAAGCAGACACGGAGGACACAGCGGAGCAAGGTACGGCAGCTTTATTAACTGTGTGGCATGACGCGTTTCGGTGAATACCTTTATCAAATGCCGTTAGTTACTGGGTTAACTGCTACAGAGTCCTTTAAATAGTACCGCCTCTCCTTCAAGTGTAGAGGGCTCACCTGACTCACAATTGTTCCAGAGCCATCGTTATGGTTCAAGGCAAAACTTCAACTCCCACAATGCAGCTTAATGTACAGCCGAAATGTGGAATGCTTGCAGCTTAGATATTGATTGCTTGCTGTGAGTTGAATGCTATATGCGAGCATAGTCAGGTTGAATCCGCAGCACAGATGTCATAAAAACTGCCTCCCATGCCCCTACTTCCAGCCGCACTTCACCAATCGTAGCAGAAACTGGAGACGACGGTAACAGTGACCCCGTCTCTCCATACAGTGATGGACTGTGCTTGCCAGCAGTTCCTCTGCCTTCTTGGGTCAGGTGGCGGTTCTCGGATTCCGATACCTTGGATCAAATAAACTGGAGTTGCCACTGATGCCGAGAACGCTTAACGGAAGGGTCCCCCTGCGAGTCACTGGCTAACGCGCTTCACATCCCAAAGTAGGTCTCCTCCATTTCAAGCAGACACGGAGGACACAGCGGAGCAAGGTACGGCAGCTTTATTAACTGTGTGGCATGACGCGTTTCGGTGAATACCTTTATCAAATGCCGTTAGTTACTGGGTTAACTGCTACAGAGTCCTTTAAATAGTACCGCCTCTCCTTCAAGTGTAGAGGGCTCACCTGACTCACAATTGTTCCAGAGCCATCGTTATGGTTCAAGGCAAAACTTCAACTCCCACAATGCAGCTTAATGTACAGCCGAAATGTGGAATGCTTGCAGCTTAGATATTAATTGCTTGCTGTGAGTTGAATGCTATATGCAAGCATAGTCAGGTTGAATCCGCAGCACAGATGTCATAAAAACTGCCTCCCATGCCCCTACTTCCAGCCGCACTTCACCAATCGTAGCAGAAACTGGAGACGACGGTAACAGTGACCCCGTCTCTCCATACAGTGATGGACTGTGCTTGCCAGCAGTTCCTCTGCCTTCTTGGGTCAGGTGGCGGTTCTCGGATTCCGATACCTCGGATCAAATAAACTGGAGTTGCCACTGATGCCGAGAACGCTTAACGGAAGGGTCCCCCTGCGAGTCACTGGCTAACGCGCTTCACATCCCAAAGTAGGTCTCCTCCATTTCAAGCAGACACGGAGGACACAGCGGAGCAAGGTACGGCAGCTTTATTAACTGTGTGGCATGACGCGTTTCGGTGAATACCTTTATCAAATGCCGTTAGTTACTGGGTTAACTGCTACAGAGTCCTTTAAATAGTACCGCCTCTCCTTCAAGTGTAGAGGGCTCACCTGACTCACAATTGTTCCAGAGCCATCGTTATGGTTCAAGGCAAAACTTCAACTCCCACAATGCAGCTTAATGTACAGCCGAAATGTGGAATGCTTGCAGCTTAGATATTGATTGCTTGCTGTGAGTTGAATGCTATATGCGAGCATAGTCAGGTTGAATCCGCAGCACAGATGTCATAAAAACTGCCTCCCATGCCCCTACTTCCAGCCGCACTTCACCAATCGTAGCAGAAACTGGAGACGACGGTAACAGTGACCCCGTCTCTCCATACAGTGATGGACTGTGCTTGCCAGCAGTTCCTCTGCCTTCTTGGGTCAGGTGGCGGTTCTCGGATTCCGATACCTCGGATCAAATAAACTGGAGTTGCCACTGATGCCGAGAACGCTTAACGGAAGGGTCCCCCTGCGAGTCACTGGCTAACGCGCTTCACATCCCAAAGTAGGTCTCCTCCATTTCAAGCAGACACGGAGGACACAGCGGAGCAAGGTACGGCAGCTTTATTAACTGTGTGGCATGACGCGTTTTGGTGAATACCTTTATCAAATGCCGTTAGTTACTGGGTTAACTGCTACAGAGTCCTTTAAATAGTACCGCCTCTCCTTCAAGTGTAGAGGGCTCACCTGACTCACAATTGTTCCAGAGCCATCGTTATGGTTCAAGGCAAAACTTCAACTCCCACAATGCAGCTTAATGTACAGCCGAAATGTGGAATGCTTGCAGCTTAGATATTGATTGCTTGCTGTGAGTTGAATGCTATATGCAAGCATAGTCAGGTTGAATCCGCAGCACAGATGTCATAAAAACTGCCTCCCATGCCCCTACTTCCAGCCGCACTTCACCAATCGTAGCAGAAACTGGAGACGACGGTAACAGTGACCCCGTCTCTCCATACAGTGATGGACTGTGCTTGCCAGCAGTTCCTCTGCCTTCTTGGGTCAGGTGGCGGTTCTCGGATTCCGATACCTCGGATCAAATAAACTGGAGTTGCCACTGATGCCGAGAACGCTTAACGGAAGGGTCCCCCTGCGAGTCACTGGCTAACGCGCTTCACATCCCAAAGTAGGTCTCCTCCATTTCAAGCAGACACGGAGGACACAGCGGAGCAAGGTACGGCAGCTTTATTAACTGTGTGGCATGACGCGTTTCGGTGAATACCTTTATCAAATGCCGTTAGTTACTGGGTTAACTGCTACAGAGTCCTTTAAATAGTACCGCCTCTCCTTCAAGTGTAGAGGGCTCACCTGACTCACAATTGTTCCAGAGCCATCGTTATGGTTCAAGGCAAAACTTCAACTCCCACAATGCAGCTTAATGTACAGCCGAAATGTGGAATGCTTGCAGCTTAGATATTGATTGCTTGCTGTGAGTTGAATGCTATATGCGAGCATAGTCAGGTTGAATCCGCAGCACAGATGTCATAAAAACTGCCTCCCATGCCCCTACTTCCAGCCGCACTTCACCAATCGTAGCAGAAACTGGAGACGACGGTAACAGTGACCCCGTCTCTCCATACAGTGATGGACTGTGCTTGCCAGCAGTTCCTCTGCCTTCTTGGGTCAGGTGGCGGTTCTCGGATTCCGATACCTCGGATCAAATAAACTGGAGTTGCCACTGATGCCGAGAACGCTTAACGGAAGGGTCCCCCTGCGCGTCACTGGCTAACGCGCTTCACATCCCAAAGTAGGTCTCCTCCATTTCAAGCAGACACGGAGGACACAGCGGAGCAAGGTACGGCAGCTTTATTAACTGTGTGGCATGACGCGTTTCGGTGAATACCTTTATCAAATGCCGTTAGTTACTGGGTTAACTGCTACAGAGTCCTTTAAATAGTCCCGCCTCTCCTTCAAGTGTAGAGGGCTCACCTGACTCACAATTGTTCCAGAGCCATCGTTATGGTTCAAGGCAAAACTTCAACTCCCACAATGCAGCTTAATGTACAGCCGAAATGTGGAATGCTTGCAGCTTAGATATTAATTGCTTGCTGTGAGTTGAATGCTATATGCAAGCATAGTCAGGTTGAATCCGCAGCACAGATGTCATAAAAACTGCCTCCCATGCCCCTACTTCCAGCCGCACTTCACCAATCGTAGCAGAAACTGGAGACGACGGTAACAGTGACCCCGTCTCTCCATACAGTGATGGACTGTGCTTGCCAGCAGTTCCTCTGCCTTCTTGGGTCAGGTGGCGGTTCTCGGATTCCGATACCTCGGATCAAATAAACTGGAGTTGCCACTGATGCCGAGAACGCTTAACGGAAGGGTCCCCCTGCGAGTCACTGGCTAACGCGCTTCACATCCCAAAGTAGGTCTCCTCCATTTCAAGCAGACACGGAGGACACAGCGGAGCAAGGTACGGCAGCTTTATTAACTGTGTGGCATGACGCGTTTCGGTGAATACCTTTATCAAATGCCGTTAGTTACTGGGTTAACTGCTACAGAGTCCTTTAAATAGTACCGCCTCTCCTTCAAGTGTAGAGGGCTCACCTGACTCACAATTGTTCCAGAGCCATCGTTATGGTTCAAGGCAAAACTTCAACTCCCACAATGCAGCTTAATGTACAGCCGAAATGTGGAATGCTTGCAGCTTAGATATTGATTGCTTGCTGTGAGTTGAATGCTATATGCGAGCATAGTCAGGTTGAATCCGCAGCACAGATGTCATAAAAACTGCCTCCCATGCCCCTACTTCCAGCCGCACTTCACCAATCGTAGCAGAAACTGGAGACGACGGTAACAGTGACCCCGTCTCTCCATACAGTGATGGACTGTGCTTGCCAGCAGTTCCTCTGCCTTCTTGGGTCAGGTGGCGGTTCTCGGATTCCGATACCTCGGATCAAATAAACTGGAGTTGCCACTGATGCCGAGAACGCTTAACGGAAGGGTCCCCCTGCGAGTCACTGGCTAACGCGCTTCACATCCCAAAGTAGGTCTCCTCCATTTCAAGCAGACACGGAGGACACAGCGGAGCAAGGTACGGCAGCTTTATTAACTGTGTGGCATGACGCGTTTCGGTGAATACCTTTATCAAATGCCGTTAGTTACTGGGTTAACTGCTACAGAGTCCTTTAAATAGTACCGCCTCTCCTTCAAGTGTAGAGGGCTCACCTGACTCACAATTGTTCCAGAGCCATCGTTATGGTTCAAGGCAAAACTTCAACTCCCACAATGCAGCTTAATGTACAGCCGAAATGTGGAATGCTTGCAGCTTAGATATTAATTGCTTGCTGTGAGTTGAATGCTATATGCAAGCATAGTCAGGTTGAATCCGCAGCACAGATGTCATAAAAACTGCCTCCCATGCCCCTACTTCCAGCCGCACTTCACCAATCGTAGCAGAAACTGGAGACGACGGTAACAGTGACCCCGTCTCTCCATACAGTGATGGACTGTGCTTGCCAGCAGTTCCTCTGCCTTCTTGGGTCAGGTGGCGGTTCTCGGATTCCGATACCTCGGATCAAATAAACTGGAGTTGCCACTGATGCCGAGAACGCTTAACGGAAGGGTCCCCCTGCGAGTCACTGGCTAACGCGCTTCACATCCCAAAGTAGGTCTCCTCCATTTCAAGCAGACACGGAGGACACAGCGGAGCAAGGTACGGCAGCTTTATTAACTGTGTGGCATGACGCGTTTTGGTGAATACCTTTATCAAATGCCGTTAGTTACTGGGTTAACTGCTACAGAGTCCTTTAAATAGTACCGCCTCTCCTTCAAGTGTAGAGGGCTCACCTGACTCACAATTGTTCCAGAGCCATCGTTATGGTTCAAGGCAAAACTTCAACTCCCACAATGCAGCTTAATGTACAGCCGAAATGTGGAATGCTTGCAGCTTAGATATTGATTGCTTGCTGTGAGTTGAATGCTATATGCGAGCATAGTCAGGTTGAATCCGCAGCACAGATGTCATAAAAACTGCCTCCCATGCCCCTACTTCCAGCCGCACTTCACCAATCGTAGCAGAAACTGGAGACGACGGTAACAGTGACCCCGTCTCTCCATACAGTGATGGACTGTGCTTGCCAGCAGTTCCTCTGCCTTCTTGGGTCAGGTGGCGGTTCTCGGATTCTGATACCTCGGATCAAATAAACTGGCGTTGCCACTGATGCCGAGAACGCCTAACGGAAGGGTCCCCCTGCGCGTCACTGGCTAACGCGCTTCACATCCCAAAGTAGGTCTCCTCCATTTCAAGCAGACACGGAGGACACAGCGGAGCAAGGTACGGCAGCTTTATTAACTGTGTGGCATGACGCGTTTCGGTGAATACCTTTATCAAATGCCGTTAGTTACTGGGTTAACTGCTACAGAGTCCTTTAAATAGTACCGCCTCTCCTTCAAGTGTAGAGGGCTCACCTGACTCACAATTGTTCCAGAGCCATCGTTATGGTTCAAGGCAAAACTTCAACTCCCACAATGCAGCTTAATGTACAGCCGAAATGTGGAATGCTTGCAGCTTAGATATTGATTGCTTGCTGTGAGTTGAATGCTATATGCGAGCATAGTCAGGTCGAATCCGCAGCACAGATGTCATAAAAACTGCCTCCCATGCCCCTACTTCCAGCCGCACTTCACCAATCGTAGCAGAAACTGGAGACGACGGTAACAGTGACCCCGTCTCTCCATACAGTGATGGACTGTGCTTGCCAGCAGTTCCTCTGCCTTCTTTGGTCAGGTGGCGGTTCTCGGATTCCGATACCTCGGATCAAATAAACTGGAGTTGCCACTGATGCCGAAAACGCTTAACGGAAGGGTCCCCCTGCGTGTCACTGGCTAACGCGCTTCACATCCCAAAGTAGGTCTCCTCCATTTCAAGCAGACACGGAGGACACAGCGGAGCAAGGTACGGCAGCTTTATTAACTGTGTGGCATGACGCGTTTCGGTGAATACCTTTATCAAATGCCGTTAGTTACTGGGTTAACTGCTACAGAGTCCTTTAAATAGTCCCGCCTCTCCTTCAAGTGTAGAGGGCTCACCTGACTCACAATTGTTCCAGAGCCATCGTTATGGTTCAAGGCAAAACTTCAACTCCCACAATGCAGCTTAATGTACAGCCGAAATGTGGAATGCTTGCAGCTTAGATATTAATTGCTTGCTGTGAGTTGAATGCTATATGCAAGCATAGTCAGGTTGAATCCGCAGCACAGATGTCATAAAAACTGCCTCCCATGCCCCTACTTCCAGCCGCACTTCACCAATCGTAGCAGAAACTGGAGACGACGGTAACAGTGACCCCGTCTCTCCATACAGTGATGGACTGTGCTTGCCAGCAGTTCCTCTGCCTTCTTGGGTCAGGTGGCGGTTCTCGGATTCCGATACCTCGGATCAAATAAACTGGAGTTGCCACTGATGCCGAGAACGCTTAACGGAAGGGTCCCCCTGCGAGTCACTGGCTAACGCGCTTCACATCCCAAAGTAGGTCTCCTCCATTTCAAGCAGACACGGAGGACACAGCGGAGCAAGGTACGGCAGCTTTATTAACTGTGTGGCATGACGCGTTTCGGTGAATACCTTTATCAAATGCCGTTAGTTACTGGGTTAACTACTACAGAGTCCTTTAAATAGTACCGCCTCTCCTTCAAGTGTAGAGGGCTCACCTGACTCACAATTGTTCCAGAGCCATCGTTATGGTTCAAGGCAAAACTTCAACTCCCACAATGCAGCTTAATGTACAGCCGAAATGTGGAATGCTTGCAGCTTAGATATTGATTGCTTGCTGTGAGTTGAATGCTATATGCAAGCATAGTCAGGTTGAATCCGCAGCACAGATGTCATAAAAACTGCCTCCCATGCCCCTACTTCCAGCCGCACTTCACCAATCGTAGCAGAAACTGGAGACGACGGTAACAGTGACCCCGTCTCTCCATACAGTGATGGACTGTGCTTGCCAGCAGTTCCTCTGCCTTCTTGGGTCAGGTGGCGGTTCTCGGATTCCGATACCTCGGATCAAATAAACTGGAGTTGCCACTGATGCCGAGAACGCTTAACGGAAGGGTCCCCCTGCGAGTCACTGGCTAACGCGCTTCACATCCCAAAGTAGGTCTCCTCCATTTCAAGCAGACACGGAGGACACAGCGGAGCAAGGTACGGCAGCTTTATTAACTGTGTGGCATGACGCGTTTCGGTGAATACCTTTATCAAATGCCGTTAGTTACTGGGTTAACTGCTACAGAGTCCTTTAAATAGTACCGCCTCTCCTTCAAGTGTAGAGGGCTCACCTGACTCACAATTGTTCCAGAGCCATCGTTATGGTTCAAGGCAAAACTTCAACTCCCACAATGCAGCTTAATGTACAGCCGAAATGTGGAATGCTTGCAGCTTAGATATTGATTGCTTGCTGTGAGTTGAATGCTATATGCGAGCATAGTCAGGTTGAATCCGCAGCACAGATGTCATAAAAACTGCCTCCCATGCCCCTACTTCCAGCCGCACTTCACCAATCGTAGCAGAAACTGGAGACGACGGTAACAGTGACCCCGTCTCTCCATACAGTGATGGACTGTGCTTGCCAGCAGTTCCTCTGCCTTCTTGGGTCAGGTGGCGGTTCTCGGATTCCGATACCTCGGATCAAATAAACTGGAGTTGCCACTGATGCCGAGAACGCTTAACGGAAGGGTCCCCCTGCGTGTCACTGGCTAACGCGCTTCACATCCCAAAGTAGGTCTCCTCCATTTCAAGCAGACACGGAGGACACAGCGGAGCAAGGTACGGCAGCTTTATTAACTGTGTGGCATGACGCGTTTCGGTGAATACCTTTATCAAATGCCGTTAGTTACTGGGTTAACTGCTACAGAGTCCTTTAAATAGTACCGCCTCTCCTTCAAGTGTAGAGGGCTCACCTGACTCACAATTGTTCCAGAGCCATCGTTATGGTTCAAGGCAAAACTTCAACTCCCACAATGCAGCTTAATGTACAGCCGAAATGTGGAATGCTTGCAGCTTAGATATTGATTGCTTGCTGTGAGTTGAATGCTATATGCGAGCATAGTCAGGTTGAATCCGCAGCACAGATGTCATAAAAACTGCCTCCCATGCCCCTACTTCCAGCCGCACTTCACCAATCGTAGCAGAAACTGGAGACGACGGTAACAGTGACCCCGTATCTCCATACAGTGATGGACTGTGCTTGCCTGCAGTTCCTCTGCCTTCTTGGGTCAGGTGGCGGTTCTCGGATTCCGATACCTCAGATCAAATAAACTGGAGTTGCCACTGATACCGAGTACGCTTAATGGAAGGGTCCCCCTGCGCGTCACTGGCTAACGTGCTTCACATCCCAAAGTAGGTCTCCTCCTTTTCAAGCAGACACGGGGGACACAGCGGAGCAAGGTACGGCAGCTTTATTAACTGTGTGGCATGACGCGTTTCAGTGAATACCTTTATCAAATGCCGTTAGTTACTGGGTTAACTACTACAGAGTCCTTTAAATAGTACCGCCTCTCCTTCAAGTGTAGAGGGCTCACCTGACTCACAATTGTTCCAGAGCCATCGTTATGGTTCAAGGCAAAACTTCAACTCCCACAATGCAGCTTAATGTACAGCCGAAATGTGGAATGCTTGCAGCTTAGATATTAATTGCTTGCTGTGAGTTGAATGCTATATGCAAGCATAGTCAGGTTGAATCCGCAGCACAGATGTCATAAAAACTGCCTCCCATGCCCCTACTTCCAGCCGCACTTCACCAATCGTAGCAGAAACTGGAGACGACGGTAACAGTGACCCCGTCTCTCCATACAGTGATGGACTGTGCTTGCCAGCAGTTCCTCTGCCTTCTTGGGTCAGGTGGCGGTTCTCGGATTCCGATACCTCGGATCAAATAAACTGGAGTTGCCACTGATGCCGAGAACGCTTAACGGAAGGGTCCCCCTGCGAGTCACTGGCTAACGCGCTTCACATCCCAAAGTAGGTCTCCTCCATTTCAAGCAGACACGGAGGACACAGCGGAGCAAGGTACGGCAGCTTTATTAACTGTGTGGCATGACGCGTTTTGGTGAATACCTTTATCAAATGCCGTTAGTTACTGGGTTAACTGCTACAGAGTCCTTTAAATAGTACCGCCTCTCCTTCAAGTGTAGAGGGCTCACCTGACTCACAATTGTTCCAGAGCCATCGTTATGGTTCAAGGCAAAACTTCAACTCCCACAATGCAGCTTAATGTACAGCCGAAATGTGGAATGCTTGCAGCTTAGATATTGATTGCTTGCTGTGAGTTGAATGCTATATGCGAGCATAGTCAGGTTGAATCCGCAGCACAGATGTCATAAAAACTGCCTCCCATGCCCCTACTTCCAGCCGCACTTCACCAATCGTAGCAGAAACTGGAGACGACGGTAACAGTGACCCCGTCTCTCCATACAGTGATGGACTGTGCTTGCCAGCAGTTCCTCTGCCTTCTTGGGTCAGGTGGCGGTTCTCGGATTCCGATACCTCGGATCAAATAAACTGGAGTTGCCACTGATGCCGAGAACGCTTAACGGAAGGGTCCCCCTGCGAGTCACTGGCTAACGCGCTTCACATCCCAAAGTAGGTCTCCTCCATTTCAAGCAGACACGGAGGACACAGCGGAGCAAGGTACGGCAGCTTTATTAACTGTGTGGCATGACGCGTTTCGGTGAATACCTTTATCAAATGCCGTTAGTTACTGGGTTAACTGCTACAGAGTCCTTTAAATAGTACCGCCTCTCCTTCAAGTGTAGAGGGCTCACCTGACTCACAATTGTTCCAGAGCCATCGTTATGGTTCAAGGCAAAACTTCAACTCCCACAATGCAGCTTAATGTACAGCCGAAATGTGGAATGCTTGCAGCTTAGATATTAATTGCTTGCTGTGAGTTGAATGCTATATGCAAGCATAGTCAGGTTGAATCCGCAGCACAGATGTCATAAAAACTGCCTCCCATGCCCCTACTTCCAGCCGCACTTCACCAATCGTAGCAGAAACTGGAGACGACGGTAACAGTGACCCCGTCTCTCCATACAGTGATGGACTGTGCTTGCCAGCAGTTCCTCTGCCTTCTTGGGTCAGGTGGCGGTTCTCGGATTCCGATACCTCGGATCAAATAAACTGGAGTTGCCACTGATGCCGAGAACGCTTAACGGAAGGGTCCCCCTGCGCGTCACTGGCTAACGCGCTTCACATCCCAAAGTAGGTCTCCTCCATTTCAAGCAGACACGGAGGACACAGCGGAGCAAGGTACGGCAGCTTTATTAACTGTGTGGCATGACGCGTTTCGGTGAATACCTTTATCAAATGCCGTTAGTTACTGGGTTAACTGCTACAGAGTCCTTTAAATAGTCCCGCCTCTCCTTCAAGTGTAGAGGGCTCACCTGACTCACAATTGTTCCAGAGCCATCGTTATGGTTCAAGGCAAAACTTCAACTCCCACAATGCAGCTTAATGTACAGCCGAAATGTGGAATGCTTGCAGCTTAGATATTGATTGCTTGCTGTGAGTTGAATGCTATATGCGAGCATAGTCAGGTTGAATCCGCAGCACAGATGTCATAAAAACTGCCTCCCATGCCCCTACTTCCAGCCGCACTTCACCAATCGTAGCAGAAACTGGAGACGACGGTAACAGTGACCCCGTCTCTCCATACAGTGATGGACTGTGCTTGCCAGCAGTTCCTCTGCCTTCTTGGGTCAGGTGGCGGTTCTCGGATTCCGATACCTCGGATCAAATAAACTGGAGTTGCCACTGATGCCGAGAACGCTTAACGGAAGGGTCCCCCTGCGAGTCACTGGCTAACGCGCTTCACATCCCAAAGTAGGTCTCCTCCATTTCAAGCAGACACGGAGGACACAGCGGAGCAAGGTACGGCAGCTTTATTAACTGTGTGGCATGACGCGTTTTGGTGAATACCTTTATCAAATGCCGTTAGTTACTGGGTTAACTGCTACAGAGTCCTTTAAATAGTACCGCCTCTCCTTCAAGTGTAGAGGGCTCACCTGACTCACAATTGTTCCAGAGCCATCGTTATGGTTCAAGGCAAAACTTCAACTCCCACAATGCAGCTTAATGTACAGCCGAAATGTGGAATGCTTGCAGCTTAGATATTGATTGCTTGCTGTGAGTTGAATGCTATATGCGAGCATAGTCAGGTTGAATCCGCAGCACAGATGTCATAAAAACTGCCTCCCATGCCCCTACTTCCAGCCGCACTTCACCAATCGTAGCAGAAACTGGAGACGACGGTAACAGTGACCCCGTCTCTCCATACAGTGATGGACTGTGCTTGCCAGCAGTTCCTCTGCCTTCTTGGGTCAGGTGGCGGTTCTCGGATTCCGATACCTCGGATCAAATAAACTGGAGTTGCCACTGATGCCGAGAACGCTTAACGGAAGGGTCCCCCTGCGCGTCACTGGCTAACGCGCTTCACATCCCAAAGTAGGTCTCCTCCATTTCAAGCAGACACGGAGGACACAGCGGAGCAAGGTACGGCAGCTTTATTAACTGTGTGGCATGACGCGTTTCGGTGAATACCTTTATCAAATGCCGTTAGTTACTGGGTTAACTGCTACAGAGTCCTTTAAATAGTACCGCCTCTCCTTCAAGTGTAGAGGGCTCACCTGACTCACAATTGTTCCAGAGCCATCGTTATGGTTCAAGGCAAAACTTCAACTCCCACAATGCAGCTTAATGTACAGCCGAAATGTGGAATGCTTGCAGCTTAGATATTGATTGCTTGCTGTGAGTTGAATGCTATATGCGAGCATAGTCAGGTTGAATCCGCAGCACAGATGTCATAAAAACTGCCTCCCATGCCCCTACTTCCAGCCGCACTTCACCAATCGTAGCAGAAACTGGAGACGACGGTAACAGTGACCCCGTCTCTCCATACAGTGATGGACTGTGCTTGCCAGCAGTTCCTCTGCCTTCTTGGGTCAGGTGGCGGTTCTCGGATTCCGATACCTCGGATCAAATAAACTGGAGTTGCCACTGATGCCGAGAACGCTTAACGGAAGGGTCCCCCTGCGCGTCACTGGCTAACGCGCTTCACATCCCAAAGTAGGTCTCCTCCATTTCAAGCAGACACGGGGGACACAGCGGAGCAAGGTATGGCAGCTTTATTAACTGTGTGGCATGACGCGTTTCGGTGAATACCTTTATCAAATGCCGTTAGTTACTGGGTTAACTACTACAGAGTCCTTTAAATAGTACCGCCTCTCCTTCAAGTGTAGAGGGCTCACCTGACTCACAATTGTTCCAGAGCCATCGTTATGGTTCAAGGCAAAACTTCAACTCCCACAATGCAGCTTAATGTACAGCCGAAATGTGGAATGCTTGCAGCTTAGATATTAATTGCTTGCTGTGAGTTGAATGCTATATGCAAGCATAGTCAGGTTGAATCCGCAGCACAGATGTCATAAAAACTGCCTCCCATGCCCCTACTTCCAGCCGCACTTCACCAATCGTAGCAGAAACTGGAGACGACGGTAACAGTGACCCCGTCTCTCCATACAGTGATGGACTGTGCTTGCCAGCAGTTCCTCTGCCTTCTTGGGTCAGGTGGCGGTTCTCGGATTCCGATACCTCGGATCAAATAAACTGGAGTTGCCACTGATGCCGAGAACGCTTAACGGAAGGGTCCCCCTGCGAGTCACTGGCTAACGCGCTTCACATCCCAAAGTAGGTCTCCTCCATTTCAAGCAGACACGGAGGACACAGCGGAGCAAGGTACGGCAGCTTTATTAACTGTGTGGCATGACGCGTTTTGGTGAATACCTTTATCTAATGCCGTTAGTTACTGGGTTAACTGCTACAGAGTCCTTTAAATAGTACCGCCTCTCCTTCAAGTGTAGAGGGCTCACCTGACTCACAATTGTTCCAGAGCCATCGTTATGGTTCAAGGCAAAACTTCAACTCCCACAATGCAGCTTAATGTACAGCCGAAATGTGGAATGCTTGCAGCTTAGATATTGATTGCTTGCTGTGAGTTGAATGCTATATGCGAGCATAGTCAGGTTGAATCCGCAGCACAGATGTCATAAAAACTGCCTCCCATGCCCCTACTTCCAGCCGCACTTCACCAATCGTAGCAGAAACTGGAGACGACGGTAACAGTGACCCCGTCTCTCCATACAGTGATGGACTGCGCTTGCCAGCAGTTCCTCTGCCTTCTTGGGTCAGGTGGCGGTTCTCGGATTCTGATACCTCGGATCAAATAAACTGGCGTTGCCACTGATGCCGAGAACGCCTAACGGAAGGGTCCCCTGCGCGTCACTGGCTAACGCGCTTCACATCCCAAAGTAGGTCTCCTCCATTTCAAGCAGACACGGAGGACACAGCGGAGCAAGGTACGGCAGCTTTATTAACTGTGTGGCATGACGCGTTTCGGTGAATACCTTTATCAAATGCCGTTAGTTACTGGGTTAACTGCTACAGAGTCCTTTAAATAGTACCGCCTCTCCTTCAAGTGTAGAGGGCTCACCTGACTCACAATTGTTCCAGAGCCATCGTTATGGTTCAAGGCAAAACTTCAACTCCCACAATGCAGCTTAATGTACAGCCGAAATGTGGAATGCTTGCAGCTTAGATATTGATTGCTTGCTGTGAGTTGAATGCTATATGCGAGCATAGTCAGGTTGAATCCGCAGCACAGATGTCATAAAAACTGCCTCCCATGCCCCTACTTCCAGCCGCACTTCACCAATCGTAGCAGAAACTGGAGACGACGGTAACAGTGACCCCGTCTCTCCATACAGTGATGGACTGTGCTTGCCAGCAGTTCCTCTGCCTTCTTGGGTCAGGTGGCGGTTCTCGGATTCCGATACCTCGGATCAAATAAACTGGAGTTGCCACTGATGCCGAGAACGCTTAACGGAAGAGTCCCCCTGCGAGTCACTGGCTAACGCGCTTCACATCCCAAAGTAGGTCTCCTCCATTTCAAGCAGACACGGAGGACACAGCGGAGCAAGGTACGGCAGCTTTATTAACTGTGTGACATGACGCGTTTCGGTGAATACCTTTATCAAATGCCGTTAGTTACTGGGTTAACTACTACAGAGTCCTTTAAATAGTACCGCCTCTCCTTCAAGTGTAGAGGGCTCACCTGACTCACAATTGTTCCAGAGCTATCGTTATGGTTCAAGGCAAAACTTCAACTCCCACAATGCAGCTTAATGTACAGCCGAAATGTGGAATGCTTGCAGCTTAGATATTAATTGCTTGCTGTGAGTTGAATGCTATATGCAAGCACAGTCAGGTTGAATCCGCAGCACAGATGTCATAAAAACTGCCTCCCATGCCCCTACTTCCAGCCGCACTTCACCAATGGTAGCACAAACTGGAGACGACGGTAACAGTGACCCCGTCCCTCCATACAGTGATGGACTGTGCTTGCCAGCAGTTACTCTGCCTTCTTGGGTCAGGTGGCGGTTCTCGGATTCCGATACCTCGGATCAAATAAACTGGAGTTGCCACTGATGCCGAGAACGCTTAACGGAAGGGTTCCCCTGCGCGTCACTAGCTAACGTGCTTCACATCCCAAAGTAGGTCTCCTCCATTTCAAGCAGACACGGGGGACACTGCGGAGGAAGGTACGGCAGCTTTATTAACTGTGTGGCATGACGCGTTTCGGTGAATACCTTTATCAAATGCCGTTAGTTACTGGGTTAACTGCTACAGAGTCCTTTAAATAGTCCCGCCTCTCCTTCAAGTGTAGAGGGCTCACCTGACTCACAATTGTTACAGAGCCATCGTTATGGTTCAAGGCAAAACTTCAACTCCCACAATGCAGCTTAATGTACAGCCGAAATGTGGAATGCTTGCAGCTTAGATATTGATTGCTTGCTTTCAGTTGAATGCTATATGCGAGCATAGTCAGGTTGAATCCGCAGCACAGATGTCATAAAAACTGCCTCCCATGCCCCTACTTCCAGCCGCACTTCACCAATCGTAGCAGAAACTGGAGACGACGGTAACAGTGACCCCGTCTCTCCATACAGTGATGGACTGTGCTTGCCAGCAGTTCCTCTGCCTTCTTGGGTCAGGTGGCGGTTCTCGGATTCCGATACCTCGGATCAAATAAACTGGAGTTGCCACTGATGCCGAGAACGCTTAACGGAAGGGTCCCCCTGCGAGTCACTGGCTAACGCGCTTCACATCCCAAAGTAGGTCTCCTCCATTTCAAGCAGACACGGAGGACACAGCGGAGCAAGGTACGGCAGCTTTATTAACTGTGTGGCATGACGCGTTTTGGTGAATACCTTTATCAAATGCCGTTAGTTACTGGGTTAACTGCTACAGAGTCCTTTAAATAGTACCGCCTCTCCTTCAAGTGTAGAGGGCTCACCTGACTCACAATTGTTCCAGAGCCATCGTTATGGTTCAAGGCAAAACTTCAACTCCCACAATGCAGCTTAATGTACAGCCGAAATGTGGAATGCTTGCAGCTTAGATATTAATTGCTTGCTGTGAGTTGAATGCTATATGCAAGCATAGTCAGGTTGAATCCGCAGCACAGATGTCATAAAAACTGCCTCCCATGCCCCTACTTCCAGCCGCACTTCACCAATCGTAGCAGAAACTGGAGACGACGGTAACAGTGACCCCGTCTCTCCAAACAGTGATGGACTGTGCTTGCCAGCAGTTCCTCTGCCTTCTTGGGTCAGGTGGCGGTTCTCGGATTCCGATACCTCGGATCAAATAAACTGGAGTTGCCACTGATGCCGAGAACGCTTAACGGAAGGGTCCCCCTGCGAGTCACTGGCTAACGCGCTTCACATCCCAAAGTAGGTCTCCTCCATTTCAAGCAGACACGGAGGACACAGCGGAGCAAGGTACGGCAGCTTTATTAACTGTGTGGCATGACGCGTTTTGGTGAATACCTTTATCAAATGCCGTTAGTTACTGGGTTAACTGCTACAGAGTCCTTTAAATAGTACTGCCTCTCCTTCAAGTGTAGAGGGCTCACCTGACTCACAATTGTTCCAGAGCCATCGTTATGGTTCAAGGCAAAACTTCAACTCCCACAATGCAGCTTAATGTACACCCGAAATGTGGAATGCTTGCAGCTTAGATATTGATTGCTTGCTGTGAGTTGAATGCTATATGCGAGCATAGTCAGGTTGAATCCGCAGAACAGATGTCATAAAAACTGCCTCCCATGCCCCTACTTCCAGCCGCACTTCACCAATCGTAGCAGAAACTGGAGACGACGGTAACAGTGACCCCGTCTCTCCATACAGTGATGGACTGTGCTTGCCAGCAGTTCCTCTGCCTTCTTTGGTCAGGTGGCGGTTCTCTGATTCCGATACCTTGGATCAAATAAACTGGAGTTGCCACTGATGCCGAGAACGCTTAATGGAAGGGTCCCCCTGCGTGTCACTGGCTAACACGCTTCACATCCCAAAGTAGGTCTCCTCCATTTCAAGCAGACACGGAGGACACAGCGGAACAAGGTACGGCAGCTTTATTAACTGTGTGGCATGACGCGTTTCGGTGAATACCTTTATCAAATGCCGTTAGTTACTGGGTTAACTGCTACAGAGTCCTTTAAATAGTCCCGCCTCTCCTTCAAGTGTAGAGGGCTCACCTGACTCACAATTGTTCCAGAGCCATCGTTATGGTTCAAGGCAAAACTTCAACTCCCACAATGCAGCTTAATGTACAGCCGAAATGTGGAATGCTTGCAGCTTAGATATTAATTGCTTGCTGTGAGTTGAATGCTATATGCAAGCATAGTCAGGTTGAATCCGCAGCACAGATGTCATAAAAACTGCCTCCCATGCCCCTACTTCCAGCCGCACTTCACCAATCGTAGCAGAAACTGGAGACGACGGTAACAGTGACCCCGTCTCTCCATACAGTGATGGACTGTGCTTGCCAGCAGTTCCTCTGCCTTCTTGGGTCAGGTGGCGGTTCTCGGATTCCGATACCTCGGATCAAATAAACTGGAGTTGCCACTGATGCCGAGAACGCTTAACGGAAGGGTCCCCCTGCGAGTCACTGGCTAACGCGCTTCACATCCCAAAGTAGGTCTCCTCCATTTCAAGCAGACACGGAGGACACAGCGGAGCAAGGTACGGCAGCTTTATTAACTGTGTGGCATGACGCGTTTTGGTGAATATCTTTATCAAATGCCGTTAGTTACTGGGTTAACTGCTACAGAGTCCTTTAAATAGTACCGCCTCTCCTTCAAGTGTAGAGGGCTCACCTGACTCACAATTGTTCCAGAGCCATCGTTATGGTTCAAGGCAAAACTTCAACTCCCACAATGCAGCTTAATGTACAGCCGAAATGTGGAATGCTTGCAGCTTAGATATTGATTGCTTGCTGTGAGTTGAATGCTATATGCGAGCATAGTCAGGTTGAATCCGCAGCATAGATGTCATAAAAACTGCCTCCCATGCCCCTACTTCCAGCCGCACTTCACCAATCGTAGCAGAAACTGGAGACGACGGTAACAGTGACCCCGTCTCTCCATACAGTGATGGACTGTGCTTGCCAGCAGTTCCTCTGCCTTCTTGGGTCAGGTGGCGGTTCTCGGATTCTGATACCTCGGATCAAATAAACTGGCGTTGCCACTGATGCCGAGAACGCCTAACGGAAGGGTCCCCTGCGCGTCACTGGCTAACGCGCTTCACATCCCAAAGTAGGTCTCCTCCATTTCAAGCAGACACGGAGGACACAGCGGAGCAAGGTACGGCAGCTTTATTAACTGTGTGGCATGACGCGTTTCGGTGAATACCTTTATCAAATGCCGTTAGTTACTGGGTTAACTGCTACAGAGTCCTTTAAATAGTACTGCCTCTCCTTCAAGTGTAGAGGGCTCACCTGACTCACAATTGTTCCAGAGCCATCGTTATGGTTCAAGGCAAAACTTCAACTCCCACAATGCAGCTTAATGTACAGCCGAAATGTGGAATGCTTGCAGCTTAGATATTGCTTGCTTGCTGTGAGTTGAATGCTATATGCGAGCATAGTCAGGTTGAATCCGCAGAACAGATGTCATAAAAACGGCCTCCCATGCCCCTACTTCCAGCCGCACTTCACCAATCGTAGCAGAAACTGGAGACGACGGTAACAGTGACCCCGTCTCTCCATACAGTGATGGACTGTGCTTGCCAGCAGTTCCTCTGCCTTCTTTGGTCAGGTGGCGGTTCTCGGATTCCGATACCTCGGATCAAATAAACTGGAGTTGCCACTGATGCCGAGAACGCTTAACGGAAGGGTCCCCCTGCGTGTCACTGGCTAACACGCTTCACATCCCAAAGTAGGTCTCCTCCATTTCAAGCAGACACGGGGGACACAGCGGAGTAAGGTACAGCAGCTTTATTAACTGTGTGACATGACGCGTTTCGGTGAATACCTTTATCAAATGCCGTTAGTTACTGGGTTAACTACTACAGAGTCCTTTAAATAGTCCTGCCTCTCCTTCAAGTTTAGAGGGCTCACCTGACTCACAATTGTTCCAGAGCCATCGTTATGGTTCAAGGCAAAACCTCAACTCCCACAGTGCAGCTTAATGTACAGCCGAAATGTGGAATGCTTGCAGCTTAGATATTGATTGCTTGCTGTGAGTTGAGTGCTACATGCGAGCATAGTCAGGTTGAATCCGCAGCACAGATGTCATAAAAACTGCCTCCCATGCTCCTACTTCCAGCCGCACTTCACCAATCGTAGCAGAAACTGGAGACGACGGTAACGGTGACCCCGTCTCTCCATACAGTGATGGACTGTGCTTGGCTGCAGTTCCTCTGCCTTCTTGGGTCAGGTGGCGGTTCTCGGATTCCGATACCTCAGATCAAATAAACTGGAGTTGCCACTGATACCGAGAACGCTTAACGGAAGGGTCCCCCTGCGCGTCACTGGCTAACGCGCTTTACATCCCAAAGTAGGTCTCCTCCATTTCAAGCAGACACGGGGGACACAGCGGAGCAAGGTATGGCAGCTTTATTAACTGTGTGGCATGACGCGTTTCAGTGAATACCTTTATCAAATGCCGTTAGTTACTGGGTTAACTACTACAGAGTCCTTTAAATAGTCCCGCCTCTCCTTGAAGTGTAGAGGGCTCACCTGACTCCCAATTGTTCCAGAGCCATCGTTATGGTTCAAGGCAAAACTTCAACTCCCACAATGCAGCTTAATGTACAGCCGAAATGTGGAATGCTTGCAGCTTAGATATTGATTGTTTGCTGTGAGTTGAATGCCATATGCAAGCATAGTCAGGTTGAATCCGCAGCACAGATGTACGACGGTAACAGTGACCCCGTCCCTCCATACAGTGATGGACTGTGCTTGCCAGCAGTTACTCTGCCTTCTTGGGTCAGGTGGCGGTTCTCGGATTCCGATACCTCGGATCAAATAAACTGGAGTTGCCACTGATGCCGAGAACGCTTAACGGAAGGGTCCCCCTGCGCGTCACTAGCTAACGTGCTTCACATCCCAAAGTAGGTGTCCTCCATTTCAAGCAGACACGGGGGACACAGCGGAGGAAGGTACGGCAGCTTTATTAACTGTGTGGCATGACGCGTTTCGGTAAATACCTTTATCAAATGCCGTTAGTTACTGGGTTAACTGCTACAGAGTCCTTTAAATAGTCCCGCCTCTCCTTCAAGTGTATAGGGCTCACCTGACTCACAATTGTTCCAGAGCCATCTTTATGGTTCAAGGCAAAACTTCAACTCCCACAATGCAGCTTAATGTACAGCCGAAATGTGGAATGCTTGCAGCTTAGATATTGATTGCTTGCTTTCAGTTGAATGCTATATGCGAGCATAGTCAGGTTGAATCCGCAGCACAGATGTCATAAAAACTGCCTCCCATGCCCCTACTTCCAGCCGCACTTCACCAATCGTAGCAGAAACTGGAGACGACGGTAACAGTGACCCCGTCTCTCCATACAGTGATGGACTGTGCTTGCCAGCAGTTCCTCTGCCTTCTTGGGTCAGGTGGCGGTTCTCGGATTCCGATACCTCAGATCAAATAAACTGGAGTTGCCACTGGAGGTGTAGGCAGATACCATAGAACACCATAAAATATTGTGGGATCAGTGGTGGCATACGCCACCGCTGCTGGAGACAGCCACGAGGGAACCAAGGCAAGGTAACGCCGAATGCACTGGATGCAGACACAGTCTTGGAGAGCCCTGAGCCCTGCATCAATGAGTGGAGGCTGCATGTGGGATCAAGCGCCTGCAGGACGAGGAGGCAAGTGAGCAGTTGTGCAGGGGGTGACAAAGCTAGTGCGTCGCTTCCTCCCATTTGCGCGGACCTGGCCGGCGCTAGGACGGTGCGGCTTGCACAACGGAGAGGACCACCTCATCCTTCTCCTGTGCTCCTGAAGTCTGTGCTCCGTCCGGCTGGATTCCCTGTTCAGGTGAGCTGGTAGCAGAGAAGCAAAGCGAAGCTGAGAGCCCCCACCAGACCACAACCGTAGCCGCAGTTGCAGCCTAAACCCCCTAGCTCCCAAGACAAGTACCGGCACTGGCAAAGGGAAGGTATGCGCTACCAAAATACGCAGTGTCCGGAGTGGAAAGGAAGATCAGTATCAGGGCTGAAGTTCTGAAGGGGGCCGTGAGCTGCTGTGAGTTGATGAGTAATGGCGTTGTTGTGGCTGTTGTGGTTCCTCTACGGTGAAGACAACGGGCGGAAGGTATCGGCCGGCTGAACCAGCCAGTTGAAGCAGTCAGTAGATGGGGATCAATTGGCTCAAGAGAAAATGGAGTAGAGCCATCGATAGCGGGAGGCGAGGCAAGGTGCCTGAGCCTGACGGCATTAGTTGCCGTTTGCAGAGTGAGTACCCGGGCCCCCGCGAAAGCGGCCCAGCTAGGTCTGGGTGCGGCTTGCGGGTCCTTTCTCTTTTTCTTGCTCCCTCTGCCTCACCAAACTCCTAGACCGGAGAGGCGGAAATTTGGCCATACAGTGACAAATATAGTGTAGTTCAGTATAACATGGCGCTACAGCTGCCACTGAAAATCAGAGGAAAAAAAAATATATGTATATATATATATATATATATATATATATATATATATACACGTATGTATATATATTCACTGAAAAAACCACAGGTTTCAGGGACGTTATAGTTAGGAATTAGCATTTAAAAAACCTTAGAAATGCATTGAAAAAAAACGAAGGTTAGAAGGACGTTATACCAGGAGACGTGTTTGCAGAATAGTGAAGGGGGCGGGCCTCAGCGAGTTGCCAGCTTCTGTTTTTTTAAAATAATTCTAATAAGGGGGGCTGTGTGGCCCCCCTTCCCTTGATGCTTTTGGGCCCCGGGGACCCCATCCCCCGGGGCCTGACCCACTTTTTTTTTCTTTAGTTATAAAACGGGAGGGGGGCCACGCGGCCCCCCTCCCCAGGCCGATTTTGGCCCCGCGGACATTATCCCCGGGACCCGGCCTTTTTGTTCTTTACTTTTAAGGAAGGGGGGCCACGTGGCCCCCATACCCCGGGGCCTGCCCTCTATTTAAAAAAAGAAATTTGGGAGGGGGGCCGCGTGAGGAGCCATTTTCGGCCCCGAGAACCCCATACCCCGGGGCATGGCCACATCCATAGGGAGCCCCAAGGCCCCCGCAGTCCCTGCTGGCTCCCCGCCTCCTGCGGGAGCCAGCATTGCTTTTGGGAAGAGGGAGCTGCAAACATGCAGCTCCCTCTGCCCAAAAGCAATTCTGCTTCGCTTCATGGAAGCGAGAGCATTTTTCATGCTTTCGCGTCCATGAAGGAAAAGTAGACCTTGCTATGGCATGCTCCCGCCATGCCATAGCAAACTGTAATGTCCTGGGGTGGGCACCCCGGGACATTGCTGGAGCCGGCCCTGGGGGGTGGCGATCCACAAGGCCATTTTTCAACTCCAGGAGGGGGGCCGTGCGGCCCCTCCCATCTTGGAAATAGCCCCGGGGAGGTGGTGGTCCCCAGGGCTGTGTGGGGGGGCTCAAGCCCCTCCACACTTTATTTTTCAAGATAGCTGCAGGGAGGTGGTGGTCCCCGGAGCTGCCTGGGGGGGGCAGGAGCCACCCCGTGAATTTCTTTAATAAATAAAGCCCCTGGGAGGTGGCTGTCCCCGGGGCTGGGTGGGCTGCGTGGCCCTCCACATTTAATGAAAATAGCCCCAGGGCGGTGGCAGTCCCCGGAGCTGCGTGGGGGAGCAGGAGCCCCCCCTTGCATCTATATAAAAAATAAAGCCCTGTGGTGGTGGCGGTCCCAGGGGCTGGGGGGCCTGCCTGGTCCCCGCATTTAATGAACATAGCTCTGGGGACGTGGCGGTCCCCGGGCCCCCGCGTGTATTTTGATGAATGCCCCCAGGATCTGGCCCACCCAGGGGCCTAATTAAACGAAGCGCGGGAGCCCGCGCTTCATTTTTTAAAAAACATTTCAGCCGGATTCGCGGAACCAACTCGACTCCCACAGAAAATAAAAAAAAAATGCTTTTTTTGGCCCTGGGGGTGAGCAGGCCTAGGGGGGTAGGGTGTTTTTACCCTGCCCCCGTTTCTTGATTTTTCACCTTTTTTCACCTTTTTTCTTGTGACTCAACCGAGTCACAAGATGGCTGCCAACACTTTCTGGTTTGAAGTGTTGACAGCCAATCAGATCTCAGGCACGAGATCAGGAGGGTTCACGGATCCACAGCTGCCACAGTTGTATATCTGTGAAATATTAAAATTTCTCAGGAACTGCTGAACGGATTTACACCATTGAACAAAAAGAGTGCTTTCCGGATCGAGAGCTACCTTTTTGCCAAATTTGGTGTAATTCCGTTAAGCAATTCGGGCTGTAGCCGTGTCTAAAGTTTCCTATGGAAATTAACATGGAGAAAACGCGTTTTTGGGACCTCCCCTTTCTTGACCCCCGCTTGACGGATCACCCAGAAATATGACCGCCCCATTAGTTTTGAAAATTTCGCAAAGATTCGTCAAACGGCACCTAAGATATTGGCAAAAAAATGAACACTTTTTGAATAGAAGCAAGGTCCTAACCATAACTACCTACATATATACATATATGTTTAGTATCTCGGAAACGCCACCTCCACAAAAGGTAATATAATCTTATAGGAGCAAGATGAGTACCCAGAATACCACTTCCCCTATCATCGGAGGAACGTATATCACTTCCAGTAACAACAGCCTTCGGGGGCAAGGGGAACAAGAGAAAAGAAAAATACACAACAGAAGAATCGAAGACCACACTCGCCTAGATCTGAATGCCTACAGGGTTTCCCAGGTTTTTGGATGGTCTAAGGAAAATACAAGCAACACTATTACTCCTTCCGGTTCTTTCTCTCTCTAACAGGTTTTACTTAGATGTATAATGTTGCCAGGAAAACTATTACCAAATATTCCCTCTTTCCCTGCTGCAACCCAGCACTCAAAACGACATATCTTACAAACCCTCAGTAATGGTGATCCTACAAGGAACAATAAAGTACTGTCTGATTAGTTATTCATTTACAATTTTGCATTTTACAAATACTCATTCTGTTAAATATACTACCTTGTTCCTTTTCAACCGCAGGAATTATGCCATTACTATTCATAAATAACATAAACAAAACAGCAACTGAATTAGGCAAATAATCAGTTCTCTAATACGTACGAAGGATGGTAAGAAAACAAATCTCTTTACTCAGTCAGTCAGTCAAAACATCATTATTTCGCCAGTGTGCCATAAAAAGCATATAAAGCATCATATTTGTGAACATAAATACACTTGAGCATGAAAAGACAATTTTGTTCATTAAAAACTGTAAAAACCTTACAATAAATGACATTCAAAAAATTACCAGCCTAAATGGTTTTAAAATGAAAGAGGGATTTGTCAATAAAAACAAAACAACCATTAAAAGGTTACATACTCATAGCAGTTTCGCATTTCTAATAAAAAAATGTAAACTGCGTGGCACGTGTCTGTCGTGGTTAATTTTTGTAAAAATGCCATTGCTAACCGGTATTGCTTAATCCTTGCCTGGCGCAAAAAGGGAATCAGGAAAGCAGTTCTTGGGCCTAAATATAATGGACAAAATAGAATAAAGTGGCAGGTGCTCTGTTTGGTGGCATGATTACAGTGACATGGGGGTAGGTCATGCTGCCATGCACACAGTGTCGGAAAAGCGACTTTAAAATGGATTAAATTTAAACTAAAATATGTTAAATAAAGCTGATAATTTAAGTTCTCAGTCCATACCAAATACGGTTTAATGGACTTAACTGTCGAAATTTGCAAATAATACTCAACTGTTTTCATATTCAAAGCACCCCGTAACCTCCCATGGCGAGATTTCACAATAGTCTTAGCACTGGGCAAAATATGATTATGGAACATGAATATTTCTATAAGGCCTAGTTTGTGAAAAAATGATTTTATGTACATCAGCCAGGGTATCTTACTCATTTTACCTAGGGATAGACAGTCTGACATGCATGCTCTCCCAAAATCTTTCTCTGGATTTTGCCAACACTTGATCCATAAAAGGATTGGTGCAATATTTATCTGGTCACCTGTATAAGGTAGACCCAACTCATTACATACAAAATTTGCAGCGTTCTTTGGGACTGCAAGCATCCTATGTGTACATCTGTTTTCTATATATTGGAGTATGTCCACTTTTTGGTACCCCCATATCCCTGCCCCATACAGGGTGACAGAGATGTGTTTAGATTTATACAAGGCTATCATCTCCACCAAAGGTTTATGTTTGAGAGTCCTTGCGAAGCCAAAAATGGCCTCCACATTCCTTCCCATTTGTTGTGATTTCATATGTAGATGGGATTTCCATTTTAAGGAAGAGCTCAGTTGTGGCCGGCATGCCTCGCGGGTTGGGGCGTGGGGGGTCCTGGGGGCAAGGGGTTGCGGGTGAGGGGGGTCACGGGGGCTTCATAATAATTAAAAAAAACATACCTTTAGGCCGGGGCCCGCATCTTCTCTGCTCCTGCTCCTGCTCTCCTGCGTCCAACAGGAACAGAAAGCAGGCAGCCAGGCTCCCTCCCCTAAGTCAATCACAACGCTGCAGTGCAGCGTTGTGATTGTTCTGAGTGCTGTGACACAGTGCTCAGCCAGGGGCTGGAGGGGTGGGCATGTTCTCCATGCAGGCTGCAGCCTGCATGGAGAAGGAGAAAGTGCGCATGACCGGTTTAGGAGGACTGAGTGGGCCAACCAAACAGTCATTGCGCACTCAGGAGTGGGCAAACCACTCCTCCCCTGCCCTTCTCTGTAAGCAGAGCAGCCCTGCCCACCGCCCTCCCGCAAAAGAAACATAAAATGGTAATAAAAGTTATTACCATTTTATGTTTTTGCTTCTCACACTGCGAGAAAGCAGTGGGGCGATTGCGGAGGAGCCGCCACTGGAAGAGCTAAAAAGAATTCCTAATGGCTAAAATCATTTGTTCTTTTTAAAAGTGTGCCCTCATTCTAAAGTGCTTAAGTTTTGTGCATAGTGGCTCACAAGTCATAGTATATGATTTTGAATAATTCACTTTCAAATCCAGGCCCTCCATATAATCTGTAGGATAATCTAACAGCTTCTGCAGAGTGTTTGAGTGTGAGCAATCAAAATCACATCATCTGAGTATATGAGTATAGGCACAGATTGATTCCCTATATTTGGGGCATCCATGCCTGTCCGCAATAAGTATACTGTAATTCCATTAATATAAACCAGGAACAAAAAAGGGACAAAAATGCATTCCTGCCTCACGTCTCCCAGGAACTCTATTTGAGATGATAATTCCCCTTATGGACCATATCGGACTGAAACTTTGAGGTCATGATGCAAGCATTTTATTAGGGTGAGTAAATTCGATTCCACCCCCATTTTCTGCATTATTTCCTATAATTTGTTCCTGTTCACTAAATCAAAAGTGCTTGAGAGATCGATAAAAGCCATGCGAATGGCGCTCCTTTTTGCCGTTACACATCTACTTGTGATAAGGTGTAAATTTAATGATTGTTCCCCAGTGCCTATGCCCCGCCTAAACCCATACTGGACAGGCATTAAAATCTTATTATCTTCCGCCCATGCCTCTAATTGGGCCAGAATCACCCGTCCCAGGATTTTTGCAGTTACTTCAATTAAAGAGATTGGCCTGTAGCCGGCTGGGGCTAATTTGTCTCCCTTTTTAGGTCTCGCCTAGGCAAGCATTGGCATAGCCAATCTAGCATTGGCATAGCCAAAATCAAGCATTGGCATAGCCAATAGGTCTCGCCTTTGGGCACTTATAAGTGTTTAGCCATGCAACAGTTGATGTTGTTGCACCAAGGATATTGTGCTGGATAACTAAACACTTATAAGGTCCCAAAGGCGAGACCTATTGGCTATGCCAATGCTTGTTGAAGATAGAGACGAGGGTGGCCAGTCTCCATGATTCAGGGATTTCACCCTCAACTGCGCTTCTTAGGGCATTTGTTAATAATGGGCCCCATAAATCAATATTTGATTTAAAAAGATCAACTGGGACACCTTCAGGGCTGGGCGCCATTCCAGGAGCCTATTTATTTATTGCTAAGTCTACCTTAGTTACCTCAATAGGGGTATCTAGGGGTGCTGGGGCTCGGTCTAGCCGAGAGGAACTATTTAAATCACCAGTTTGCAGCAGTTCTCTTTCAATAGGTTAGAAAACACCTGTGAAATGGGACACCCGCTGAGCTTTGTGGATTATGAGTTTTACCTTGGGGGTATCATAAGCAGAGAAAAAAGGGTGATTCATGACCTCCCAGAACCTAGTGCTATCCCTTAAAGAAGCGCCCGCTGTCAAGTCTTCCGATGCCTCTTTACATAGTCTTTAGAGCCAAGTTCATGAAAAAAGACTCCTAATTCAAGTCCACGATTAAAGAGTCTCTTAAGAACAAAAGATTGTAAATCAACTCTTGTTGTTACTTTTAGGAAATTAACTGGTCCTATAACTGAAGGTCCATATGAACTTCCTAGTCTGACACCAGAGTGTTGACGGTAAGGAATTTTCAAAATATTACTTAGAACATGTGCCTTACCCAGATCTAGGAGAATGGATTGCTGTTGGTAATGCTTCTCTTACATTTACTCTTTGTAGGAGACCACAACCTTTCAAAACAACTTGCAGGACCAGCCATAGAAGTGACTCAGCCGAGTGCAGGAATACAAAAAAATCCAGAGTAAAAAAACAGAATATTGATTCAGGTAAGTATACAGATTCAGGAATTAGCATGGAATTCCGGATAACAAACTGTGTTGGGTTAAAAATCAGGCTTGCTTTCACAGGATAACAGGCAAGCGCGGGCTCTCTAACATGCTTCTTAAAAACACTGCAGAGCCCGACCATGTTTAGTGTGATCCTGGAGGGCGGGGCCATGAGGGGGCTCCAAAGACCAGAGTGCATCTTCTGTGCTCATATGCCCTGCTCCGGTCACCATATTGATTCCTCCACACGTCCGAGACCGGGATGCGCAGCAGTAATGTGTGTGTGTGTGTGTGTGTGTGCGCGTGTGCGTGTGTGTGTGTGTGTGTGTGTGTGTGTCCCCTCCCCCCCCAAACAACTGCCTTATTCCCCTTCCACTCCTCGTTGGCAAAAGCAGGCACGGACCACAAGATAAGTGCTTCAATTATTTATTCAGCATCAGCCATGTGTATATATATAATATAATTTTTTAAAAATCAAAGGTTACAGGGACATTATACCTAGTCATTTCAGATGTCATCAGTGATGTAATCAGTCCTAAGGAGTGCATTGTGGGGCATAAGTTATAGTTAGGTCAGGTGACTATAACTGCTGAATTTCAATGGTTTTGTATGGTTTGCAGCTTGGCGCTGGGTGCACGGAGCTTGACTTGACCCACAGTCAGGAACAGTGGAGGTGGAGGCAGATACCATAGAACACCATAAAATATTGTGGGATCAGTGGTGGCATACGCCACCGCTGCTGCAGACAGCCACGAGGGAACCAAGGCAAGGTAACGTCGAATGCACTGGATGCAGACACAGTCTTGGAGAGCCCTGAGCCCTGCATCAACGAGTGGAGGCTGCGTGTGCAATCAAGCGCCTGCAGGAAGAGGAGGCAAGTGAGCAGTTGTGCAGGGGGGTGACAAGGCTAGTGCGTCGGTTCCTCCCGTTTGCGCGGACCTGGACGGCGCTAGGATGGTGCGGCTTGCACAACGGAGAGGACCACCTCATCCTTCTCCTGCGCTCCTGAAGTCTGTGCTCCGTCCAGCTGGATTCCCTGTTCGGGTGAGCTGGTAGCAAAGAAGCAAAGCTGAGGGCCCCCGCTGGACCACAACCATAGCCGCAGTTTCAGCCTAAACCCCCTAGCTCCCAAGACAAGTACCTGCACTGGTACTGGCAAAGGGAAGGTATGCGCTACCAAAATACGCAGTGTCCGGAGTGGAAAGGAAGATCAGTATCAGGGCTGAAGTTCTGAAGGGGGCCGCGAGCTGCTGTGAGTTGGTGAGTACTGGCATTGTTGTGGCTGTTGTGGTTCCTCTACGGTGAAGACAATGGGCCGAAGGTATCGGCCGGCTGACCCAGCCAGTTGAAGCAGTCAGTAGATGGGGATCAATTGGCTCAAGAGAAAATGGAGTAGAGCCATCGATAGCAGGAGGCGAGGCAAGGTGCCCGAGCCTGACGGCATTAGTTGCCGCTTGCAGAGTGAGTACCCGGGCCCCCGCAAAAGCGGCCCAGCTAGGTCTGGGTGCGGCTTGCAGGTCCTTTCTCTTTTTCTTGCTCCCTCGGCCTCACCAAACTCCTAGACCGGAGAGGCGGATATTTGGCCATACAGTGACAAATATAGTGTAGTGCAGTATAACATGGCGCTACAGCTGCCACTGAAAATCAGAGGAAAATAAATAAATATGTATATATATATATATAGATATATATATATATATATATATATATATATATATATATATATAGCTACCTAGCTGGAACTTTGTCAATCGAATTCGATGTAGAGGTTGGTAGCGGAAGTTGAAGCGGAAATGTTTCATCCCGAGCAGGCAGGCAAGCACGTCTGAGTGAGATGACCTCAAGAAAGTTACGCTCAGGATGTGTGATTGCTTCGTCAACAAGACAATCCCATAAAATAAAGAGATCGCACAGCGGTACCAGACTATTACAGCAACTTCGTTATAAATCTCATCTAGTCATCACCGGTTTCTTCCTAAAGATATCCGGACTGTACCTGAGATGGCAGCAGTGGTCCCAGAGGGATTGGTCCTCAACTCCCATTTAGTAACCCCCTCTTCTTCAGACTGTGTGGAATCTCTGGGGAGCTATTGCATCCCTGCTGGGGACCAGGCTCAGATAAATGAAGGCACCCAGGATGGCCTAGTTCGGCAACCTTTCGACGCCTCTTTGCCCTCAAATATGGTTATAGATGCTCTCGTCGCCCAACAGAACCAACCTCATATTTCTCTGAATAGGTCTAAGATAGACTGTATGCCTGCTGTTACACCTATCCGGGGGGGACATTTGTAAGGGATCAGGCCAGGTTGGTGGTCTCGTGGAACCTTTGGGAGATGATCCTAGTTTGGTCGAGAGGGCGACGATATGTAAAAAATCGAGGTCTGGGGATGATTACACACTCCCAGATATCGACATTGAAGCTCAAATAGGGGATTGGGGAGGCCCTCCTGATCATACTCTTAAGGATGGTCACCCAATGAGTAGATCGAATGAAGAGAACTCTTTAATTTTAAATTCTTCTCCTAGGCTTCTCTCTTTGCCCCTTTATATTGCAGCTCAAGTCATTTGATTGGTTCTTCTTCGGAATCTGCTCACAATGTATTTTTGCCTTGTACACAGCTGAAGGTTGGAAACGGTGGGGATGGTGTCCCTTCGGAATATTTTTTCTGTATTGAGAAAATATTATATTCTATTTTGTCCTTATTAGAGAAATCCATTCTAAGTTCTGATCATATACTGGAAATTATGTCTGTAATGTTGTTTGAAGTGCAGAAGGTAAATAGGTTTAGCACCATTACACCTATACTTATGACACTTACACCTATACTTAAGACACACTCCCATAAGGAAACATCTGTGAACGACAGGCCATTACCATCTGCTCCTTCGGGAGAGCTGAGAGATGTCTCTGTTCAAGCGGGTATACCCCTTCATTTGCTGTCCCCTCCAGAATCCGTATGTAACCTCGAAAAGGAAGAGCTTTGTCTAAATACATTATTTGGGGAGGTAGAACTAGGTCCCCCTTCGGGAAAGCCTATATTGAAAACTTTCCCTTTGTTTAAAAATGGTCAAAAAAGGGGCATCAGAGAAGTTAAGGAAACCAGGGGACTAGTCTCACACCTGGGTAGGGGAGGGGAGGAGGAGGTTTTCACTTATCTCTACCTCCTATGCCCAGTACCCTAATCTGCCAGCAGGAGGCAGGTCAAAGGTAGGGAAGAGGGGCAACCCCATAAGAAATCATAAGGGGGAAAATAGGGAAAGGAAACATAACAAAAATAAGATGATTTCCCAAGCGAAAAGCAATAAGGTTGCATTTTTCACAGACTCCTGACAGGCAGAGTGACACACACATTATGATGGAGGAGGGAGTTCTTAAATCTCTGTTTGAAGGGGGAGTACCTTTGGAGGCCCCCACAACACATCTGGTGTCAGCTGGGAGGTTGGGGGTTCTGGAGCGGCAGTGTCTTCACCGAATTTGATGCCGCAGTCCCCCCAAGAAGCCCAACTCCCCTTGATTAACGAGCCGGTTGACCCCCTGGGAGGGGAAACGGGAATGGGACGAGGGGTTTTCATGCCCCAGACAGGGTCCGGGGTTAGGGTAGTCGGAAATTTAGAGGGGTGGGCTTAAGTGCCGAGTATCATTCAGGATGGGCCCAATAGAGCTCTCACAGGGACCAATCTATTGTCCAATAGAAACATGGAGGGTGCTCCATCCGATGCTTCTTTCCCACACTTGAATACCCAGTCTAATGGTGGCGCGCAAGTTTCCAGCCATAGGGATAGGGTACCTTTATGGATTCCCTCGAGGGACGCCATTAAGAAAACCAGTGTGGTACAGAATGTTTCATCCTCTATTCTGGACTTCACTTGGTTATTTGACAACGAATCCTTTCCGGTAAATAGAGGATTCATTCTCAGCTATTTATCTGAGATTGAGGCCTTAAAGTTGATCTCTAGTAGGGATATCCTAAACGTGAAGATTAATTCATTTGAGACTTTCCGCTACTCTAGAATTACTTTCTGCACCCCGATTGTTGCTAATTTGGTTATGCAGAACTGTGAGCATTTTCTTAAGCAAGGGATTGACATTACTTCTATTTTAGAATATGAGGAATCCCCCCCCATGCGTCCCATAATTCAGTGCCCGAAAGTTCTATGGGCTGTTAAATCAGTGGTATCAGATGTGATGGGCCCTGACTCTGAGTATTTATCTGGTATACCCAGAAATATTGTGGTCTCTTTGGGCAAGACGGGACGATCAATAAATATGATTATGGGTTTGGCAGCAGATCCTCAAGTTCCGGACATGGAAGACGAATTGGGCCAGTGGAGCTGGGTCGCGAGAGCCTTGAACAACACCCGCCCTCCACGAGAAAGGAGTGATCCTTTGAAGTAGCTTGGGGGGTCTACTATTGTCATGGAACATGTCTGGTTTGGGTCACAACGAGACAAAATTGAATTTTTTGAAAACCCTGAAACCTTTAATTATGTGTTTTCAAGAAACCTGGTCTTGTGAAGAGTTTGACTGTGATGGTTATTTTGTGTTTTCCAGCTATGCCACGCGCTCTGAAAGGGGACACGCTAGCGGGAGGTAGCTATTCTGCTTAAGAATTCGATTAATTGGAATCAGATGGTATTTTGTCATCCCTCAAATCTCTGTATATGCTTGAAGTTGGCATGCTTGGGAGACAATGGTAATTCTTCTTTTTTCCTCTTGGCAAATTTGTATATTCCTCCTGGAGGCCACTTTGACCACTTGCTGAGTGTACTTTTTTTCATTCGTTCAAGATATAGCTATTAGGGAAGAATGTTCCCTAATAATAATTGTGGGAGATTTAAATGCCAAAGTCTCTAACTCTGCTTTTGAGATCTACGCCAACCCCGATAAAGAGGAAATCTGGAATATAACTGAGATTTTATTACCAAAAAATATAAAAACGGATAAATGAGGGTTCTCCTTACTCGAGACCCTCAGAAGTATGGATCTGATTATTTTAAATGGGAGCGTGCCCGCAGATAAAGCAGCTCTTTTTACGTTTCATTCCCCCATTACTCAGAGTCTTTTAGACTATGTGGTTGTCTCTTATCAAATGTTCGGGGCTTGTGAAAATTTCTTTGTTCTCCCGTCAGCATTGAGTGACCATAGCGTAGTGGGTATGACAGTGGCTTTTGATTTACCCGCTTTGGATCAGGGGAACTCTGGCCTGGGTACAGCCGTTTATAATAAAGTAAATGGACGTTCCTTTTGGACATAAAAAATCTGGCTGAGTTCAGTTTGATAATTAAGAAGGCTTATGCAGAGCAGTTGGGGTATGTTCCTGACAATACCATTCAGTGTTTTGAAGCTCAAATGGAAGAGATTCGTAACTCAAGCTCTAGCTCTGTTGGCCCTCGCTTGCCTAAACAGGACACATTCCCTTTGAAAATACTAAATCAAGAAATTAATCGATTAGTACGAAAACAGTTTTTACAGTTCTCTATGGGTCGTCAGCAGGGAATTAATCGCCTCAAATGAGTAAGAAGTCGCCGTAAACTTAGTGAAAGGAGAAGGGACCACGATTTTAAGTGGATTGTCTTAAGAGAAGCTGCAAGGGCCAAAGATTCTAGAAAGTTCTGGCGCCTCATAGCGGAATATTGCGACTCAAGGCAGAAGGCTCTGCCTATTCCGATTCCAGAGAAGGACTAGGTAGATTATATTTCCATATTATATAGGAACAACAGTCCAGTCATTCCCGTAACAATTGGAGTGGATGAGTCCTCTTTTTTGCAATTTGGTCCCCCCTCTCGGGAGGAATTTGTGGAGTTTATAAAGAACGCCAGAAAATCTGGCGCACAAGGCCCGGACGGAATCCCGATTGCGTTAATTTACAAGGAGCCTGTTGCCTGGGGAGCTTTTCTTGCCCCGCTGTTTAAGTATTGCTTTCGAACTGGGAAGATTCCCCTTTCTTGGAATGGTAGTGTCGTAGTCCCTTTGTACAAAAAGGGTCCCAAAACTTCGCCATCCAGTTTCAGGCAGAATACTTTGCTGGATGCTTCAGGCAAATTATTTGCTAAAAGCATCCTTTGTCATCTGCAACAATGGGTTCGGGACCACAATATTATACCTCCAGAAAAAGCCAGTTTCAGAAAGAAACATAGTACTCTGGATAACATTGCGGACCTCCAGACCATCGTAAAAAAATATGTTTTTTTACAGGGCATGCCAGTCTATACTGCATTTATTGATTTCTCCACGGCCTTTGATAAAGTGGACCGTCAAACGCTGTGGAGAAATCTCCTTCGGCTGGGCATCCCACATCATCTTTTGGGTCTCATCATGGAATTACACTCAGATACCTGGTGCCAAGTTTTGATGAGATGATCGTTGGGATTATCCCGTAAGATTAGAATACATAATGGGCTTAAGCAGGGTTGCCTGCTGGCCCCTCTTTTGTTTTCTTTATATATATCTGATCTTTCCGGCGCCTTAAATTTGGTAAGGGGGGACTCCCCAGAATTGGTACAATGTCCGTTGGTTCTTTATTATATGCAGACGACGTGGTCATCCTTGATTTAATGCCTATTGGCCTTCAACGTCGCCTGGAAGCCTTGACCAAATATGCAGAAGCCCATTTCTTGAAAATTAACATCACCAAAAGTAAGATCTTGGTTTTCCGTAAGAAAGGGCTCAGAATAAAGCAGTGTTACCAGTGGATGTTGAGGTCCGAAAAACTGGAATTGGTTGATTCCTATTTATATCTCGTAAAGGTCTTTTCAAAAACAGGGTGAGATATAGAGCATATTAAACTCTGTGTGAGCAGGGCTACTTCCCAGGCTAGCGCACTGAACAGATTCTACAGAATCTGCAGGAGACGCCACTTTGGCCATGTTTTGTCAGTGTTTAGGGTTAAAATTCCCCCTTCTCTGTCCTATGCTGCTGAGGTGTTGGATATGAAGCATTGGCTTTCTTTTGATAAGGCCGAAGGTCGAATCCTGCGCCAAATCTGTAACCTAAACTCTCTGGCTGCACCCATGCCTTACGTCTTGAATTTGGGTTACCATCCTCATATATTTTATCCTTGGCAGCCGTTTTGAGGTGGGGCAGTTCCCTCCTTTGGGGGGAAGAGGGTACACTTTGGGCCGCCTTGAGAGTGGAAGTTTTTGTTAAGTTTAAAGAACAATCCACTTTTTTGTAGGTCCTTCGAGCGAAAAAATGATTCATTTGGGCTTAGCTGGAATACGAACCCCCCTATGCCAAAGTCTGTATTGAAGCTGATTATAAAGAAGTCTGTGACCTCCATTAGTTTGGCCAGAGATATTTCTTTAAGCCAGCCCAAGTTGCGCAATGAGGTGGTTTGTGGGAGCGCACTGGGGAACAAACCACAGTCTTATTTAACTTGGAACCTACCTCATGGGATTAGACAGCTGATGCTCTTGTTCAGACTCCATTTGTTGCCCTTAAGAGATATTACCGGCATTTGGGATAAAATACCGAAAATGAAGAGAATTTGCAAATTTTGTCGCCTACAAGTCCAAGATTTTAATCATGTATTATTTGTGTGTCCGGTGTTGCAAAAAGCTTGGCGTATTTTTCTAAGATCTTCATACATCAAATTCAATATTCATTCCGCCCATGAGGCCCTTTTATTTGTCTTGTCCCCACCAAATGAAATGATTTGTCAGAGGATCTATCGATTTTTTTAAACTTTCATGGATGTATACTAGGAACTTTTAATGTCATTTGTGATGTTGCAATATTTTTATTTTGGTTTATCTGGTTGTATATGCGTCTTAATATTTTTTTTTCTGGCTTTTTTAGGAACACTTTTTTCTATTTCGTTTCTTGTATGTTGCACTTTGCACTTTGACGGCTGTTTTATTCTACCCCGCATTCTGTATAGTATGTATGACAATAGATTTTGAGGAGGCAGCCTCGCACAATGGAAGAATTATTTATTTATTGAAAGAAATGTATTTCTTGTTTTAGCTGTAGTGTGTAATTTTGTGGACCTCCGTAGGAGTTCCATATCATAATACGAGTGAAATCTGAGCCTAACCATAATATCCCTGTAACCTTTGTTTTTTTCAGTGAATTTCTAAAGTTTTTTTAATTCTATTTCCTAATTATAACGTCCCTGTAACCTTTGTTTTTTTTCAGTGAATTTCTATGTTTTTTTAATGTTATTTCCTAACTGTAACCTGTAATCTTTTTAGTGTGAGTGTGGTGTGAGTGCATGAGTGTCTTAGTGCGTGTGTCAGTGAGCATGTGAGTGTCTCACAGGGTGTGTGAGTGGGTGTGTGAGTAACTGAGTGGGTCTGTGAGTGGGTACGTGAGTGTCTGAGTGGGTGTCGGAGTGGGTGTGTGAGTGTCTGAGTTGTTTTGTGATTGGGTGCATGAGTGCCTTAGTAGGTTCTGCTTGTTTTCTGGCTTTTTTGCGCTCACTTATGACCTTTATTTTGCCTCTTTCAGCTCGTTGCTGACCTTTATTTTTACTCCTTCTGCTAGACCTGGGTAGAGCCCTTGGAATTTCACTCTGCAGAATTCCGCTGAGTTACCGAAAAACTCAGCCAATTTCCATGGAGTTCTGTGAGCAGGTGGAATTTTGATGCGCCACACCTAATTAAGTCCCTTTGGATGCTGAGTGTAGTTAGGGGCCAAGAATCCCTATTGTTGCCACCAGTAAGTCCCCCACAGCGGGATTGCTTAGACCCCATCGGAGGCCCGCCCCCTTTCTCAACCAATCTGCAAATGCGCCTCCTGGCACACTACTGGCTGAGGGATGAAGTCCTCTTGGCTGCTGAGGGTCCTTGGGGACCAAGAACCCCTATTGTTGCCAACAATAAGTCCCCCACACCGGGAATGCTAAGACCTCGTCGGAGGCCCCACCCCTTTCTCAACCACTCTGCAAACGTGTCTCCTGGCTCACTACTAATTGGGGGGTGAAGTCACATTGGCTGCTGAGAGTCCTTGGGGGCCAAGAACTGCTATTGTTGCCACCAGTAAGTCCCCCACAGTGGGATTGCTGACACCTCGTTGGAGGCCCCTCCCCCTTTCTGAACCACTCCGAAAACACGCCTCCTGGCACACTACTGGTTGGTGATGAAGTACCCTTGACTGCTGAGGGTGCTTGGGGGCCAAGAACCCCTACTGTTGCCACCAGTAAGTCCCCCGCAGCGGGATTGCTGAGACCTCGCCGGAGGCCCGTCCCTTTCTCAACCACCCAGCGAACACACCTCCTGGCACACTACTGGTTGAGGGATGAAGTTCCCTTGGCTGCTGAGGGTCCTTGAGGGCCAAGAACTCCTATTGTTGCCACCAGTGAGTCCCCCACAGCGGGATTGCTGAGACCTCACCAGAGGCCTCGACCCCTTTCTCAACCACTCTGCAAACGTGCCTCCTGGCACACTACTGGTTGGGGATGAAGTCCCCTTGGCTGCTGAGGGTCCTTGGGGGCCAAGAACCCCCATTGTTGCCACCAGTAAGCCCCCCACAGCAGAACTGCTGACACCTTGTCAGAGGTCCCGCCCCCTTTCTCAACCACTCTTGCAAACATGCCTTATGGCGCACTACTGGTTGGGGATGAAATCCCCTTCGCTACTGAGGGTCGTTGGGGCCTCTTTCTGCTAGTTTCAGATCTCTATTTTGCCTCTTTCTGCTCATATCTGACCTTTATTTTGCCTCTTTCTGCTCCTTTCTGATCTCTATTTTTCCTCTTTCTGTTAGTCTCTTTACTTTATTTTGCCTCTCTCTGCTTGTTACAGATCTCTATTGTTCCTATTTCTGCTCGTTTCTTTACTTTATTTTGCCTCTTTCTGCTCATTTCTGACCTTTATTTGGCCTCTTTCTGCTCGTTTCACACCTTTATTTTGCCTCTTTCTGCTAATTTCTGTCCTGTATTCTGCCTCTTGCTGCTCGTTCATGACCTCTATTCTGCCTCTGTCTGCTCCTTCCTGACCTCTATTCTGCCTCTTTCTGCTCATTTCTCACCTTTATTATGCCTCTTTCTGCTCCTAGCTAACCCCGATTCTGCCTCCTTCTGCTCGTGTCTCACCTTTATTTTGCCTTTTTCTGATCGTTTCTGATCTGTATTCTGCCTCTTTCTGCTTGTTTCACACCTTTTTTTTGCCTCCATTTAGCTCGTTAGTGACCTTAATTCTGCCTCTTTCTGCTCGTTTCTGACCTTTATTTTGCCTCTTTATGGCCATTTCTCACCTTTATTTTGCCTCTTTCTGCTCTTTGTTGACCTTTATTCTGCCTCTTTCTGCTCATTTCTCACCTTTATTCTGCCTCTTTCTGCTTGTTTCTCACCTTTATTCTGCTTCTTTCTGCTAGTTTCTCATCTTTATTTTGCCTTTCTGCTCGTTGCTGACTTTTATTCTGCCTCTTTCTGCTCATTTCTGACTTTTATTCTGCATCTTTCTGCTCGTTTTTGACCTCTATTCTGTCTCTTTCGGCTTGTTTCTCACATTTATTTTGCCTCTTTCTGCTTGTTGCTGACCTTTATTCTGCCTCTTTCTGCTTGTTTCTGGCCTTTTTTCTGCCTCTTTCTGCTCGTTTCTGACCTTTATCTTGCCTCTTTCTGCTCGTTACTGACCTTTATTCTGCATCTTTCTGGTCATTTCTGATCTTTATTCTGCATCTTTCTCCTAGTTTCTGACCTTTATTTTGCCTCTTTCTCGTCTTTTCCCCCCTTTGACCACGGGGGGAGTCTCAAGGCCCCCCCAGTTCCAGCCGGCTCCCCGCCTCCTGCGGGAGCCGGCATTGTTTTCATAGACAGAGAGCTGCTAAACATGCAGCTCCCTGTCTGTGAGAGCATTCCTTTTGTCTGTTTCAAGTGGGTGAAAACTTAGCCCTCAGCAAGTGGGAGCGGTTTCACAGCTCTTGCTTGCTGAGAGCGGAGTTTGTGCTTACTCTGACTTGGCGGGAGCTGTCAAAGCTCCCGCCAAGTCAGAGCAAACAGCTATGTCCCAGGGACGGGCACCCCGGGACATAGCAGGAGTTGGCCCAGTGGGGTGGCGGTCCCTGGGGCCATTATTGGCTCCATGAGGGGGGACACACAGACCCCTCCTTTGGTCTGCATGGGCCAGCGCCGAGGAGGTGGTGGTCCCCGGGGCTGTATATGGTCAGGGAGGGGGAACGCACTGCTACCGCTCCATTTTTTAAGTGAATTGGCCCAGAGGAGGTGCTGTTCACCGGGGCCAGGGGTGGGTCCACCCAGCCCCTCAATTTCCTTTATATTTAGCCCCGGGGAGATGGTGGCCCCAGGGCTCCTACAAAGCACAAGAGGGGGTCTGTGCGGCCCACCCTTTTTTCTATAAAAATAAAGCCCAGAGAAGTTGGTGGTCCCTGGGCACGTGGTGGTGCCCGGGGATCAAGGAGCTTTAGGAGGGGGGCCCCGTGCACCCCCTCCGTCTTTAAAAATGCCCCCGGGTCCTGGCCCACCCAGGGGCTCATTCCAAAACAAGAGTAGGAGCCCACGCTTGTTTTTCTTTTTTCAAATTTGCCGCAAATTCACGGATCCAACTGCGAATTTATGGCAAAATTGATCAATAAATGTTTTCAATTACCAGCGGGATCCCTCTGGGACCCCACCACCACATCTAGGGGGTCAGGGTATTTCTACCCTGCCCCCTTTTCTTTATTTTAAATGTTTTTTGTGGGACTTGGCTCAAGATGAGTCCCAAGATGTCTGCCAACACTTCCTGGTCGAAGTGCTGGCTAATCAGATTGCAGCACAGGAACAATCAGATCCACAGAGGATCTGTGTCCCTATAAATCTTTATTTTTTTACCTTTAATATCTCTAAAACTACTGCACAGATTTACACCAAATCACAAAAAGCACACTTTCTAGAGCAACATCTAGCTTTCTGCCAAATTTGGTGTAATTCGGTTCAGCAGTTCGGGCTGTAGTCGTGTTCAAAATTCTCATTGGAAAATGCGTTTTGGGAAACCCCCTTTTTCTCGGCCCCCACTTGACGGATAACCCCAAAACAATTTAACACAGTAGCTCAACCGACTTAAGTATATGTTTTGAAACTTTTGTGAAGATTTGTCAAGCGGCACCAAAGTTATTGGCAAAACAAAAAACGCTTATCCTATGGAAGCTATGTCCTAACTATAACTACCCATGGCAACCGCCAGTAGGCTATATATATATATATATAAATATATATATAATCATGTACAGAGTATATATACTATTTGAAACAAGGCGCTCTTTCAGTGCAACAAAGACTGAAGAAACAGCCAAAACGCGTCCTGTGTGGAACGCTGCTTGTATCAATAAAACAGGAATCACCTCTTGTTTCCGAGTGCAGACTTTCTCTTTCATTGGAAGGAATTTTGATACAAATTTGAGTTGACAATATTTTTGACACAATATTCTTGTGTCAGGATATTTTTTCCATAAAATTTTGGTAATTCACTGCCAAACCACCTCCTTGCTTTGGAAGAGGAGGGCAGTGCAAGCTGATTCTCGATTATTTTTCCCAACCAAAGAAATGCTGTTAACATATGGCCCAACTTCTGAATTAGCATTAGACAGAAAATAGTGGATTGCCATGGAGGAAAACAAAAACAGTGGGGGTATTGACATTTTAGTGAAACCCACACATACAATGATAGAGAGCTGGAGAGACTTCCACCGTTGGAACAAGCCATGGATTTTTAGGTAGCAAAGGAGAATAAATATATTGACACAAAACCTCATATTTCTCTGTGAAATTAGCACCAGAAAAGACCTAAGGCTGATTGATTTTGAATCCCTGAGACTTTTTGAATCGCTGTGAAGGTGGCATTGATTGGAGTGTGCTCAGTCTTTAATAAGAGGGCAACTTCATCTGCATACAGCTTGCTAATTGGAACTGTATCTATAAGTGGAATAATTGTGGGGTTTCTTTGTCTCAATATTGCCAAAGGCTCAATGAATAATGAAAATAGAGCAGAGGACAGTGGAAATCCTTGACCTTTACCACAGGAGCAACTCTATTGCTAATCACTACTTCAACAGTTGCCTCCTCGCACTCTTTTGGTGCTTGTCATCTCCTTTATTTGCTTCTGTCTCCTAATCATTGCAGCGCACGTATTTTATGCAAGAATAACATTGAGTCAATAAATATTATTGAAAACATCCCACTGTGTATTCTCTGTATATTTCTCTGAGAATAAGTGAGCGCAAGTGACTGAGCAAAAGGTTCTGTACTGTTTCTACGATTCCTGAGGAATCAGGGTTGTCATGTTCAGTGGTTGCCAGAAACTGTTCGCTCCCTGGTAGGTTAGGGGAGCTTACAGTGACACTGTGAGCTAGCTGGTCTATAGGCCAACATACCCTGTGGGGGTATCCGGAATGAGTCTGGACACCAAGCCCTTAGTTCATGTTGTCCAAAAAATGCACAGATCCTACGGATTAGTAGGAACTACCCAACAAAAAAAAACTAACTATAATGTTCTTATAAAATGTCAGACACTGACAAATCTGTTGAGAAAACATTCTTATGGGAAACAAACTTCACCTGATGCATTCCCATGCCTTTGTGGCTGAATTGGCTTTAATACTTCAGATTATGTAAAAGGTACATGCTTCTGCAACCGGTGAATCTACACGTGGAATATGTGAGGAAGATAGGAACTGCCAGATTTGAGAAATGAATAGGGTCCACATCATACCACAAATAGTCTGTCATTACAGTCATAATTTGAGCCAAATGATCCACAGAAATAAAAATGTGAAACTGAATCCCATGGATAGCAATTTATTATGAGATAAAAGTCAATTCTGGTGGTAGAACTATGTCTGCCAGAGAAAAAGGGTATACCTTCTCAAAAGGGTTTTGCTTTCAACAATGATCAGAGACACTCAGCTCTGCAAACCGATTTTTGAATGCATAGCTTGTATTGTGCTGCGCTTGGTTGGTCATATCCAGCTTAATGCCCTGATGAAAGTTAAAATATTCTACAGTGAGGTATTAAGAGTGATCATCTGGTTTATTTAACATGTTGTTACTTGTGGTAATGTCTGAATAATAACTACAATGCCTCTCATTTTAGACGCAAGCGGAGTAGGAAACTGATCTGAACCTCTATCTCCATTCCTGTATTTTCTGCCTCAATGTTACCACTTAGTGACCATGACGTCTTAGGAGGAAAGTTAATCAAGACAACAGGTTGTTGATCAGCATAATTAGTTTTCCTAGATCTAAGCTCCTTGGTTTCTCCTATTAGTGGTAGCATTCTCTTGAGAGAAGAATGATGCAGTCAGCGTCACCAATTTGGAGAGAGGGAGGGTCATAGTTTTGACCTAAGCATTCTGAGGTTTAAAATAGCATGGCAAAGTGCTTCTAATTGTGTGCTTTTCCTTTTGTCTTTCCTCCCATTGATTTTCTTTTTCTTACCCAAGGATATACTTGATGGCATTGACGTGGTACTTGGGCAAGTTGCCAGTCTGCAAGACTGGATCATTACGGCTATCACTTTGAGGCAATTGTCATCAGCTGTCTCGTTTTCCCCAAAATAGCCATGATCTGCTAGACAAGATATAGCTCCAGCCCAAATTCCTTCTTAGATCTTACTTCCTAATAATCATCAGCCCACAATGCTGCTGCAATATTTGGAATATTTCGGGCTGCAGTCATGGACACTGTCCTCAGATTTGTCACAAAACCAGACACAGAGGGAACTTGTTTGAATGAACTTGCAAGGATGTAGCATTTTATGTTGATTTCATCCAGATTTGGATGTTGCTTATCTTGCTTTTCACCTCTGACATGATAAGCAGATGAGGAGCATAAAGTGTCACAGGTGCAATGAATTTGTATCTCCGATGAGCTTGATTAGCCAGAGTGCCTTCTGTATGGTGGATGAAATGTAGACTTCCTTAAACTCTGCTGATCTCCATGTCCAAATAGGCTTCAAGTTCAGACACAGCTGTGGAAAATTTAGACAGGCAATCAGTAGCATTAAGAGAATCCCCATCTTCAGTAGCACAGTTATCACCCCTGGTAACTTCTATCCATGAACTCAGGATAGGACACATTCAACCACTTTATTTATCAACATGGGCAAGAGTTCATCTAGAAGGGTTTCAACCATTCAGATGTTATAGGATTAGTGATCAGAGGTTTTTACTTCAGTAAGATACTCATGCTACATTTTTATCATTTGTGTTCTTCAGCTCATATTGGTCCAATTTCGGGGAGTTGAACACTCCCATGCTGATGGTTACATAAAGCTGTTCAATTTCAGGGTAGTTGAATGTCCCAATAGCCGAGATATCACACCTCTCCCTGGTGAGGCAGTCATCTGCTCGCGTAACATTGAACTGTGTTATAGGCCAACATGCTATTGCTGTGGAGCTAGATAACTCTGTTCACCAGGTGACAAAACAATCAATTGTTGCCCTTTGGGAGGGTTCTAAAGCAGGTGTTGTTTTGTGACAGTGCAATTCTGAAAAATTCACATCTTACTTCAATATTAATATTGATCTATAGCAGCAATTGGTTGTTTGTACCTATTGTCCCACTGATTGGTGTTTAAGGCATGAGTCATATTGCTTTCACTGTTTTTCCAGGGGATCACATGTCAACCAGTGGATAGACTTCTAACTGACCCGCTTTACTGCCTTTACAGTGCGCTTATAATATTTTTATCAGAAATTACACATTATTGAGCATGGCTTCAGACAAAAGATGCTAGCTCACTAACATCACACTCTGGCCTCTACTTATGCAACCACTGTGCTCAATGTGTTGTTTAATAGGATATAGGTGGTCATGTATGTATTTGGTAGGGGGGCGGAGCTTGCCTGATCCTAAGATGGCCGCTATCTAGGGTAGCTCTCCCTAACGCCACCAAACATCCGTCATTATCCTCCACAATAACCGAAAAGAAAAGAGCCTCCGAGGACAGAAATCATGGCAGAAGCGAAGCGCTGCAAGGAGAGATACTCGCGGTCAAGATCGATGCGGCCAAACAGTCAGACGCAATCGTGACGCACTTCGGTAAGCACGGTGCGAGGCGGCCCTGAGCTACGCGAACCTGCGCCAGGCCTCTGCGTGGAAGCGAAGCGGTAAGCACAGGGTAGTGACGCTTGTTCATGGCGATAAGGAGGGTGACGGCGCCGGAAATAGGTGACGAGATATTCTGAGCGGGCCTGGTGACTGCGGAGCTGCAAGTGGAGAGAGACAGCTGGCCCGGGAGGCTCGGAGCCAATGAGTGCCCGGAGATACAGCGTGACTGAACGCTGTGGAACCCCTAAGTGCATACAGGTGCCCCGCTCCCACACGCTGTGGTGCTGCTGCGCCCCCCCAACGCTTGACGGTCTCCGCTGCAGGCGAAGGTAGGGGGGAGCGCGAACAGAGGGGGCCGGCTGGAATGGGACATTCATAAAGCATAGCGCCGGTGCACTAAAAAGAGGGGCACGCATTATCCGTCCCATTCCAGAGAGACACCTAAGCGGAGCCAACTCATAAAAGAGGCACACTGCGGACTTTCTGGGTGTTGCACAATAGTCTTGTGAAATCAGCCACGAGTGCCTCAAGGACTCTCACTGCCTTATACTATCTGCAGGGAAGAGCCGGTAAGAGAGAACTACTTGAAGATTGGCAGCCTGTGCTCGACCCCGTAGATAGGTGATATCAGAATCTGTCGAGACGCTCTTCTAACCGTCACTCTCGCGCGGTACCCCAGCACTCATAGGGCACACATGCGGACAACATGGGCAAGACGTACAAATTACAACCCAAGCTGCAGTTTGATCTGCGGAAAACCCCCAGATCCAAGGAATCCGCGACCCCGGAGCAAGACTCCACTCCAGATGACCCTGATTCTGGGTCTGAAGTGGACATGAAGCAAGCGTTCCGTGCCATCCAACAGAGCCTATCTAAAATCGACAGCAAAATAGACGCACTGTCGTTTTGTATGGACAGGATGTCCGAAAGACTGGACAAACATGGCGGCAGGCTCGACGCTGCGGAACAACGAATATCGGACATGGAAGATATCACCAGAGCAGAAGCGGAGTCCGATAAGGAGAGGGACAAGATCCTACGCACCCTGCAGGCGAAGGCTGAAGATCTCGAAGCGAGATCCAGACGCAATAACATTCGCATTTTAGGTGTACCAGAGTCCACCAATGTGGGCAATATGGAGCAATATGGAGGCGCGGCTCCTCGACCAATAATAGCTAGGCTCCTTAATTATAGAGATCGTGATGCGGCATTGCGCAAGGCCAGAGAACTGGGGGAACTTCGACATGAAGGGATGAAAATAACACTGTTCCCTGACTTTACAATGCAGGTACATGAGGCGAGACGACTCTTCACTCAGGCAAAAAAGAAACTTCGCGATCTCAGTCTGGAATACAGCATGCTATATCCCGCCAAATTAAGGGTTAAAGCTGATGGTAAAGTGCACCTGTTTACCGACCCCAAGGCAGTGCTACGATTCATCGCAGAGAAGGAACGGCGCCGCAGTTGCCAGGGATCACTGAGCCACTCACCTGCGCATTCGGAGAGCCCCTCACAAGCCCGGACAGGTCGAGACACAGAGGAGTGAACATCAGAGCAGCTTCGAGATAAGGCGAAGTGTGGTAACGTAGTGAATTCATAGACAAAACACTATGTACTTTATGATACCTCGCTAATGATCACCAACAGTTCCTACAGAGATGCCAGCTTCCAAGCTGAACCTGTGTGCAAACTCTGGCTGACGCGCCGGGGCGCCTTGACCGGGATATCTGATGGTGCATTTGGTGCATTGGTTGCTACTTGTCACGCCTCGGAGAGACAATGCATTTAGAGACTCATGCTATGATGGGAATTAGCAGGGTGGTATTGGGAACTCGACAAGATGGCCACATCTGCCCTCAAGTGTATCACACCTTTCATCTTATTTGTTCTCGAGTTGGGGTTTGTTTCTTTAGTTAGGGGAGGGGGGGAGGGAGATCAGATAGCCACGACAGTTGGGGATTTTCGAGGCGTGGGAGGGTATGGTTGTTTTATTAGGCTGGATTAGAGTATTGTACGAATATGGCAACTGAGATCACACATGGCACATATCACAGGCAAGGGAAATAGCACATGGCAGAAATTGCTCAAACAGGATGACTACAATGGGTGAGAACGCACAAGTCCTCCAGCTCCTGACCTGGAATGTTCGTGGCTTAAATGACAACAGAAAGATCAGAAGGATGGGCGCTTATTTGAAAAGGCATTCTGTGGCAATTGCCGTTCTACAAGAGACACACCTTGCTCCCGATCGTAGTGAGGCAGTATACCGCAGATTACACGGGGTATGCTAATCTGCTGATTTTACATCACACGCTAGAGGGGTACTGATCTGGGTGGATAAAAAGGCTGCAGTGGAAATGACGGGCATACTCAAGGATCCACAAGGTAGATATGTCGCAGCTATGTGCAAGCGTGGGGACTTGCAGTTCCTCCTAGTAGGTATATACGGCCCCAATCACGATGACCCACAATTTTATTCTTCCCTAGCCACCAGGTTAGTACAATGGAAAGGGATCCCACAAATTTGGGGTGGCGATTTTAACTGTATCTCAGGGCCCACCCAGACGTCCAGCGGCGGCTGCCACAGCCATCAAAGACATAATGCAATCAGATGGTCTCATAGATATTTGGAGATATAGATCCCCAGATGGGAGAGGCTACACACACTACTCCTCGGTGCACGACACTCACACTCCAATAGACTACTGGTTACTGTCTGGGGGACTGAGTTTCAGACTAACGGCATGCAAGCATTTACCACAAACATACTCCGATCATTCCCCAGTCCAACTGGCCTTGAGATATGGGGCACCGAGCATCCCAGCGTTCACATGGCGTTTCCCACCTTACTCGCTACTCAACACTGTTTTTAAAGAAGGGTTGGCCACGGCTACAGAGAACTTCTTCTCCGAAAATATTGGGTCAGTAACCTCATTTACCACAGTGTGGGAACCATTTAAAGTGTTCATCAGAGGAGTGGTAATATCCACCCATGCAGGTGTGTTACGTTCCATACGAGGTAGACTAAACACGCTGGAACGGGAGATTGGGCACTTAGAAAGAGTCACAGAAGAGGGGGGACACACACCAAATGTTGCTGACCTCAAGTAGAAACTGGCAGAACACTTAGATACAGCCAACGATGAAATTAAACATATGGGCAAATACGGATCGGCACGATGCCACGGAGAGCGTGAGAGACCAGGTCCCACGCTAGCAGGGATTCTAAGGCCGAAGAGGGAATTGGATGCTATGGTGGGCATGAGGGACGACGATGGGAATACGCTACATACAACAAGGGACATAGCAACCCACTTCCGCATATACTATAAGAGGTTATACACTTCCCAAAACACTTCCAGCACTGAGGCACGAGAGGAATATCTTTCGTATATTAAAATGCCATGGCTGGCGGTGGAACATAGGGAACATTTGATGGCTCCTTTGACATCTGATGAAATACGGAAGGCATTAAAGGGGATGGCATCCGGGAAAGCTCCAGGATCAGACGGGCTCACCGTCGCCTTTTATAAAGGATTTCAGGACCTTTTGATTCCCCATCTCAAGACGCTGTATGAGGAGATGGCAGAGGAAGGCGTTATGCCGCCCTCTATGCACGAAGCAGTCATAGTCACGTTATTAAAGCCTGGCAAACCTCCTACCAATTGCTCATCATATAGGCCCTTATCTCTACTTAACGTAGACGCTAAACTGTACGCTAAAATCTTAACTAATAGACTGGCCTTACTGCTCCCGGGTATTATTCGCCCAGAACAGGCAGGGTTTGTACCTAGTCACAATTTATCTCAAAACCTGAGGACCCTATTTGGCGTAGTGCAGAGACTAAACCCAGAAATAAAGGCGGCAGCAGTTATTTTGGATGCTGAAAAAGCGTTCGGTTCGGTAGAGTGGGGCTTTATGTTCACGGTCTTGCGCAAGATAGGAGTTGGAGACATGTATCTCCGACTGATGTCAGTATTATATACCTCACCCACAGCTAGAGTGAGAATCGGGAATGAAGTATCTCAACCATTCAGCATCACCCGGGGGACAAGACAGGGCTGCCCTCTATCCCCACTATTGTATGCCATTGTTGCGGAACCCCTTGCTTGCGCAATTCACGAGTATCACACTCACAGAGGTCTGAGTTTTCCTGAGTACACGCTTAATATATCAGCATACGCAGATGACACGCTATTGTATATACGCGAACCGGAAGTGCATTTATCGCCAATCTTACGTGAAGTCGTACAATTTGGTGGTCACTCAGGGTTACGAATAAATTGGGATAAGTCTATTATATTTCCCCTCACTCCCTGCACGGCGGAACCGGTCATGGAGTTCCCTCTGCGTTGGACCACAGAAGCGGTACGTTACCTGGGCATCCAATTTCACACAGATCCCGCGAAAGTCCTGCTGGAAAATTATGGCAAGGCCACACATAGGCTAATAGATAACGTAGTTAAGTGGATAAAGCTTCCGCTCTCGTTGATGGGGAGAATCTCTATTATGAAGATGGTCATCTTACCAAGATTCCTGTTTTTATTTGCGAATATACCCATATTGCTACCAAAACATATGTTTAAATGCTGGCAAACGCAACTGATACGGTTAGCATGGGCTGGTAAACAGCCCTGCATACGATGGAATTCGCTTACTCTGCCATACCACTTGGGTGGATTAGGGACACCCGATCTAGAGAAATACTATAGGGCTGCGAACAGTGTGTTCGCGCACTATTGGATACATGGACCACGTTATCTGCCCTTCTTGTACATGGAAAGAAACGCGGCAGACCCCCTTACGCAGACCCTTACTCAATCTGCATCCAGGAAATTACGAGTTTTTGACTCCATTGCGGTCACTGTCCAGGCATGGCAAACTTTACTGCACATGCAAGCTGGAGCCTTTCTATATGCACCAGAAATGCCATTGCAGTGGTGCATGTGGTTTCCACTGGGCCAAGAAGCTGGAGCAGGGAAGGCATTACACTCTATTGGTATACACACAATGGGTGATTTTTTCAAAGATGGGGTACTGGTGACCTGGGAGTTATTATAATCGCCTGACAAACAGATAGGAGGCACAGTTTTATTTCATTAGTACAGAGCTCGGCAGACCTGGCGTTCCCTTATTGGGGATGATCTATTGAAACCACAAAATATGGGGGCACTTTCCACTCTTATTAAAATGGAAGAACCTGCAAAGTTAATCACAAAGTTCTATGTCAGCCTTCAGGACACGCGTAAGTCTGAAGTCTTAAGGGTGAGGTTGGAGTGGCAGCGTGACTTGGGCGATCCCATAAGTGACAAAGAATGGTCCTATTGCTGCGCCCGTACCCGATCGGTCTCTCTTAATGGAAGACACAGACTAATACATTTTACATTTTTACATAGGGCATACTGTACCCCAGAATGCCAGTTCCGCTATGGTCTAGCTGAGACCTCCAGTTGTCATAGATGTGGGCAGGAGGGAGCAGGAATCTGGCACCTGGCTTGGCAATGCCCAGGGGTTTATGTCTACTGGGAAAAGGTGTTCTGGGAGTTGGGACTTATTATTAGCGCAGATTTAGAACCAGATCCTAAAATGGCGCTCCTAGGATGGGACATCCCTGTAACCAAGACCCTCCGCCCGTTGGTCGCTATCGGCCTCCTACTTGCAAAACGAAGGGTGGCATTACGATGGATGAGGGGTCCACTTCCACGAATAGCAGATTGGCACACAGACATGCTTTATTGTAACACCCAAGCCGACACGTACAGTGAATTGCTACTCCCCCAGAAGCCGTCCAAGGAATTACTGGGGTCCTTACCAAACCTTCTTGTTAAATAACACTAATGGGACACTGTCAGAGTCACAGAACATTACAGAGCGGGCATTGTCACCAGAGGCAGGAACATAGAAGATAGCTGCCATCAAAGCGGAGGGTGGATCACACTACTTAAGTTTTCATGCACCAACCAGCCCCCCCCAATATTGCATTGGTCAGTTAAAGTTATGATTAGGTACCACTGGAGATACTGCTTGTATTGATGATAAGATTCTATGCGAGATGCACCCTGAATGTCAGACTTCTGCCATTGTGTATAACAGTGTTAATATGCAAATTTGATCTTATATGCTGAACTATCCGTCCAAGCCAATGTTGTGTTTGTGAGTTGTATGCTTTTGGTTTTACGCTGAAAACAATAAAAATAAAATAAAATGTATGTATTTGGTATTTCTATAGTGCAAACCTAGCCAAAAGGCAGCAGTGCAATTTACAGGGTCAAAGACGAGCATAAGGTCAATGAGTGATAGGAATGGTAGCTGGCTTGTGGAAGGCATTGTGTTTTAGTGTTCTTTAAAGAGGTGCAAATTAAACTGGAGCAGCATTAGGGCGGTCATTATGGATGCTGGGTGCATAGATGGAAAAGACCTGCGCCCTTGTTTTTCTTTTTTACACTTCTTAATCTGCAGTCTGATGTTGTCCGTGGATGCGGGCATGCTGAGAACCACCATAGATGGTAAGCTTGTCTCCGTGTTAAACTGGGGTGCTGAACTTGATGGCTGTGTAAATGATGTGGCTGGTTTTGAAGAAGGCGTGGGCCGGCAAGGGGAGCCAATGAAGTTCCATCAGGATGTGAGTGATCATATTTCTTCAGGCCCTGAATGAGTCATGCTCCTGTGTATAGGATGCCCTTAAGGGGTGCCTATGTGAAGTCTCTGAGGCCATGGGCATCCCGTCCTAATAGCGAGTCGCACTGGTATGTACAATTGTTTTGCGACCACAAGTGGTCGCTAAACAATCTCAGTCACAACCTACTTCAAGTAGGTGGTAAGCCACCATCCAGATGAGAAAGTACGGGCTTGAACAGCAGTTCTGAAGTTGCTTTCTAGAAGAAACTGTTTCACTTTCCTTACAAAAAAGAGCTGGTTCCAGGCCGTCTTTTTTTGTTTTGTTTTGGCAATGTATTCCTTGAGGGTGATGTTGGTGTCTTAGGCGAATCCAAGTGACTTGACATTTGATGAAAGTTGGTGTTCACATCCATCACGGTTCATGGTATTATGTACCTAGGAAGAGCAGAAATATCAGTAGGCATCGTTCAGCTTCATCTGTGGTCAGGAGGGTATCATCTGCAATTTGTAAGGTAACGGTCTCCATGCTGCAGCGTGATCTGATGCCAGACTTCTAGTTATGCAGGAGATGGTTAGCATTCATTTGATCTTTGAGTTGAACATAAACTGCTTTTTCAATGATCTTGCCAATGAAAGGTAGGTGAGTGATGAGTGATGAGGCAGCTGTTGCTGAGGTAATCAGGGTCTTTTGGAGGTTTCTTTAGGAGCGTAAGAATCTGGCCTGCATTGACAGTTTCTTGGAAGATGCCTAGAGTGAGGGGGGCATTGATAATGGTCAGAGGGCGTCCCCAGAGAGATTGTTAGTAAAGGACGAGGCTAAGACATCATCTTCACAAGTGGCTGTGATGGAGTTGAGTATGTCAGCTTGATCTGCAGGAGATAGGGCTTTCAAGGCTGATCACTGCAGGATTCTATGGGATGAGGTGGATGTAGGAATAAAGTATGCTTGGGGTTGTCGGTGTGCTGTTGAATCTTCTGTATTTAGGGATTTGGGTCTGGTAATGACTCTCCTACATGATATAGTCCTGGTCAGCCATGCCTTACATTTCTGTGAATTCCTGACATTAGCATTTTGCACATTTTGTCAAAGGAACTTATACAAACATTTGTGGTAGCACAGGTGAGAAAATATATTTTGACTGAACCCCTAAATCCTCAATTCCGGAAATCATCCTAGCTGCTACTACCATTGATTCAAATGATTGTTTGGGCAATGATTTGCTAAAGGTTTATTTTTTAGTCTGATCTCTGTGGCTCTTACCACTTGTATGTCCTTGTCACAGTTTACACGTAATCACAGATGGTCATGGTACCATTGGTATTACAAGCAATGCTGACACACCGTAGCCTGCAGAGTTTCGCCCAGGGACCCCAGCTGATTTCACAAGGTGAAAATATGGCCAGGAATGAGGAATAAACTGTGGAATCAGATGCGTTAAATTTGATTCTTTTAGTTATTCCCCATTCCTAATTGGGCTCTCAGGGTCCAGTTTATAATGGACTGGTTTTCCCAAGCTCAGGCAATAACATTACGGCCAGTACCGATATATGTGGGGGACAGAATTACCCAGCGCACTAATGGACCATTCGTAATGAGGGCCTAAGTAATGACATGTTTACTTTTTATCGTTGGAATATTTAACAGAGAAGAAACTAAGGCACATTTTTTCCTTCACACAAAGCACACCAGTTATGTAGTTTTAATTTAGACATAAGGGTAATTGATTTCAAATGTATTACAACTGGCCAATTTTTAGTTTTAGGTCTTAACACCACAGCTGACTGCAAAACTTATTGATATTTCTTTGACATGTAAATAGAGAGGACTTTGGCTCTACCTAGAGGAGTATTTCCCTCTCACCTTATGCTGTTGGCTGGTTAGTGCACAGAGTACTGGCATAGCAACGCTTGATGCATTATTTTACGTTTCAAAAGTACAAAGATTAATCACACTTTAAATTATTTATCTCAAATATGCATTGCATACTAAAAGCAATACATTTTTGTTTTGTTTTTGCATTGCAAATATTTTCAAAGACAAGGGAAACCCAGGGGAGGGACCATGGGCATAAGTATTTTTAAAGGAACAATCCCCTTACTTACGAAATAACACAAAAAGCTTCTACATAGAGATACAATGAGGTCTACTTCAGGTGTCTAAATGGAAATTCAAATTCATTTATTGAGTAAAAATGGCACATCAATAGTGCGGGAAAGCAAACAGAAGAGGTTAAAAACTTATAGGCTCAGACATTCCTTCATGTGACTACAATGAATCATAATGCTCATGTCACATATCTTATTGAGTACCTATGCTCATATGCACAATTACATAATAAGAATTAGAGTCATGGTACTATGGTCGACGATGTTTCGATACCTTAAGTGGCCTTATGGATCATCATCAGGACATAAGCGATTATGCCTGAGACAAAAATGCTTGTGAAAAACCCATCAGAGATGGTCTTGTAGGATGGGTAGAAGCCCTTTCAATTTCCGTTGCTAGCCCAATAGGGTCTGAGTAGGGTGGCATGTCAGGGACCCGATTCCTGCGGTTGCACCCACTTCACATCACGCCTCCATTCAGTTGACCTCTACCATATCCCGGTGCCTTTTTTCCCGCTCGCACATCAGCTCCCTCCACCTAGCTTCTACCATGCTTTAGCTACTTGCCCTGACGTGCCACCCTTTTCTTGCAAAAAGTTAGTAGCTAAGAATGTGACCGACATGGCTAAAGTCTTAATCAGGCTTCAAGTAGCACATACTACAGCATGCACTGCTTGTACTACGAATATTTAATTTGAAATTTGCTGCAGTACGTGGATGTGTCCTTTCTACTCCTATTTGACTAAACTTGGTTACCTGCTACCTATTTGACACATTTTATGTATACAAATAACTAGGTATTATCCTTTAATAAAGGAAGAAAAGGACCACTTATGTTTTACTTATTTAATTGGTGGCCCAACTTGGAACCTTCTACAACACTCTAGGGGCCAGATGTACAACCGTGTTTAGCGGTCGCAAACAGGAAAATTGGCCCATTTGCGACCGCTACAGAGGATTGTGGTATGTACATACTCTATTTTGCGAGTCGGTAACCTATTACACACTCGCAAAATAGGGTTTGCAAGTTGCTATTAGGAAGGGGCGTGCCTAGGGCATCCCTTCCTAATAGCGAGACGCACTGGTATGTACGATTGTTTTGCAACTGCAAATGCTGTTGCAAAGCAATTGCAGTTACCACCTACTTCAAGTAGGTGGTAAGCCAGTTGCAAACAGGAAGGGGTCCCCAGGGGACCCCTTCTCCTTTGGTAAAGCATGTGAAAATATTTTTTAAGTGGTCCCACGGACCACTGCCTGCCCTTAAAAAATGAAAAGAAAATGTTTCAATTTTTTCTTTTAAACGCATCCCATTTTCCTTTAAGGAAAACGGGCTGCTTTTGAAAAAAAAAAAGTTGCTTTATTTAAAAAAGCAAACACAGATACGGTGGTCTGCTGTCCTCAGCAGGCCACCATCCCTGTGATATGTGAGATTCCTAAAGTGGTCGCAAATTGCGGCCTCCCTCATTAATAATAATGATGTAGGTCTTTAGCAACCCGATTAGGAATCGCAAAAAGTGCCTGAGACACTGTTGTACATTCCATTTTGCGAGTCGCAAAACGGCGCAATTTGCAACTCGCAAAATGGAATGGTCGTACATCTGGCCCTAGCTCACTAATTCTCTGCTTAAATGCAACTCAAAAACCTAGAAATGTTTTCAAATTTCCTATTTCATAACATGAGTCTGATGCGTTTAAAAATGTCTCTTTAAGTAGTGATCTTCACTGCATTATCAACACATTCCATGTTTAGCTAGGGGGCAACAAGGCAGCCTATTTGATTTTCGAGAAGGGGCTGGCAAAAGTCAGCAAGTGTTAAAGATGAATAGAACGGACGTTGTTTTGGCTAGAACGATTTGAAATGTTCTATTAGTTTGGAAAGCCGGTCTCAAAATCTGTCTCACAGGTGAAAAGGAAGGTGTTGTGGACTAGTATTTTGGAAGGAATGTAAATCTTTACAACGCATGCAATTACCAGACATAAGGCAAGTATAACTCAACTTATATTTTTTGCAGGGGGGACCCCCAATCAACCCATGTTTTTAATTTACTCCTACCCTCTCTTTACCACTACCCACTCCTAAACACTAACATTACCCTTACCTCTCTTTACAACTGCCCATCCCTAAACCCTAAAATGACCCCTATCTCTCTTTACCAATGTCCACCACTAAACTTTAAAGTTATCCTTACCTCCCTTCACCACTGCCCATCCCTAAACGATCTGAGATTCTTAGCTCTGCAAACAAATTTTTAAATGCATAGCTTGTTTTGTGCTGAGCTTGGTCTTACCTCCCTCTACCACTGCCCACCACTAAACTCTAAAATTATGCTTACCTCCCTTTACGACTGTCCACCTCTAAACCCTAAAATGATCCCTATCTCCCTTTATCACTACCTGTCCCTAAAGTGTAAAACTACCCTTACCTCCCTTTACCACTACCCTCACCGAAACCTTTTTTTTTTAAAAATAACATAATAATTATGTTATTTAAAAGCATATTTACCTGCGTGGTACAGGCATATGTGGTAAGGTTAAAATGCTTACCTGCGTGGTAAATCCTGCATGGTAAAAAGTCATTGCAAAGCTGTTTCCCTTTTAAAGGTTCCAAAGAAAAGCATCTGCATAAGTATGGAATTTACTTTCTCATATTGTTTTACATTTACCAGTATCACCTTCTGCATAATTCTGACCAGGTAGGGAGTATTGGCAATCAGCCATCAGTTTGAGGATTATTGATTGTTCCAAATGCTTTTGTCAGAAACAGTTTTACCCATTTTACTCTAGTATGTAATGAAAAGTACACTCTAGAATGGAGATGTTGACAACATTCTCAAATGAATGGCTAGGCAAGTCTTTATATTTCTAGAAGGATGGTTACTGGTTCCCTAGAAGGATCAGTGACATATTATCAATTAAAACAATATCCATGCACAAAACTAGTGGAAAAAATATTGTTTACAAAAATATATCGCCATCCTATACTTAATTAACAAAAATACAAATATCATGACTAAAATATTGCAGAAAAAATATCTATTTCTACTTATATCAAAACCACAAATATCGTAAACAAAAATATAGTTACCTATAAATATATAAATAGTCAAAAATAACAAAACACACAATATTGATCAGTCGAGGTGTGACGTTATGCTGCCTGAACACCGTCGCCTAGGTTCCGGTGTTCTGGCCCGTTTCCTGGCTGCAGAGCTGTGTGTGGCATCTGTGGCTTGCCTTGCTTGATGACGTGGCTCCTGCGGGCTCCAAAGTTGTACCAGGGGTAAGTGAAGGCAAGTGGAGGCTCACAAAATTAAAGCAGGCTCACTGGGAGCTGTTATGAGGCACAACACCAAGCAGGAGCTTGTGAAGTTGGCGTGCTTGTGTGGTGCCGACAGGAGTGGCGAAAAGCAAACGGCAAGTGGTTGGGTGCATAAGGCAGCAGTGGACAGTGGTGGTGCCACACATGTGGATGAAAGAAAGACTGACTCTTTAAGTTAGCTCACTGAATGGCTAAGTGGCTGACAGTGTTGGCTGGGTTGGATTCTGTGTTCACCTCAAGGAGACAATAACCAGAACTTTGGTAGGTAACACATTTCTTCTATTCAACAGAGATTGGAGGAGAACAGTTTTATCATCACTGGCCTCTTTAGCCTGATTAATTTAACCTCAGGGAGGTGTACATGAATTTAAGGTAGGTGGTTTTTGCGGGGGGCATACGGAGAAGAGAGAACTGACTATTGACTTGAGTGTAGGATAATCTCCCAATCCAGAGGGTGGTCCTTGCTGCTATCCTGCAACCTTATTAGGAGAATTGTGATTTGCTCTGGATCTAGTTAAAACAGACGATAGTTGGGCACAGGAATGTGCTGTATATATTAAAGGCACTGTGATGGTACTATGAACTCTGTTTAATTGGTCCGGGTGTATAAGAAGCGTTTCCTACGTGGTTTCTTGGGACCTAACAAGAAATCCCTAAGATCCATGTTGTCTGACAGAAGGGACAAGTGGTGTTTCACCTATGATAGTGTTGAGGTCTTTAGCCAATCAAGGCACAACTTCCCGACACGATAGGAAGTCACCACCCCTGGGTCGTCTGTGTGTACATAGCGTCGGTCGGGCCTATGGATACTAAACCCTTCGGTGGTAAACTTGAATCTTGCATTACACATATTTGTATCTACAGGCCAAACCAACCAACCCTTCCAATCGGGAGATGATGAATTGTACGTTTTTGTACCATGTGTCCCTTCACTTGTAGCGTGTTATTTGAAATACCCTTACTAGGTGTGGGTGAAGGGATGCTCAGTGTTTTCAGGTCTTTGATTTTTGCAAACCCATAACAGGTAGTCTGTTGCACTGTTCTGTTCAGGAAGATCATCTGTAACGGTATGAGGCAAGCTCTGAATAAAGCGTCAGTTCGCTGAACCTGCCACTATCTTGTCCCCCAGATGGATTTTGTGTCTATGGTGTCTCTCCAGTAGTCGAAACCCTGTATAGACAGTTGGGAGATAAAAGGTGCTGAATATATCAGCTTTGTGTTTGTTAGCATAATTGTCTTCGCTGTTGCATTAGATTGTGCAAGTTTGTAGTAAAATGATTCTGGGTCAGATGTATTGAACCCCAAAAAGTATGCAAACGTCTGTGTGAATGTGGTAGAATTACCTTTTGGTGGTGTTGGCCAATGTTCCCATTGATGGTACACGTTAGCAGTGCATGGTACACTTGCTCTATGCAAAAAATGATGCCCATAATGCTGGTAACAAAACATGGTATCGTAGTCAGTTGTATCTTCATACAATTCCCTGTAAGAAAATGCAGCAGATTGTTCAAAATCTGAAAGCATAGTATTTACAGTCTCAATGTCCCAATCATCAGATAGTTTACTGGGGGTAATGAAATCATTTAAAGAAATTTTAAACAAATGTGGAATTTTCAAATGTTCAGTGGGGCCATATACATCATAAGAAATGTTATCCCAAACCATACAATCAGGTATTGGAATTGCTGTAATGTTCACCAGGGACAAGTCTCTTTGTTCACGATGTGATGACATATGTGGTTTCAGGATCAAGTTCCCAGATTGTACTGCCGAGCGTTCTGGGAGATAATGTCCGTTCAGAAGCAGAAAAAAGACAGTCACTGTGCCAATCCAAATCAACAGGTATACTACCCCTATTGCAAACCAAATATGCACCAAGGTGGCACTAAGTAAGTCTTTTTGAGCAAAAGATAGAATTGTAGAAGTTTTTCTTTCTTTGAAGTGGGCGGCGTTTGATCAGGTTCACTTGGATCTGAAGAGAAATCATCAAAGTTGATGAAGTAGCCAGACGCAGTTCGATCTATCTTTGGTAGCTCAGCAGGTTTTGTAGAACTGACAGATGTGTCGTTTGAAGGCACATTAATGTAGACATCATTGTTGGGCCAAATTGCAACTTGCATTGTTGTTTCTTCTTGATGTTTTTCAATTTCAACTGGTGTGATTTGTGGTCCATTATTCGTTACTCCTTCACATTGAGTAGTGGAGTCTTGAAAGGTTATTAGTCTTTCCATCTGAACTTCCTGTATAGTAGCAAGAGGAGGTCTGCGGCTACTCAGGACCCCACGCAGCCTATTGTTAAGGATCGGGCACATGATGCGGTTTGATCAGATCACTGGAGACAAATCTTTTTTCTTTTTTGCCGGCAAGAGGCGGAAGAAGTACTGTTCTTGTTCCCACTACCGCTAGGACAGGTACAGCTGTTCTGTAAGATGGCCCAAACTCTCTTCTGTCCACAATCTTTTCCCTGACCAGGTCCCCAATCTTCGGGATCCAGGCAAGTCTTGCCGAAACTGGTTTCACTTCCCCAGTGGCGGTGCGTTTGACTTGCACGTTGCTTTCTAACGCTCGGAATTCATTGAGTTCCTGTAAAACAGCCAAACGGTCATTCAGTTCAAATGGTTTTGCATCCGCCACTGTGCTGGCGCAATCGAGATCAGGTACCCACATTCTTGTCCCAAACAGGATTTCATAAGGGATACGACCTCCCAAGGATTTTCTTGGCATATTATTTAGTGCCCTCTGGACCCCATATAGGTGATTGACCCATGTACCACCTGCGCCTAATACCTTGCTGTTGAGTATTGCTTTAGGTCCCGGTTTTTCCTCTCCACCACTGAATTTCCCTCGGGATGGTAGGGGGAGGAGTACCGCAAGGCCATGCCCATACTTTCCATGGCTTCCTTGTAAGCCCGAGAGCTAAACGCAGGGCCACGGTCGGAATGTAACGTGCCAATTGTGTATGTCCCGATGAAGACTCGCAAATCCTTTATAACAGTTCGAGCGTCAGCCGAGCCCTGGAGCAAAACCCATAGGAATCTAGAGCATGAATCCACTGCCACCAAGATGTATGTGTAAGCCCCGTCTGAATTTAAGGGGCCTCAGTGGTCCAAATAGACACATGCGAGTGGTCTGTCTGAAATCAGTAACAGTGTTTGTGGTGGCTTGTGAATGGTGGAACCCTTCATCTGCTGGCAAATATCGCACTTCAGGACATAGTCCTTTGTTTGTTTTGTCAGCCCCGACCACCAGTAACACTGCTTAAATAATGAAATTGTTGCAGTGACTCCTTCGTGTGCTGAGCCCAGACCCTCGGGTGCAGCTGGAATTAAACCTAATCTGCGATCTTTGTTTGGTATTACTCTATCCCCCACTCCTGGAATTTGAGCATACAGTGTGTTATTTACATCTATCTTGTAGGAGTACTTAAGTGGAAAGCCTTTTGGCAGGACGGGTGAACAGTTCTTTGAGGCATTGATAGCTACTTTTATATCTGTGTCTATTCTCGTGTGTGAACGAGTGATTGTGGCAACGGCAGCAGTTTGCACTGTCGCCTTGGTGGCTTCATCAGCCAGTGAATTCCCCTCAACGTGTATGCCAACACGCTGATGACTCAAGGTGTGACTAGCTTGAGCCCATGGCAGGCATGCTTTCAACTTTAATACTCAACAATTTGAGAGGTACCCTATTTAGCATAGGGGATAGGGTTAACTACAATAAAACAAAAATATATATATATCCCCTGCTATATTGATTTTTTGAAACCTTGTTGTTTTCTTTAAAACCTTATTGTTAACAAAATTGTTTCATTCCTCCATACACTATTATAACGAACAACTGAACTCATATATCTGTAAAACTATCAAAAGTTTATTTTGTAAATACAAAAATGCAATCAATTTAAAAACATTTAGTTAAAAAAGAATATATTTTATATCATAAATACATCAGTTCTCAACTTATCCTGCCGTTCTATCACAATCTTTCTGAAGATATTAATCAGATATTTCTCTTTGTGAAAATATTCACTATCATGTGCATTCATAGGCGGAAAGGAAGAACAATTTTTATACCATGATTACAATTTGCTCAAACTTGAAATACAAGAAATACAATTTAAAACAATGATCAAAAAAACAAATCCAATTTAAAAAAAGTTGTCGACGCGGCGTTTCGGTGGAAAGGAATCAATATACCATCTTCTTCAGGACTCTTTTACTTATAGACAACAATTATCGTTTCTTATAATTGTTCCATTTCAGCGTATATTCAATTGATGCTTTTAAAAGTTCTCTAAGGAATCTGATCCATTGAGTAAAAATTGAAGGTTTAACTGCTGTTTGTTTACAAGAATGCTGGTTTAAGTAGCAGTCACTCTGAAATAGGGGATAACCTCTATTAAAACGGTATCCATATGTACTCGATTTAAAATAGGATATTCATTCCAACGTTCTCAAAAAGGGCGCTTCAATTGTAAGTAACCGCCAACTTTGTCAATTTCATTGGTCAGTACTATGCCCGCGGTTTCTCTGTCCGGGACACACGTTCGTTCTCTCCTTACTTACGTCGGAATTAAAGAATTTTGTTAACAATAAGGTTTTAAAGAAAACAACAAGGTTTCAAAAAATCAATATAGCAGGGGATATATATATTTTTATGCTTTCAACTTTGCCACTTGTTCCATAACAATTTGTGTTTTATCATGCATCCCTTGGAGTCTCTGAACCCATTCTGGCCCCAGTAGTGAAGATATTCATTGTAAGATTGCACACAGTAAAACGAATCGCACACAACCAGTGTGGGGAATTCCCAATCTGTATACTGTAGTGCTAGTATCAGGGCTGTTAATTCTGCCAGCTGCGCTGTACAATCTCCCAGAGATTGCGTAGTTGTATTGCTGGGATAGAACTTGCCATCCCGCATCCGACCTTTCACTATAGCACATGCGACGCTATATTGCTGTTTACTTCCAATAGCCGTTTGGGCAGAACCATCAGTGTAAATGATGTATTCATACTGATCTAGAGGCAAGATTTCATTCGGGAGAGGGTATTCTTGTTCGTACTGCAGAAATACTTGTGTTTTCAGTGTAGGATCATATCTGTATTCTACATCTGTTGCAGTGAGAGAATTAGCCCATGGCATCCATTGTGGATGCAGTGCCTTCGCATTTGGGTTGCTGGCTTTAGTTACCGCTTCTAAAGTCGGTATCGGGGTTACAACGATAATGTGTTTCCCCTGTGCTATGGCGCTCTTTCTCTCCCTACAGCAGTCTGTACTGCCGTCAGTATTTTTTCTGTTGCTGTGAATCTATTCTCAGCATTCGTGTACAAATGAGATTTGTACAAAATTGGAACTGTTTCACATTCATTGAACGTTATGTAGGTATACCCTGATAACCCGGGGACGACCCTTATTACCAGGTTGCGGACTTTTACTCGTGTCTGCAAGTGTTTTGAAGCTATCATGTCAGCTTGAACTGAACATAGAGTGTCTGTATGTTTTTGAGTCCACTTGTTTGCCGTGAAATCTGGTCTGATTAGGTCATAGAAAGGTTTTACTCTTTCTGCGTAGTCTTGAATGTATGTTCTGCCGAAATTCAGAAATCCTAAAATGGATTGTAAACCCTTCAGAGTTTTTGGAGGCTGGATTAGCGCGCACTTTTCTAAAAGGTTCGCTGCAAGTCTTTTGCCTTCACTTGACCGCTCATATCCCAAAAATAGGACGCTGAGATAGCCAATTTTTGATTTTTTGAAGTTAAATTTGTAGCCTAAATTGGCAAAACCAACAATTATGTTGTTCACCCTGCACAAGTGTTCAAGTAATTCATCGTTCGTCAGATAAATATCATCTACGTAGGACACCGCCTCTTCATCGCACGTTTGTAATAGCTCAGACAAAATAACGTGGGGCTGTTCTTATAGCCTTGGGGCAAGCAACAAAACTGATGCTGAGTGCCGAGGGCAAAAAATCCGGTCAGATATCGGCTTTCAGGAGCTATATTTTGGCAGAAGAATCCATTCGAGAGATCTAGTGTTGTTTTGTATTTCTTCCACACAAAGTTATTCATTAATGCGGCACTATTTGCGTTCTGAACTGCAAATGTTTTTGTGCATGTGTTCAAGTGTCTGTTTCATTACTGAAAACAAAGGATTGTTCATTGGTGAGGTGCATGTTTCAATCACATCTTGGTATTCAAGTTGGTCTAAGATTTCTTTGACCTGTTTCTTTGCTTCATTTTTGATAGGGTACTGTCTCTGTGGAGTTGGAGTAGTTTTTAATGGTATTTCGTGGTGTTTGGACTCCACATCCCACCCTACATGGTTGCGGTATAATGCCGGAGCTAGCGCTTGTGCCCACTCCCGCACGTCAAGTGTTTTAAGGAAACAGGAACGAGGGCGGAAAAAGCAGGCAAAATGACGCTTTCACCTTTTGGGCAATCCATTATAAATTCAGGCGGCCAATCTTTTTCTGCTAACAGGATGTCGTATCCAAATGTCAAATTCTCCCAAAAGAGACCTTTAATTTTTCTTGAGATGTCCCCCTCTATTTGGAGATTAATTTCGTGTAGACGATGGGGGACACTCACTCTTGTATCAGGTGTTTCCACCGTGATGTATTCATTCACTACTTCTGTCACCAGAAATTCCTTCAGGTTCTGGCAAGCTATTGCTACTTTTGCCGCGCTGTCTAGCATCGTCAGAGCCCATTCCCCGTTCAGTAGCTGAGTCCTCAGTAACCTGGACATTTCTAATTTTTAAGCCAGCTACTTTCTTCTTTTTGAATTGAGTCTTTGCTTTAGGTTGCTCTTCCTGTTTGATAATGAAATCTGAAGTGCGATGTGTTTTCCTTTTTCCCTTTGGTCAATCTTCAATTTTTTGTTCTTACCGGCCTTGCCTCTCCGAGCTTTTTGATGAACCCTGAAAGGAACTAAAGGAACGTGTATCAGTATCCTGATACCTGTCAGGTTTCCTAATGTTATCACGATTCCTAAGGTTGTACCTCTTTTCAGAGGACTCCCGTTGGGGAGACCCACCCCTTTATCGTGAAGTGTTTCTGTTATTATTATTTTTAGATTGATTATTATCCCATTTCTTTTTAGAAGAAATGGATGCTTGCTTTGAGTTATCCTTGTGAGAACTACTCACTAGTGGTTTCCCTGGTTTGGCTCCCAAACTATCTTTACCTAGTGAAGCATAGGTTTCTTCGATAATTTTTGGTAATGCACGCTCCTGATTTGCAGGAGTTGTTTCCCTTAAGCGTTGGCGTATAGCCACTGCTGCTGCTTCCCCCTTGATGTTGCTCAGCATAATTGCCAAGACTTGGTCTAAATTACCCATCAGTTTCATCCCCAATTCCAGGGCAGGTCCTGCCCCGTACTCGTTCTGTATCTGTTTTAATACTTCAGGAATAACTGATATGGTTGGGGTACCGTGTATTCTAATGTATACTGCAGCAAAGATTGTTCCCCATGTGGTACAATCCTCAAGTGAGGGAACCATTCCCATTGGCAAGAAAATTGTTAACATTCAGTGTTTTTCCTGCGGACCTGTACGGGGAAATACTGCTTCCAACTGTGCTATTTTTTTGAGAAATCCAGAATGGTACTTGATCCCTCTTTGATGGGAACGCACCCATTATTGCTTTTAGTGTTTGTGGACTAATTATTGGTGTGGGCTGGGTGTGTACTATTCCAGGTGGAGCAGTTCTCGCAGGTTGCAATGTGAGTGTTTGCATGACGAACTGGACAATATGTCTGTATAGCCTGACTACTTCTTTGTAAAGTGTACGCACTTCCCCTATTTGGAGTGTGTCTCTCTCAGGATGTGGAGTGTAAGTCGCTAAGACTGGCCATGTCGCTCCTCCTATGCTGAGCGGACCGAGTCTTACGACTGAAGTTGTGTGTTTGAGGGCGGCTTTAAATTTATGGGGCTGGTAAGTTCACGGGACTTCAATGTCCTCGTATGGGATGTATTCTTCCGGTGGATCCACTTCAACGTATTCGTGAAATAAATGTGTCTGTGGATCTGCAGGTGGAAATTTCACCCAGGAATAGAATACCTCTGATCCGAACACCTCATGTGCCTCAATCACGAAGATAACATGGCTACCTGTTTCAGGTAATCCATGTTCTAACAATTTCAGAGTTACTGCCTGTCTGCAGTTTTCTATAATGTTAAGAGCGTTAGCCTAATTCGACTCCTTCCTCGCTTCCACCGCTACTTGCGGGTTCAGTAATTTTGGAAGGAGGGGAAAGTAAAGTTTTAAGAGATAGGGTTTAGCACAATATGGGAACCTTTAATCCTTACAAGCTTGTTTAAAACCTTCAGCCAATACACAGGGTGTGCCTGCTCAGCTGAGGCGAATAAACCTTCCTACTTCAGACGTCTCTGGAAAATGTGAGTAGGATTGTCTGAGAAAGCATGACTGAACTACTCAGATTTTACTGTTAATATAAGAACCAAACCAATGTTGGGCACCATGTCATGTAGTTCCTAGGACCCCCCAGGACCTGCATGTTTTGGATGACCTAAACTGAGGGCTTGGTGTACAGACAGAATCTGGACACCCCCACAGGATGAGTCAGCCGTTAGACCAGCTAGCTCTACGGTGCCACTACCACCCCCCTGTATTCTACAGTGGTGTATGTAGTTTCTGGCAACCACTGAACATGACAACCCTGATTCCTCAGGTATCATGGAAACAATACCGTATCTTTTGCTCAGTCTTTCGTGCTTGCTTTTCTCAGAATACATAGAATGACGATTGGAACGGTTTCAATAATTATTTATTGGTCAAGCGTCGGTCTAGTATGAAACAGGTTAGCTGCGACAATCAAAAGACAAGAGCAGACAAATGTGATCGCTAGCACCAATATCGTAGTAGATACATTCCTACCATAGTGCTAATAAGATGAATAAAAACATATTATATAAACAATAGCATTGGCGTACTCCTACAATGCGAAGCCTACCTAAATGTACCTAGCCTAGGTATGTGGGTGAAGCCTGTGTATGTAATGTCAGGATAGATCCTAATGGAGCCTAATGGAGCCAAGAATCCCCCAGGGAAGTACTAACCCCTCACCTGATGGTTCTGAACGTTGAGGATGGCACCCGTCTCTGCGTTGAGGATGGCACCCCGCAAGGGATGTCAGGTCTCTGCCTGTCGAAGGATCAGCCTGCAGAGTCTCGGTCCAGCCTGGAAGTAATTCTCCTCTGCCTCTGTAAGGGGGAGTGAAGGTCTTTTATACTAAAGTGGTCACTCCGGGGTTTTTCTAGAATCCATGGGCCACATGCATCAAAAGAAAAACAGGTCGCAAACGGGCAGATTCTCAGAATCTGCCCCTTTGCGACCCATATTTTTGCATTTGGGATGCATCATCCCAAATGCAAAAATTGCAAGTTAAGGAATTGCAAAATTTGTGATTACTTAAATTGCGATTGCATTTAAGGAATCGCAAATTGCGATGCCTCAAATGCAATGCATGATGCCATTGAAAATAGCGATTTCGCTATTAGGGGACGCAAATTACTGTCAAATGAAACTTGACGGTAATTTGCAAAAACTTGAAAAATGCACTAAAGTGCATTTTTCAAAGTTCCTGGTTACACACACACATGCCTTTAGGGCATGTGTGTGCGCAACATGTGTTCACATTACAATTTCAGGGGTGCAACAGGGTGTCCTTTTGGCACCCTTGAAATTGCATGTGCAATTTGCGAGTACCTATTGGGTACTCGCAAATTGCACATGCAATTCCCATTCATTCCTATGGGCCTCTAAGCCCATAGGAATGAATGGGAAGCAAATCCTTTATTGTGACTCGCAATTTTGCGAGTCGCAATTGAGGAATTTGTAGGAATCGCAATTTTATTTGCGATTCCTACATGCAGAGGAAATAGCGATTCTTTAATTGCGATTCCTTAAAAATGACTTCTTTGATGCATGTGCACCTATATGTTTTGAAAACATTAGCTAATCCCCTACTAATCCTTTTCTAAACAAACATGCTCATGCACAGCTGGCTGTTGGCCATGGATGAAAAAAAGTGGTGACCCTTATACAGAATAAATCTAATGTGCCTGGGGACATGTTTATGTATGTCAGGTACAGGGATTAAGATATGGTACCAAGAGCCTGATGTCAGAGAGACAGAAGTAAGCTACTAGGTAAAAGGTCACCTTTGTAAGACCGTTATGTCATGTGGATGCTACAAAATGTATATAATCGGTATGTACATGATGGGACTAACCTGAAGGACATGACAGCTGCAAAGAAGATGTTAGATATGGCTACGGACAGTACTACAGGCACAAATCAGAATGCTGTGATTGGGTCAAGAAGAAAGAGAAGCACCGTTAATACTGCTGAAAGAGGTGCCCAGCCACTCCAACATGTTATCAGGCAAAGGCTTCGCTGCTAGTGATTCTAACCATGCGTCAAGTCATGGGGACAGTATGGATAATGCCCCTGCCGAGATGTGCAATGTATGACATCTGACGGCATTAACTTAAGGGATATTATCTTTTTCCCAGGTGGGAGTCCTGGGGGTGCAACAAGGGAGGACAACCCTGATGCTTTATCCATGTGAAAAATTGAAGCTGAACCTGAGTGCGGTTTGACAGCAGCCGTAAGGAAAGCTACTACAGAGGCACAAAGCAAATTGATATGTCAATTTGCAATTAGTTTGGAAACTCAATAGCTGGTAGCCATGCAGTTATGTGAACCTGTATCTCTGGAATCTCTTAGTAGGGGGCTGGTAGTGTATGGCTCTAGCCCCCTGATGCTTTTGCATAGACAGGTGCTGGGTAAAATCAAGTGTATGAAACAACAGCAGGCAAAATTGGCAAATGAAATTAAACAGTGTCTGGGTAGAACAGAGGGCCTGATGGCACAATTCACAGACGCTGTCATGAACTGGAACAAAGAATTTCAGACTGCAAGGATTAAACAGAGGCTGCCTCATCACAGTCCACGCAGTCTGAGAAAGAGATTAGGCTCACGTTTGAGAAATAGGAGCAATTGGAAAACCATTCAAGGCAGTCGAATCTGAGGATTGTAAGGGTACCAGAAAGAAAGGAGGGCAGTGTGGGGCTGATTGCTTTTGTTGAATCCTTGATAAAATCTTATGTCCTCCCAGAATTTCCTCAGGAATTGACTACCATGCAAACACATAGGGGCCGATTCCGATCTCGGCCGGTAGGGCTCCGAATCGGATTCGGCTTTACCGGATCCGATTCGGAGCCCTGTTTCCCGACCGAACCGTACGCGGGTCCGGCCGAGCGAGTACGATGCGAAATCGCCGACCGACTCGTCCGGGCGTCCCGACCGCTCCGACCGACTCGCTCCCGGCTCGAACCGCTCCGACCGACTCGCTCGGACTCGACTCGCACCGCGCAATGGAGACGTTTCCCGGCCGGGTAAGTACGATGCGCGCCGCAAGCAGTCCGACCGAGCCGCGCACTCCGGCTCGTAAGAGCTGTCGGAGCCGTACTTTGGGGGTCCGTGTCGGACCCCCCTGTACGCGTAGCCGCGCGAGTCGCACACAGGGGGACCCATGGGTCCCCCTACCTGTGCGTGTACGGCGCGAATCGCTTCGCCGCGTACCCGCTGTAGGGGGCACCCTTGTCCGACTCGCACCCATTGAGTCAATGGGAGCCCGCGTACGCGTTGTGACGACCGGCTCCCATTGACATCAATGGGAGTCCAACCGACTCGAGTCCGATAACATACGGACGCATCGTACTCGTTCGGTCGGACTGCACGGGTCCGATTCGGTCGGAAATCTCTCCGGGTCCGGCTCGGTCGGAGAAATTTCCGGCCCGAATCGGAATCGATCCCATAGTGTGCCTTCACATATTCCACCATGGCTAGGTACCCTCACACTATTTTGGTAAACTTTGCGAATTATAGGCTTAAAGAAACAGTCTTGACTAAAGCCATCAACGAAAAATATTTTACAATGAAAAATCAGTTGACTTTTTGGCTGTTTTTCAACACGAACTACGCAACTGCTCAGCACAGCAGGGAATTTAAGAATATGATTGCATTGTTTAAGGTCACAGGTGCTCAGGCTTCCGTGGTCCAAATGTCAAAACTAAAAGTTCTATTTAAAAGACACTTTCTTTTTTTTCTCTTGGATATCAGAGGGCAAGCTTTCTAGACTGAGATAAAACAGGGAGCTTAGTTTGTTTGGGTTGGACTAAAATTCTGTAGGGATGGAGGGAGGCTTATGAGAATTATGATGATTGATTGGGGAGTGGTAGATGACCATTTATTGCCCATTTTATCCTAGTCTAGTTTTGATCAGGATAATGTAATCGATCTTCCAAATGTTTCAATGGAAGGTGTGAGTGGATGAAGAGGCGGGGATAGGGGACTTTGTCAGGAACCGGGCAATGGAAACACCCTGTCATGGTGTTGGTTGCCGCAGGGCATAGGGGAGTGTGCTTGGGACGGGAGGTAGGGTGGTGCTCCTGCTATAGCACAGGAAAGTGTGTGGGAAGCAGAGGGGGGTTAGAGGGTGATATTTGCAGTGAAAAAAGGAAGTACAGGAGTTGCAGTTCAGTACAAGATATTTGAATAATAACCTTAGAATCCTTGGAAAGTGCTGTAGGTTGGATGCAGTAGGAGGAATAGCTACGCAATGTGGAGAGCCAAGAACAATTCAGACTAGAATGTGCAGGCTCCAATTAGGTTTGCACAAATACAATGCACTTTCTATGGTCTGCACTTTCGACCTGATATGAGTCTGGAAAATGGTTGCGTTTTATGGAATTGTTGTATATTGCTGATATACCATGATGCACTTTAGGCATAAGCACTTTTGAATTTACTGTAGGGATGGTGTTTTAGGGCCTTTTGCTGCTGTTTGTGCATTTGCACATAAGAGGGCTGTTGAGGCCAAGTAGCTTAACATCATTATGCTATGTTGCCTCGTAATATCAATGTGAATCTTTTTGAAAAGGGTGGAATGGTGAAGTTGTTTTCATTTAACGGCGACGGGCTGAACAATGGAAGGAAAAGTCAGGCAGTAGAAGCCTGGATTAAGGGGCATAATCAGACAGTAATTGTTTTGCAAGAAACTTAAATCCCTTCTAGTAAGTTAAAAAAGTTTGATATGTTTAAAATGTGGGCAGGTTTTAAATGCTTCTCTTTGGCAGTGCGGCATATAGAGTGGTGGCTATTTGGGAGGATGTTGGTGTTGGGTGACCTGCTCGATAAGTTCCTTACAATGAATATTAGTTAGCGTGTATGCCCTGATAGAAGACAATACAGGTCTGTTTACTAGGCTTTTTCAATCCTTAGCTACAATTGAAGGGGAAAGTATTGTGGGTGGAAATTTACATTTTTTACAAGAGCCCGGACTAGATACCGTGAAAAGTAATAAGAGGCAACATAAACATAAGACGGCAAGAATTCTTAATTTTTTTCTTTATTTATTTCTGTATTTAAGAACGTATGGGCTAGTTGATCCTTGGCAATTGCCTTTTCCTGATAAAAGGGAGTATACTTGTTTTTCAGGCAAATATAAAACAGCGACTTCCATTGATTTTTGTTTACCTCATCTGCAGTCAAGTTCAAGCATTTAAATATGTAACTGAATGGGTTTTCTGACCATTCTGCATTAGAGCTTGTGATAATAGGAAGGTAACAGGCAGCCAAACACCAAAGATTGTTCTTTAATAAAATGTCTTTGGAAGATGAGAGCTGGATAGGGGCATGGAAAGTTGAGGTTTCAATTTTCTTTGAAAGAAATAAGGGTACAGCCTCTGCCAGTATGGTCTGAGATGCTATGAAGGCTTCTTTGCAAGCTTTTTGATTTCTAGGGATAAAGCCAATTTTAAAGCTCTGAAAGAGGGCATAGTCAAGTTAGAGAATCGGATTAACTATGAATAAAAGATTCTTGAGGAATGAGTCAGAAAAAAATAGGAAGACGCAAGAAGAAGCAAAATTAGCCCTTTGAGAGTACTATTATGGTAAGAACTATGTGCAAAATTCCACTTATCATAAAAAAGCATATGAAGAGAGTGATTATGCAGGAAGGCTTATGGCATCGCAGGCCCAGGAGGGGTTGTAAACAATAAAATTAGTGCAGTGAAATGTCCTAGAACAGGAGTATGTTGTACCTCTGAGTAGAAAATTAAAGCTATGTTTTTAGAACATATGAAGATTATTTATAGTATCTCCCCTAATGTAGATAGGTTGTTTTTTTAGATGATATTCCAATCCCAGGACTATCAGTGGTAGATTGGAATTTTATGGATAGTCCCTTCTGTATGCAAGAACGGGAGGAAGTGGTGAAAAACCTACCCGGGGCAAAGTTAGTGGCCCAGATGGGTTTCCTTCTGAATTTTTTAAGGTATCCACACATTTGTATAATCCTTATTTGCTGGAAGTTGCCAACTTTATTTTAAAAGTCTAAGCACCTCCTCCATCTTTTAACTCAGGGAATGTGGTCTGCTTTCCTAATAAGGGCAAATATCCTATAGATCCAAACTCTTATTGGCCTATCACACTTTTAGATTCTGACTACAAAATTGAAATGAAGTTGATTGCAAACAGGTAGCAGCTAAATTGATCCAGGTGGACCAGAATGGTTGTATAGCAGGGCGGTAGCTTTTCATAAATACTAATTATCTAATTGAAGCCATGGATGTGTTTGCTATGAAGCAGGTTCCAGTGGCAGTTTTTTTGCTGTATGCAGAAAAGGCATTTGATTTCATGGTCTGGGAAACTCTTTTTCGTATTTTAGAGAGATTTGGAATTTCCACCCAGGCCATGAGATTTATAGAAGAGATGTACTATAACACTGAAACTAAATTGATCTTAAATGTATCCGAAGTCGATGTATTTAAAGTCCAGAATGGAACTAGGCAGGCTGCCCTCTTTCACTGGTTCTTTTTGCTTTTTCATTGAACCCTTAGCCCAAGCTATTTTCAATGGTAGAACTATCCAGGGATCCATTCCACAGATGGCAAAAATGAAGCTATATGCCGATTATATCATTTTAATGATGGCCCCCAATAAGGAAGTGCAGGAGAAATCTTGTGACATTTTTTCAGCATTCCAAATTTTAGGTGGGAATAAAGTTAATAAATCTAAGACGGAGGTCATTCTTAGTAACGGTGCATTAGAAAATATGGGGCCGATTCCGATCTCGGCCGGTAGGGCTCCGAATCGGATTCGGCTTTACCGGATCCGATTCGGAGCCCTGTTTCCCGACCGAACCGTACGCGGGTCCGGCCGAGCGAGTACGATGCGAAATCGCCGACCGACTCGTCCGGGCGTCCCGACCGCTCCGACCGACTCGCTCGGACTCGACTCGCACCGCGCAATGGAGACGTTTCCCGGCCGGGTAAGTACGATGCGCGCCGCGAGCAGTCCGACCGAGCCGCGCACTCCGGCTCGTAAGAGCTGTCGGAGCCGTACTTTGGGGGTCCGTGTCGGACCCCCTGTACGCGTAGCCGCGCGAGTCGCACACAGGGGGGACCCATGGGTCCCCCTACCTGTGCGTGTACGGCGCGAATCGCTTCGCCGCGTACCCGCTGTAGGGGCGCCCTTGTCCGACTCGCACCCATTGAGTCAATGGGAGCCCGCGTACGCGTTGTACGACCGGCTCCCATTGACTTCAATGGGAGTCCGACCGACTCGAGTCCGATAACATACGGACGCATCGTACTCGTTCGGTCGGACTGCACGGGTCCGATTCGGTCGGAAATCTCTCCGGGTCCGGCTCGGTCGGAGAAATTTCCGGCCCGAATCGGAATCGACCCCAAAGTTCCTAGAATTTCGTGTGTGACTGCATACCCGACCAAAACGCTACTTTGGGGGTTTCTATACAGAAGATGTCTGAGAGTTATATCATATGAATTATAAGCCTCTTTTAAGTAAAGTTAAAGGTTTACTAACCAAGTGGATGTCACTCCCCCTTATGCTTCTTGGCAGGGTAGCTTTAATAAAACCGGGGGTTCGCTCCCTATTTAATTTTCTATCTGCCGCTGCTCCATGCATATGATATTCTCAGTTTTTTTAAGGTTGTTGGTTCAATGTTTCTGTTCTTTTTATGGTCTAAACTGAGTCTGATATTAGGTTTAGACACTTTATATAGGAGTATGGAGGAAGGAAGATTGGCTCTTCCAAGTTTAAAATCCTATTATTGTGCACATTTTATGAAATATGTCATTAGGATCTGGAAAATGTGCACTTTGTGTAGCCATTTGCAGAATAATTTGATAGATATGATGATAAAACAAGCAAATCTGATACCCTTTAAGGCTAACCAAATCCCCCAAAAAGTGAGATATAAGACACTCTACTGGTTTCTTAAAAGAAAAACACATTTTTTTAGAAGGTATAATGCCTACTTAGATCAGGTTGAATGGGATAGTGGGGTCACTATGGACTCTGCAATCACCAACAGATGGAAGGCTAATGGCTGTGGGAAGCTAGCTGATTTTTTGGTGAATGCTAAATGGAAAACCTGGAAAGAGATAGAATCTCTAATCAGCAGCAGTAAAATGTAGTGGCAGTGACCCTACAGGGTCTCTTTCTGGCACTCTACAGCACATTGATCCTAAGATTATATGGATAGGAAAAAGTTGGTAAAAAATCTAATGAGCACTCCCCATAGGAAGAAAGTAGGGTTTTGGAATAGATATCTGCTGTCAATGGAGAAAGTCGATGTTTGCGGCCGGATCGCTACCAAATGGTTAAGAGAGGGGGTGTAGTAATGATCAAGGATACTTAGTGAAAAAATAATGAGCTAAATTTTACAACATTAAGAGGTATGCATTTTCATAAAATGCAATTCCTTTCAAAATGGCTGATACATAGGACCCATCGATTCTTAAATAAAATGAATGGGAGATGCCCCATTCAGTGTTTCAGGTGCGACATCTTGGGTAGCGGAGACTGGTCTCATATTATCTGGCACTCTAGTAAACTGGATGATTTTTTGGGAAGTAGTTTTAGATTTTTGGAAAATCAGCTGCAGATTCAAATTCCTCAAAGTCCCATGCTCGAGCTTTTAGGCTACTGCCCTATGCCGGGCATTGTGGGAAGGCACCAGAAGTTGATATTCATCTCAATGTTAGTGGCACGATCATTGCTCCTGCAGAAGTGGAGTTCCAAGATTGTTCCTTGCTTTTTTGATTGGCTTAAAAACATGTAGAGGGTAAGGGAGAGAGAGAGTGTGTTCTTTGCCCAATTAGGCAAGTCGAAGAAATTCTGTAACTTATGAGCTCAATTTCTAGTAAAGTAAGGAGGCGGATGATCTGTGGTAGTCCTTTATGGGAGGGGGGATTTGGAAGTGTGAATTTGAAGAAATATGTTTATATATAGATTTTAGAATATTTGTTAGTAATATCTTGTGTGCATCTGGCCTCTTAAGTTTCAGCTTCTATTTTGTGCTGGCGATGAACTTTGTTATGATGATTATTTCTGTACTGTACCGCCAAATTAAAAATAAAGGGGAAAAAAAGAAACACATCATATCAACTACGCTAATATCTAAAATAAATACACCCAAATGATACAAAATAATATAATACCTCTAATTTAATTAAAACATCAAATAAAATTAAACTCTACATAAATCAATAAATTGTCTAGCTAGATTATTTACATTTTAGAACAATAAAATACATTTTAAACAGATATAAAAAAAAAAGTAAAATACATATTAAAACATCAAGTAACTAAACAAAAATACTTTCAACAATTAATGTATTAGAAAAATAAACATTGATAAAATTAAACACTAAAAATGCATACAAAATAACACAAAAAACAGAAATATATATTTCAAATTAAAACAGAAACACTAATTAGTGTTCACCATTAAAGGTAAAAACTGATCAAAAACATTCAAGCCAAATGAACACTAACCAATAAAAATTAGCGCAAAGTAAACTAACCAATCAAAATAGGAAGTTAATTAAAAATACATTGTAAAATGGACAGAAAATCTCAACACTTACCACACCAAAACCAATAAAGCTGCTTGGCAACAACACTCTGCCAGACTGCCAACAAAAAAACAGAAAAAAACCTACCTTCACAAGTAAGTAAAAACTGTTATTTTAACATAGTTGAAAGTAACTTATTTCAAAAATTTAAAAATACAAATAACTAATGAACTCTCTCTTTTATTTATAGACCAAACTTTAGGGTCTACAGAAAAAGTATAACACCATCTACAACCTACAGACCCACCAATAAAATTCAACAATCGAACATCTAGAAAAGGCACATAAAAAGTAGGTAAAATCAAACCACTTCTAAATATCAGCTAAACTTTAAAAATAAAAATATAATAAAGCCCCTCAACCCTTAGAAACTAACCACAAATAAATGTTTAATTAATACAATTTTTTTTCCTCCAACAGAAAATAAACTACCTGATACACATTAGAATACCTTCAATGGAAAACTGAAAAAAGAACTCCAATTAAAATTAACAGCACATATGTAAGTATAAAAGGCAAAACGATTATTGTAATGTTTTATGTACATTTGCAAAGTAAACGTAAAATTATTGCAATTTATTTAACTGGATTATTAAACTATTTTCAGACAGAATGACAGAAAGAGCAAGATATATCACCTCACAGAAAGGCAAACAATTAGTCTTGCACATGGGCTACACTTACAGCCAAGAAAGCTCAAGCACCAAGAATGTTAATTGGAAATTGGAAATGTACAAAATACTACTCTAAAGCATGTTACAGGAGGGCTACTATAACAAATGATGTTATTAACCCTTAAGAGCACAAACTAAGAAAGCCACCAGTGATACCCTGCTGCCCCGAGAAGATACAAAGACATCCAAATTCCTGAAAACTTAACGACCACACATAATGATAAACCTTTCCTCCTACATGAAAAACAATATAATGACAAACGCATTAGTATACTTGCTACAGCTGATGATTTATCAAGACTAATCCAATGGTAAACATGGATGATGGTTGTAACATTCAAAATGTGCCCTAAACCATTCACTCAGACATACAACATTGGAATAACCCAGCTTGTCACAGAAACAACACACATCTCAGGACACACACTGGACACCATCTTCCCCACTAATGACAGCATTAAATACAACTCCGCTTCGCCGCTCATGTGGACCGCCTACTCCATCATCCACTTGCAAATCAACACACTGCAAGCCAAGGCACCCACCAGTGGCAGCCTACCCAGTCACAGCTGGGGCAAAATCTCAGAAGCATGCTGGCTCAACGCCCTTTGCACGGACCAACCTAACCCCAAGGATAACCTCAAAGAGGACATCACCATCTTCATCAACTGGATCAAGAAATGTGCAGACTCCCTCACACCTATCAAACCCAACAAGCAAAGAAGAACCAGCAAGAAGGCCAGCTGGTACACAGAGGACCTTTGAGATTCCAAACAACATTGCAAACAGCTAAAAAGAAAATGGAGAGCCAGTCACGGAACCACAGATAGAAACACCTACAATATGCATGCAGACGCTACCACCAGCAACTGAGAGACACCATGAAAAGAAGGATAACCTAACGCATCGAAGGGAGCTCCAACAGCTGCAGGGAGATCTTCTTGATCATCAAGGAATTCACCATACCCTAGGCCTCTGTCAGCTGCATCACCCCATGCCAAGAACGCATCTTCCACCTATCAAGATTCTTCCACAGCAAAATAGCAAACATCTACAGCAACTTCACACACCAACGAGACCCTAGCAATCTCATCCCCAATCAGCCTATCACCAACCAAGACGGTCACCAGACAGAATGGAAAATTCTCACCAAAGAAGACACAGTGATGATCATGTAGACCATCCAATCAGGAGCCCCAACAGCTCGATGCCCCCGTCACAACTGCAACCTCGGAGCATCACCAATCAGCACCGCTTTCACCCACTTCATCAATACTTCCATCACATCTACCACATTCCTGGAAGACTGGAAGCATGCAGCAGTCAATGCCCTACTCAAGAAGCTGTCGGCTGACCTGAGCCAACTAAGCAACTGATCTCTCCGCTCCCCAACCCAGCCAAAGTGATAGAGAAGGCCATCAACAGGCAACTCACAAGCCACCCTGAACTACACGACTGACTGGACAACACTCAACCCGGATTTTTAAAAAGAACACCATCCCGACCTCTCCGCGGCATTCGACAAAGTCTCCCACAACACACTGATCAGAAAAACACACAAGATTATAATCCAAGGACTCAAACTCAACTGGAATGGGTCCTTCCTCATGAGAAGGATCCAAAGCCAAAAAGTCAGACTGCCACTAATCACATCAGAGACCAAGAACCTGATCTGCGGAGTCCCCCAGGGATCGTCTCTCAGCCCGACCCTGTTCAACATCTACATAACATCGCTCACCAACATCATCTGATCCCAAGGCATCACCATCATCTCATACACTGATGACACTTCACTCATCCTCTCCCTTATGGACAAAACAACCACCACCAGAATCAACTTCAACTGCATGGCCATGGTAGTAGAGTGGATGAGAACTAGCTGCTTGAAGCTCAAATCCGACAAGATAGAAGTACTAGTCTTCTAAAACAAGACATCCCCATTGGATGCCATGTAGTGGTCAACAGAGGTAGGACCAACACCCACCAACCATGCCAGGAATCTGGAGATCATCCAGGGCAACAAGCTTGATATGACGGCACAAGTCAACACAGTGGGGGCTGCCTGCTTCCACATCCTTTGTATGCTACGAAAGATCTTAAAATGGCTGCCACACCACAACAGACGAATTGTCCCACACCCACTCATTACAAATGGAGTCAACTATGGTTAATATAATTAATAAATAATATGTTTGCATAACACATAATTAAATCGAAAATGGTACATTAAAAACACAACTAATGAAATATATAAACAAAACACAACCAACATAAATAAATTCAATTATACAAAACTATGAATAACCAAAATTATTTTTTCATATACTATTTAACAAAAATACCATAACATGAGCAGCCAACATGGCGGACGTGCTCTGAGCAAGCTCTGCTGCTCGTCCCGCTTATCCGACAGTAATCCTGACGTAAACCCACCATCATCGCTTGCTGTACTGGGGCCCACACTCCCTGTTTCTCTGGCTGTTGATACATGTCAAAACTGCTGTTGGGCAGAGTGGGAGTGAGGCGCCGGAGCAGCGGATTGCTGGGGTCTGAGAATCGGGCCTGCGGCCCATGAGATGTCCTTGCTGGAGTGATGCCCTCCCCCAGGTGGCTGTAGAGGGCTGTGCCGGGGACTGTGAGTGATTCCCAGAGGTCGGCCTCTCTGCAAACCCTGTGTAGTGGTGGATGGCGGTGCCTTGGGCAGCGCGGGACCTGGGCGAGCCTGTAAGACCTGAGGGGTGCATGCTGCGCTGCTGGAGGCAGTCGGTGGCCCGCAGGGTGCACCGCTCTGGGTGAGGAGACCCCTAAACCTTGAAAATACTGACAGGGTAGCAGCTGGGAGCTGCCTGGTGCGTGGGGTGCTCACAGTGCTGTCTCCCTGGTTGTGGTGGGCTGTTGCACTGCCCTGGACTTGTGGGAAAGCCTGCTGCTGTTCGAGACAGCGTTGGGCTTTGCTGATCCCCACAGCGCTGTACAGTCACTGCTCGTACCTTGCTTGGGAGGCCCCGGGTCATGTGGAGGGGCAATGGCGGCACGCTGCGACACCCTCCTTAGCAGGCAGTGGTTCACAGATAATTGCTGCCAAGAGTATGACGCTGTGGGGCTGGGGGAGTGGCCTGCGAGAGACCGCTGGATGAGAACACAGGCCCCTGAGACACTAAGCAGCAAAATTGAGTGTGCCTATGGTCGCCCCCCCTTTTTATTTGGGAAGGTTGGATACTCTTGCCATTCAGGTGCCCGGTGGCCGCCATTTTGAGATACACGTGAGGATAGACTGTGCATCTCCCTGGCGACAGTCGTGGCCCCTTAGGGCCTATAGATGCAATGTTGCTCATGGAGGGCCATCATCATACCTGTTGCCACCCTCTGCCCTGCCTGGTTGGGAGAGCCTGGAACTGTTTGCTCACTTGTGCATCTTCGGGGCTGCCAGGCTCATGGGACTTGGCTGACACTGGCAAGTGGGCCGCATCCCGACCATCGCCTTGCTGGTTGCCATGTCGTGGGAGTGGCATCTGCTCGGGGCCCTCCTGACAAAGAGCACAACATAGACTGATGCATTGCAAATTCCCTGGCCCAGAGCCAATCTGTAAAAGGTACAGACACTGACACGTTTCCAGACCCCAGAGCTGCTCGTGCTGCCACCCACCCACTTTCTTGGGTATTGGCAAGTGGGCCTCGTGAGGGGACATAGTGTTTCTTCATGTTGGACCTGCCTGAACGCAGGACCCAGAATACTGCGGCTCCCTTAAGGGGAGGAGTCACAAAACAATGGGGTAACCCAAAATTAACCCAAAGAACCTGGGTCACCTATGATACAAACAAACAATGGTCCGATCGGAAAAAGCAACAAGAGGCATAGGATAACTGAATATATCAAAGGATCTCCTACCACTATATGGAAAAGAAGAAAAACAGTCTTGTAGATTCAATCCACAGTTACGAGGTTTGGCCAGCGGACAAGATTTCAAAAACAGAAGATTAAGACACATACACATAATTGCATTTCTGAAAGTTAAGTTACATATAAGTCAGACTCAAACAACATTCTTATTTAGACATTATATCGAAAACTCAGATCCACAAATGGATAAAGTGATAAAGATGAGTGCTCAGAAACAGTTAATGTCTACTGATTTTTAGATACCTTTTGTACTGTACCTGCATGTTCCCAGACCTTTTCCTTAAAGCTCTACAATTCACAAGAAAGATATGAAGTTTATCCTGAAGGACAGCACTACCATCATTCTAATGGAGGTTGGGAGTTTTCTGTGTGACCACCCGTTTCACTCCTGTGAAAAAGCTATATCAGGTGAGACCCTGACAGCCAAGAGCATCAGAGACAGGAGCCATAGGCCGTCTACATGCTGTCATCCAGAGGGCCCATACGAGGCCCCATGTGGACCACGATCGACTGCCTGGCGGTGCTGGCACTTTCGACGATGCTGTTCCACCACTCTCAATTAGCTACAAACTGGACTTAGTCCTTGCGGCTGTCGAGAAAATTGGTGCTACTCTCTAGACCACGCGCACATCACTGTAAAGCAAAATAGATGCAGTAACGGCAGACCTGATGCTGTTTCATGCAGATCACCGCAAGCCAGCAGACAAAGTCCACACTTCTTTAGCCGCAGGCTCGGGAATTTGAATCCTCGATGCGTAAATGGTGAAGGGAGTGGAATTCTTGGAGTGTCACGCGGAGGATGCAGAGGGCCATTCGCGGCAAAAAAATGTGCAAGTGGTGGGCCTTCCAGAAGGGATGGAGGGATTGGACGCTGTCACTTACGTGGAACAATGGCTGAGACAACTGCTACCTCAGGATATTCTCTTGCAGTTCTTCTCAGTGGAACACGCCCATCGTGTTCCCACACGCTGTCCACTGCCGGGATCCAGCCCCAGGCCGTTCTTGTTTCGCCTACCACACTACTGCAACAGGGACTCTAATTCATGTGAGACTCAGAAAATGTGCAAGATCACGGTGGACAAAGCTAAGATAATGTTCTTTCCGGATTACACTGTAACGTTGCAGAAACAAAGATCTTCCTTTTTAGCGGCCAGGTGCTGTTCCCATAAACTCGACATTCGTCATGCACTCCTATTCTCGGTGCACCTGAGAGTGGAGTCTGCGGGCATAACACACTTCTTCAGCTCCCCTGAAGATCCCTGGGACTGGCTGGAGACATCTGGACTATTGACGGTGGATCAGTTAATGCGGGCAGGTGCCGTGGCCCCTGGTAGGGCTGCTCCGAGACGTCGGGGCCATCGTCCCCGATCAAAGCACTCCTCTCAGTCAAAGAATGCACCTGACCTGGAACAAGTCATATGAGAGAGGCGCTTGGCCTTGCAGAATGCTGCTGTGATACGTGACACTGTAACAGGCTGTGAACCAGATGATCACTAGGATAAGTCAATCGGCGATGATGGCTTCTCAACTGCGTGGCCCTCTGTGGTGGACTCAGTGGCCCGCCTTAAGTAATGCCGCAAACGGCTGACGACACGATTGGATAATTTGATTGCCTGATTATCGATGTTTGGTAGTCCCACTTTGATCATTGGCTGCACTCTGACATGTCCTCTCTCTGTAATTCCATTGCCTTCCTGTTACAGGGGTGAGGGATCATCGTTTAGTGGCCGCCGCCTGACACGATCCAGAAATGTTTCAATATTGTCTCACTTTGACTCAGGGTAGAGCAGTGTTAAGCTCTGGTATTCCCATGGGTTCCCGTATGTCCATCCTTACTTGTGCGGGAAGTTTGTTCATTGACTGCCTAGCTTCTTCCCCACCAGTTGCCCAACTGGTTGACAGTTGTCGATCTAAGTTATTTTGGCTGTTTGGGTGGAAACATGTTGTACCTCTGCTCTATTGATATTTACGTTTTTATGTTAATGGTTTGCATTTTGACCCACGACTTCTCATGGCTCAGCCCTGAACCGCAGGCCATTGTTATGTCCAACATGCATCACTATACCCTCCCCGACTACTACGCAATGCCAAGTAATTGCATACCCATTTTAATATTCTCACATGGAACGTGAGGGGCATGCATACGCCTTCACGTCGCTACTCAGTTTACTCCTACTTGAAACACCGTTCCACACACATTTCATTATTGCAGGAGTCTCATGTAATACATACAGAATTCACTAGGATGCAGAGGCGCTGCTGGTCAGATATTTGCCATCAACTATTCTACCTATGCCAGGGGGGTGTTGCAATGGGTTGGGCCTGGGACCCCAATTGCGGCGGACAATACTATACACGACCCAGATCGCCGATATGTAATAGTGAAAGGCCAGCTTGACTGCCGCTCCATACTCACAGGTTCTATATATGCCCCAAACTCTGACCAGTCCACCTTTCTGCACGCTCTATCGAATACACTGTCGCGATGGAGCAGTGCGCTGTGGCTTCTTTGGGGGGACTTTAACAGTGTCTTAAATACCTCCCTCGATCGCTCGTTTCCTCCCCTGCCTCGCACCCCTGCAACCTCCAACGCACAGCTACTGCAAGACTGGCCCATCATTGGTAGCTAGTCGACATTTGGCGATTCAGTAACCTGGACGCGAAGGTGTACCCTTTTTTCTCTGCTCCGCACCAACTTCACATTTGCATCGACAGACTGGTGGGCTTGCCATCGCTACTCACTTGTATTACACAAGTACCTGGGCTGCACACATTCTGATCACAATCCCCAGATTCTGCAACTGCGGTGGGCGGTTGATCCAGCCCCCATACCCACCTGGCACTTCCAACCTGCACTGCTGGAAGAGCCCCCCCTTATGAGCATCCCTTGGTTCAGCAATCACGGAATACTTTGACATTAATGCCAACATGGCCACCACCAAATTGATAGAGCAGGATGCCTTCAAGGAAAGGACATGAAGACACTGTTTGGGAACACAGGGGAACATGAGACAATTACTTATCACAGACATCTTTAGAATAGAACACACGCTCCTAGACCTGGAAACTCAGATGGTAGCTAATCCCAGTAGCATCAGTGATCTAGCAGATGTGGAACACAAACATGTCATGTTATTAGAACAACTGCGTTGTCTTAGCTGTGCCGCAGATTTGGCCCGAACACATGCCACAGCTGACATATCGGGGTGGCTATTGGCGTGGCTCATTCGTCAGTACCTGCCTCAGCAGCCCATACTGGCCCTTCGTTCTGCTACAGACTCAGTCCTTTACATGCAACATGTCATACATGCCGAGCTGACGCATCACTATTCCCAGATGTATCAGTCAGTTACAGGCTCAAGCTTGGACTACTTTGATTCCTTCTTCGCCGCATTGAAGGTGCCACGCATTACCCCAGACCAGCGAGAGGGACTGGATGGTCCAATTACACTTCTGGAAATTAAGGATGCAATCAAGGCACTGGCCACTGGCAGGTCCCCAGGGCCTGATGGTTTGCCGGCGGAGCTCTATAAGGCGTACGTACCTCAATTAGCCCCTCACCTACTGACAATGTAAAAAGAGACCTTCTACTTCGGAAATCTTTCTGCCTCCCAGAGAGCCAACTGTCATTTCGCTCTCTAATCCAAATAAGGACCCCCTGCCTATAGGCTGCCACTGACCATTAGCCCTACTTAATACCGATTACAAGGTACTAGCCAAAATTCTAACGGACCGCCTTGCACCCCTTGTCCCGACCCTGATTAATTCTGATCAAAATAGGTCCAACCCCACCCATAATATTTACCTGAACCTATGCGGATTCTTCCGAGTTATGATCTACGCTCAGCAAAACTGACATCACGCCGGCTGCATGGTCTAAGACCTGGAAAAGGCCTTTGAATCATTGGAATGGGACTACCTCTTTAATACCCTGCCTTGTTATGGTATTGGCCATCGGTTTCTCTGATTAGTTAAACTACTGCACTCTAACCCCTAATCAGGGTCAGGACAAAACCCCTTATTTCAAGATCCATTCCTATACACAGGGGACAAGACAAGGCTGCCCGCTCTCGTCTTTGTTTTTTCACTGGCAATTAAACCGCTTGCGTTTGTAATGCAAGAGCGGGAACAACCCTGGGGCATTCCCTTAGGAGACGGGACACATGTGATATTGTTATATGCAGACAATATACTGCTCTACTTTAGAGACACGCACAACATCCCCACCACAATTGCTTTCACTCTCGATCAATTTGCATCCCCGCATCCCCACATAAGTCCTGCCTGTTATCTTTCCCTTTTTCTCAGACGGTCCCAATCCACACTTTGGGCTTCATTACGATGTCGGTGGAGGTCCGCCAGACATCTGAGGCTTCAGCCCGACCACTGCATTATGATACAGGCGGTCCGACCGATGCCTGCGGGGGGAATCTACTCCGGGTCCGACAGGCTGAAGGAGCCCATCAGGGCAGAGGTTGGATCGTAATCCCCAAAATGGAGGCAGTGCCTGCTCAGGCACAGCCGTGGAGATTACGATATACCTTTCCGACAGCCTTTTCATGTCGGCACTTCTGCCATGAAAAGGCTGGCGGAAAGGGTCTTTTGGGGTCCCTAGCAGGGCCCCTGTGGCCCTCAGCTATGGGCCCTGGGGGGCACCTGTGGTGCCCTCTAAACATCCATTCATCGTGTGGCAGGCACCCCATGGTGCCTGTCACACGATGCATGGATGTTTAAAAATTATTTTTAATACAGCAATAGGAAATATACACTTTCCAACTGCTGTGAATGTGGTCGCATCCTTATTTGGGAAGCGGGACTGCCGACTCCTTGTCAGGCGGTCCTGTTTCCAACACGATGCTGGTCGAATGCGCGTCTGACTGGCATCGTAATGAGGCCCTTTGTTATTGGCGGTGCGCACTTTGATTGGCAGCAACACACATTCTGATATTTAGGGGTGCGGATTTACCATTCTTCAGCTGATCTCTTCGACTGCAGTGTTTCTCGTGCAGTCACATCACCGTGGGCTCAAAAGTTCTTTAGGCGCACGCTGCCGTTGGCTGTCACGGGGCGGGTGGAATCGCTAAAAATGGTGGTTTTACCTCACCTCTAATATTTCTTTACTAACCTCCCTCTTTATATCCCAACTGCATTCTTTTGCGGGTTCGATCAGCAGACGTGCAAATTTATTTTGAACAAGTCTAGGTGTAGGGTAGCTTTAACAAAGCTCTTCTCACCCACAGATCGTGGAGGTCTGGCCACACTGCACTTTGAGCAGTACTATCTTGCCTCCCAAATCCAGTAGATTGCTAAATGGCTGACGGGTTTACACCTGTCAGACACAGCCACATCCTCACCTGCTTGGAGCCTGCCCACTATTCTACATCTGTTTAATCCCTGTACGTGAATGCGAGTGCCGGACTCCCTGCTTCTAAGAGTGGCCTATCGCTGCTACTCCAGATGTCTCCGCCTTACTAAACACGTGATCTCCTAGGCACCAGGGTTGGCACTGCTTGGCACACCACGGGATGTGGGATTCTCATCGGCAACTGAGCTGATGGCATGGCACGTGGCGGGCCTGCCCTTGTTGGGAGACCTATACCGGGATGGTACTCTAGCACCATATGAAATGCTGAGAGAGGAGGATGGTCCACCCCAGGCCAATTCCTACTTCACAACTCACTTATTGCCACACTGGGGAACCAATGGGGGGACATGACCCCTGAATTACCCATCCATGTTACAGTCCAATATCAAAATGCGATGGGAAGGGGTAGACACCTCACAAAATAGTTTACTGATTCGCTTCACACCCACACTATTCTGCAGCTTGCCACTCTAAGACAACACTGGGAGACTGATCTAACACGCCCATGCACAGATAAGGAATGGGCCGCTTTGTTAGAGGGCCTGAGACACATGCCCCATAATGCCCGATTCAAGATTATTCAACTTTATATAGTACACAGGGCCTATCTCACCCCGCCAGCATAAATCGGTATTACCACAGAGCGGATACCGCTTGCCCTCGCTGTGCTCAGACAGACACTGACTTGTTACACATGCTATGGGGCTGTCCATCTCTACATACCTATTGGGCCGGTATCACATCATGTCTATCCATGTGCACTGAGTGCCCGAACCTCCACAAATGGGTAATATGCCTCCTGGGATTGTATCGTAGGCACAAGAAACACAGGGTTACCTCCCGCTTCCTACACTTGGGTTTCATTGTAGCTAAGCGCCTTATTACACATCGGTGGAAAGCCTCCGAGCCCCCTCAGTTTGTAGCCTGGACACGCTCGATGCTCAATTGGGCACCGGCGGAAAGCATGGCTTTGCATAGAGAAGACACGCTCGGACTGAGGAAGTATCAAATTGCCTCTTACATGCAGTCTGATCACTTGCACTCAGGTCCAAGGGACCGCCTGTATCATTTGCATCTCGCCGAGACTTGGACGCCAGCCGGACACGGGTCGTATCACGCAACACTGCGAAGTCACACAAACTTTCATATTACATTGAAGACACTTTGGCATTTTACTCCACTATCTGGCCTGGGATCTTCCAACTAAAGACATACAGGCAGTCCCTTGGACCTGGGGCCTCTTCACTCTCACCTTACGTCCTTCAACGGACGCACCACGCTGACCACGCTCTATCGATGCTTATTACCTTGGCAAAACACATTCAACATTACTTATTGCCCTGAAGAAGCCCATGTCTGGGCGAAACGCGTTGGCTGTTTCTAAAGATGCAAACCAAGCGCATCTGAAATAAAGACAAACAAAGACTTCAACAAACGACTATTGATTGTATTTCAACCTATATACAGTGCATCGTTTTACCTGCCTTTAATTCATATTGCCTCTCATCTCCCTCCTGTGCATGTAACTATTCATGCACTTCAGTTGTTTAGAGATGCTTGCCAGTCAGTTCCTTTGCAATCCAAACATTCACAAAGGAACACGCTTGATGCTCTGTCCTCTTAAGGATGGACAATCTGACAGTGGTGTTACATTGATCCTATAGGCAGCACCAAATCAAAAGTTCTTGCAGAAATAGCTAAACAATTCTTGGAATCCTGCCTCCAATATTAGTGAGAGAAGGATATTTTCTAGGTGCAAACAACTTCGTCGTAGATTGGTATTCTCACCATCTTTCAGATTACCGTGACTGGAAACTTCACATGCCAGTTTATTCAGTTTTCCAATCCCTGTGAGATTTTTTCATCATCGATCTCTTCGTCTCTCGTCTCTATGCCCAACTTCCAAAATTTTACAGTTGGAAACTAGATCTGTTGGTGATTGCCTCAGGTGTGTTCTTTCACCCTTAGGTTACAAAACTTCCTTTTGCCTTTCCCCCTATTCTCATGATATTCTGATGTCTAGCAAAAATGTGATGAGAACTACGCGTCTTATCCAAAGTGACTCCATTCTGAAGCTCCAAAGTCTCATTTTCTACTAATGTCAATAGACTTTCCAATTCTTCTCCCATCTTACAATAATCTTCTAACCAACCATTGGTGACAGTGTCATCATCTGGTAACACTGCAGCATCTTCTATTGAGCCATGACCGATATCAGGCCAGCTTTCTTTTGTCCAGGACTTTCAACAGAAAATATCTCCTTCATTGACCAAGTCTGGGTTCGCGAAACAAATAAAATGAATAGATCAGTTTCAGCTCTCTGGTCTAGCTACTATCTTGAATCAAACACAGATCCTGTATCCGCAGATCTCTCACAGGTATCAAATTTATTAGCGAGTTTAGCTTCCAAAGGTAAATCTTGAGAATCGTCAATAAATTCTGATCTGAAATTTCCTTTCAACATCAGTTTGTCAAAGGTAACCCCACTGAAGAACACCCTTTAGTTAGGAGACTCTTAACGGAAATAAGGTTAAGTATATCTCTTTTTCTTAAATATTGCACTTATGGGATGTCAATTTAGTTTTACAAATATTTGAATCCTGGTCAGATAATCCTAGTCTTTCGCTAAAGGATTTATTTTCTAAATAAACTATGTTGTTGTGCTTAATACCTTTTAAGAGAGTATCTAATGTCAGAGCACTACATGTGTCTGCTAGAAAATGTACCCCTTTGTGGGTATTGATTTTTTTCCCCAGTAGAACCAAGACCATTCGGCCTTTTGTACAATATCCTTGCTTTCCAGAACATCCACAGCTCTGTTTAGTCCAATGTCTCAAAGCATACAAACTGCAGACCAGTCCTCTAAGATCTTCTGCTTCCCAAGTGTTAACCTCACTCAGAAGACCCCATTTACTGGTATCTTTTTTTACTTTTTCTAGTTGCATTAAATATGTTACAGGCATAGCAGGTATAGACATTGCATCCAAGGCCGTCTTGGTTAGGGCCAGATTGGAAGACATTAAAAGCTGCTGACAGGTCTTCATTTTCTACCTTCATCACTTTTTATCATAAAACGATTACTTATGCTTTGGAAGCTGTTATTAATAGGCTTTGAACATGCATAATTAGAGCCTCTGGTCTTGTCATAAAATGTGGCTTTATTAAAGACACTGAGGCAAGTATTATCCCACCACATATCATCTACCATTTATTGCTGGCTACAATGTAATGTGCTGCCTCCCCTTCTATTTGGTTGTGTTGATCGCTCAGGCTTTTCAATCTGGGTTTATGAAATGTTATTAATACTTAAAGTTTTTCTTGCAGTTCAGGCATCATCTCTACCACACGGAGAGGATTTTGAATACAAGAAACGTTTTTTTGTGATTTTTCTGTTTGGCATTTGTTTCTGTTTTTTCCTGTAGGCATTTTTGCAGAATCACAAAACCTTTTGCCTTCGCATCTGGAAAAGAGGAACAAAAGTGGTGCTTGGCCCTTACATTATTGGACTAACTAGCATCATCACCTGGACCTATATACCTTTCACTAGTACTATCCCTTTGCCTACTGGGAAATGCAGTTTTTTTCTTTTACTGTTTCATTTTGTCATTATCTGTTATTCTGCTGCTGTTAAAATTAAAGTGGAAAAGTGATGTATAATACTCTTCTGTTAGGACTTTCCTATATTAAAAGTTGGAAAATTTACATTCCTATCTAAAAAGAGACCTACATGATTTGAGTGATAGCAGCATCTTGTACCAAAGAAGACATGTGTGGGCAATATTATCAAAGAAAATGTGCTGGATGCTTATGCTTTGAATTTAGATATTGCTGAATTGAGCAGAGACTGTTTGAACTTTGCCATGAATTTTTGTTACATGAAAGTGTTTGTCCTTCTTCTATTTTTATCAGGCAAATGTATTTGTTTTTTCTTGATTTTCTATTTAGGGGGATATGATGGTGTGTTTGGTTGCCATTCTCTTCACTAAAAATATAATGTTTGCAGAGTTGGTTTACTTGTTTGCAGTGAAGAGGACTTTGGATTTGTCTCAGATCTTTTTTGTTTATCAAAGGTGAAATAGTGTTTATTTTTTTATTTGTTGACTTATGGGGAGCAAAAACTTCCTTCGTGGGGGATGTTGTGTTTATAGCCTCTTTGACAATTTCCAATATTGTGTTTTTAAGAGATGTTTTTAACCAATGTTTATGTCTAAAATGTTTTAAACTGTATATGGACATTTGACAATTTTTCCTTCTTGTCCCCAAAAAACTTTTTAATCTATTGAGGAGAAATATTAATAATAATACATTTGATATCTTTTTATACAGACATACTTTTTTGGTTTCCATTTGAGATTGTTGTGGATGTTGTATGGATGATAGTTTATGTGTGAGATTTTGGATGTTACAAATAAACCCAAGGGGTATTTTCCTTTGACAGAAGTGTCTAGTTTGGTGTCCTGTCCCCTTGGAGAGTGGAACCCCTCTCTTATATTTTGGTATTGGTGTTTATAGCATATTACAACAATGTTTTACATTCACTTGATAAAGTACCTGAATTCATATCAGTAGAAGAAAGCATATCTTTAGGAGGAGATTCTCAACAGTTCTAGATTCCTTTGTTTTTAGTCTCACTTATTTCACTCTGAACTTGTCTAAGGGCCTCATTACAATGCCGATCAGACCGGCTTCACCGGCTCTGTCAGAGGTGGTGGGACCGCCAAAGGTCTCTTCTGAAGCGGTCGGTCCGACTGCCGGATTACGATGCCTGCATCCTGTTCTCAGACCAATCGCTGAAAGACCGCTGACTCCGACAGCCTCACTCCGACCGCCGAGATGGCGGTCAGAGAAAACCAGTATCCATAGGGCAGTACAGGGATCTCCGACCGCCGCCTGGATTACGATGTGGACCGCCACGGTCGGGTTTCCGTCGACCCGACTGCAGGGGTCCTACCGGCAGTCTCGAGTCATTGCAAATTAAGTCCTTCTGCGGTATGTATCCCCATTGACTGGACTGTGCACATTCCAGCACACTCCAGCAATGGTGTGCATGGTGCACAAGGAATATCCCCACATATGTCATGAATGTGTGTAAAATTCACATGTTTTTTGTGAGTTTTGTACACATTTGTAGCAACTTATATGGGAACATGTGCTCCGCCGTAGCTGTGACTGCTGTGGTAGCAGCGGTTGCACTGTAATACAGCGGGGGGAAGATTCCCATCCTCGGGAGTCAGAAAGGGCTTGCGAGGACGGCGGTCGGATGGTCGGTCCGACCGGCATTATAATGATTGACATATATTTGTGGTAAAATGTGCTTTACATCTCTGCAATGGGCTAAAACATATCCCTTTATTAAAAGCAGTAGCGCTCTCTATGTGCTTGCTCCAACAGTGGTGCATAGCATTGCTTGCATATGTACACAAGCACACCTGTATTGCACACTGAGAAGATCAGTAATTAAAGGGACTACTGATTGCACAGTGCTGGACAGAGAGAACCTTATTTAGAGTGTGGCTTGAAGGTACTAGATCAAAAAGTGGCAGATGTCTTGTTCACCCATATTTAGAGTGCCATTGGCTATAATGCATTTATAATATGGCTGATGGGATATCTGCCCTATTTTTGTCAGAGTACCCTGTCGGCCAAACTATAAAAAAGGCCCAAAACCGGGATGTAATAGTTTTAAACATAATAAGCCTGCTGTACGAAATTTCTGTTCACAAAAAACTGTCATATATTATACACCGACCTTTTTTAAATGGAAAGAAATTTTGCGAATTAACCTAAGTACTAATAGCTCGGTTCACAAAATTCCCAATCGTTGTGGGTCGCATAAATTGTAATTCAGTAAGATTGGATGCCTTTACAGGGATGGTGGCCAGATGGATTTAGAAGAACACCATGGCATTTTAAATAAAGTCAACTTTTTTTTTAAAAGGCAGCCTGTTTTTCTTAAAGGAAACGGGCTGCACCTAAAAAGAAAAGGTATTTTTGTTTATGTGAGAGTTCAGTGATCCAGTGGACCACTGCTTACTCCCCAACAAACTTTTAAAAAAATATTCACAACATGTGCGAGTGAGCTAACACCTACTTTAAGTTGTCAATAAAATGTCAAAATTTTGCTACAAAATTTTGTTCGCAAAACATTAGTACATACATTAATGAGTCGCTATTTGGAAGGGACTCTCTATACACGCCCTTTCCAAATAGTGATTCGTTATGGGCTTCTAAACTCATTTTGCGCTTTGGTTGTGTGTCAAATCGGAAAATGGATTCTGTACATAAAAAAGCAATTTTGCGGACACAAGCACTGTGATTTTGCAAATCACAGGCTTCACAACCACAAAATGGTTTTGTACTCAGGCTTGCAGTTTTGTTAAAGGAGGCATTCAGTGTATGACCCCCAAGCAGACATTTTCACACAAACGAACATTCTGGAATGCCTATTATTTTTTTTTTATTATTAAACATGAACAGTACGGCAATCAGAATACACTTATGAGACATTGGTTCAGAAATGGCATCCACATCTTGGCGACACACATATCTGGGACAACCCACAAATATCAGGAAAAGCTTCAGGGAGAAAGAGACTCATCCTCCGAGGGGACATTTGGAGCAGCACATATACTCCCCCGGTAAACATTCCACTTACACCATACAGAGGACCACTTTTTGGGACATCCCCGTGCTATGTAGACAGTTTTTTCTCTGAACATGCACCAGTCTAAATTCTTTTTCCATGCTTCCAGAGTCGGTGATGTTCCCGCTCCCCACATTTGAGCAATGTTTCGTTTTGCCACCATCAGGCACAAGGTAGCCCAGAGTTTATCCATACAGTTCAGATCAGTAGGTTCCCAAACATTAAGAAGACACCTTTTGGCCTCAGGGCGTATATCCTTCTTCAATACTTCCCTCATGACGTTGTGTATCCCCCGCCAGTACAGTTGTATATGTTCACATTCCCAAATTATGTGCAGGAAATTGCCCACATTCCAGTGTGTCAAAGGCCTTCTCTGTGTCGAGTAGGATTGCAGCGGCGGGAACCTCGGGGCTAATCCTGTGGAGGACCGAGAACAACGTTCTAAGATTTAAAGAGGTCGAGCGGTGAGGGACGAAGCCGGATTGCGCAGGGGAGATAATGAATTCCATCAATTGTGATAGGCGATTGGCAATAATTTTTGCGAGTATTTTATAGTCCAAATTGAGTAGGGACAAAGGCCTGTACGATCCGCAGAGGGACGGGTCTTTGCCAGTCTTGGGGAGAAGAATGATAACTGCTTCTCGGAGTGTGGGGGGAAGGATCTGTTTCTCGAGGGCCTCAGCGTACACTTCGATCAGCTGGGGGGCCAATAGGTCTTTGAAGGCCTTGTAGAATTCCCCAGTAAAGCCATCGAGCCCAGGGGCAGAGGAACCGCGAAGAGCATCGATAGTTCCGAGGACCTCTGTCTCGGAGATCGGCTCCGCCAGGAAATCCTGCATGTCTTTTTCTAGGTAAACTAATGCGATTTCGGAGAGATAGGCTTCCTGCGCCGTAGTGTCCCGCCCTAGTTTAGAGGTGTAGAGAGAAGTAAAATAATCAGGAATTCGTCGCGAATGTCCGCAATGGAGGTACGTATTTCATTTGTGGAAGACTGAATCTCTGTGATGTATGCTTTACTGTAGGGGGGCCGAAGCATCTGAGCCAGAGCTCGTCCCGGGCGATCACCCTCACCATAGCGGCGAGCGGTTTGGTACTTGCCCAAAAAGAGGATCTCACGATCTGCTGTGTCTCTGTATTCAGTGAGGAGGGCCAGACGCCGTCCCGCCAAGTTAGAGGTTGGGGCGTGTCGCATCTCGTTATCAATATCTGTGAGCTCCCCTTCCCGTCGCGCCAAGGTGGTGCGGAGAGCCTTAAGCACTCCCGCATGTTTGGAGATGCATACACCTCTTATGTATGCCTTAAATCCCTCCCACAGGACTGCCCAAGTGTCAACTGAGCCGGTGTTGATAGCAAAATAGTCTTCGATGGCCTCGCGTATCTCATGAAGGAAAAGGTCGTCATGGAGGGCGCGACCAGGGAAGCGCCACTGCCTTTCAAACCCATCAGGTCGTGGAACCCGGAGAAAGAGCTGGACCGGGGAATGGTCGGAATATGTCCTAGGGAGCGTCTTCAGCGAGTGATACCATGAGGAGACACCAGGAGAGAGTAACCAGTAATCAAGTCTTGTCCAGGTATGATGCTGACCCGAATAATGTGTGAAGTCAGTAAGGAAAGGATTACGCCTGCGCCAAATATCAATCAGAGAAAATTGGTCGCACAGGTCAAAGAGAGCATGACGCGTGTGAGGTTTAGCGTCAGGGGAATTGGCAGTGTTATCTAATTCGATATGGAGAAGGAGATTGAAGTCCCCACCTACCAGCAACAAAGTGGGCTCTAGTTTGGAGAGCTGGGCCTGCAAAGAATGGAAGAATTCCGGGGAGTCAGTGTTCGGGGCGTAAACGCATAGCAAAGCTACCTTGTGACCCATTAATGACCCAACTACAATGTTGTAGCTACCCTCGCCATCATTGACGACCGACTGGAGGCTAAAGGGGACCCTCTTGTGTATAAGAATGGCAGTACCTCGCGCGTAATTACTAAAATTAGCGAAATATCTGTGTACGCCCCAGCTTGCAGGAAGGCAATGTCTACGTTGTGCCTGAGTAAATAATGCACAACCTGTCTCCTTTTACGGTTGTCGTTAAGATCCCGGACATTCCAGGACATCAAGGACAGGCTGGAGGGGCCGTCAACCATACCCGGCTGAGCCATCTAGTGGGCGTGAATTGCATGACGGCAACGAGCACCAATTTGGGAAAAAAATCTGTGACAGTGAGCAAAATAAAGAATAATCAACAGTTGTAATATAGGAACAACCATCCCCCCACCACCCCCCTCCCAACCTTACTACAATAAAGGCAAGGCAAACCCATAGTTGCGAACAAGAGATATAGTACCAATTGACTTTACAGTGGAACCAAATAACCTCAAAACGGTACATTAGGAAAGCACTAAACAAACCCAAGGCGTACACCAAGAGGGGTGGCAACGCCACGCCAGTCAACCAACTTTATGCAGCATATTAAACTGGTGTGTAGTGAAATCCCCATACAGGTTAGCTTAAAGCAAGAAAAGTCTGCGCAGCAGTGTCAACCGACTCCGGAACCAGAGAAGAGTTCCATGCTCGCATCTGACACACTATGTGGAGGAGAGGGCCCGCTCCTGCCAGCAGTCGCCGTATTGTTGTTGAGTTTATAGGTGCGACAAAAGTCCTGCACGTCGTTGGGATTATCGAAAATGCGTGCCAGGCCACTAACCTCTACCCTCAGCCTGGCAGGATACAGCATGCCGTACTTCAGTTCCTAGTTTCTAAGGGTGGCCTTCACCCCATTATATTTGTGCCGGGCCTCCTGCACCATGATGGTATAGTCTGGATATAGAGCAAGTTTGGAGCCCTGCCATGTGGTATCCCCGCGTTCTCTAGCGAGGCGTTGCGCAGTGTCTCGATCTCGGAAGTTCATAATACGCGCAATGAGAGTGCGCGGAGGGCAGCCTGGGTTGGGCCGAGGCCCCAAGGTACGATGGGCGCGCTCTACCACAAAGCCGGGGGTAAAAGACTCTCTTCCAAACATATCTGACAGCAGGGTCTCGACGAAGAGGGCAAGTCGGCCAGTGGCAGTGGACTCTGGCACCCCTAGAATGCGGATGTTGTTGCGCCGACTGCGCGCCTCGAGGTCCTCGTTTTTAATAGCCACCTCTTTCAGTATGCGCTCCACCCTTTCCAGTCTTTTAACAGATTGAGCGGTGCCGTCTTCAATATCGGAGATTTGTGCCTCTGCCACGTCTAAGCGTCTGTCGTGGACTTGGATTTTGGCCCCCAATGCCTCCAGATTCTTGTTGAGGGCGTCAAAGCGCCCGTCCAAGGCTCTAAAGCCCGCTCTCATCTCTTGGAGTAGTGCAGCTGAAGAGGCCGAGGAGGCATCAGCACGGTCCGAACCCTGGCCGCCCTCCACCATGGTGGAACTCTCCTCACCGGCCCTCTCAACCAGTTTCTCGAAGGGAAGGGTCTTCTGTTTAGGATCCTTGCGGCCCATGCCGCAGCGCAGCTAGCCGAGATAGGCCGCCGAGCCGCGACCGCTGCACTTGTAGTGGAGGGGGAGCGGGCCCGGGCCAAGGATGGAGATGGCCACGGAACACTGCAGCCGATATGTGAGCCTCAAAGTACAGCGCTGATGGCGTAAGCTTTCCCCTCTGTGCCAGGCACACCTTCTAACTTCCGCGGAGAGCAAGCCCTTGAGATGGCGTGGGGATGTATTGTGGCCACTGACGACACGGTGTCTGGGATAAGCAGAAGTCCACGTTATGATGCTGTGGCGGGAACCTTGAGGGCAGGTATATCAGTGCCGCAATGCTGATGGAATTAAAGAGAGTGTAGTAGGAGCCAAGAGGGCAGGAGAGGGCCGGAAGCACACCGAGGGAATAGCGCTGTAGACGGAGCGCAGTTTCAGCACGCCGCACCGTCAGGCCGCATCAATGTAGTGTCGTGTGGCCCTGGAGGGCACCAGGGTTCTCGCTGCCGGAGGTGGGCAGTCGCAGCACAGGCATAGGCCGTGTTATTATAGGCTGTGAGGCCGCGGGGCTTGGCGGGAGCAAAACCGGGCGCAGGGGGCAACAGGCTGCCTTCAGCCACCACCCCACTGCACTCCCAGCGATGACCGGATGGCCGCCTCCCTGGCTCTCCCGCGGGCCCTGTCCCCGCGGGGCCTTAGCGACGAGGCGGGAGCGCGAGCTGCGTCACGGGGGCAATCAGAGGCGGCCCAACCCGTATCGGATGATCAGGCGCCAAGGGGGGGGGGGAAAGGATGCAAGCCAGACCGGCACCCGGATCACTGACTGCCAGTAAGGGTCCCCGCATCAGGTAGGCTGCGGCCACCGGAACACGTCGCTCCTCCTCACCGCTGCCGCCGATATGATAGGCCGCGGGAACCTCACGCTCCGCTTCACTTGCGCTGGTCACCAGAGCGCCGCTACGGTAGTGCCATTTTGAGATGCATGCACATCATCGCGTGCAGCAGGGCATCAGCGGCACAGCGGTGTTGCTCTTGTGGCAGTAACTGCGCAGGATGTGGGGGATATAGCGAAAAAGTTGGGCCGGCTGGCGGAGCTTCAATGTCGCGCGGCCATCTTGGTCGGCGGCTCGGCCATGCCCCGGCCCCACGCTCTTCAACGTCTACATGGCCCCCCTTGCAACCATCGTCAGAAAACACAGACTCAACATAGTCTCATATGCCGACGACACCCAGCTCATCCTCTCCCTCACCAAGGAACCCGGCATCACCAGGCGCAGTTTCCAAGAAGGGATAAAAGACGTCGCAACCTGGATGAGCAGCAACTGCCTGAAGCTTAACTCGGAGAAATTGGAAGTCCTCATCCTCAGCTCCACCACCTCTGCATGGGACAACACCTGGTGGTCCCCCGCCCTCAGAAACCCACCCACCCCAACAGACCACGCGCGCAACCTTGGCATCATACTCGACTCTTCACTCACCATGAACCGCCAGATCAACGCCATGTCCTCCACTTGCTTCAACACCCTCCGCATAATTCGCAAAACCTTCAAATGGATCCCCTCTGACGCCAGGAAGACTGTCAGCCACGTGCTCTTCACCAGCAGACTGGACTATGGATACACCCTCTATGCCGGAATCAACAAAACACTCCTCCGCAAACTCCAGACCATCAAGAACTCCGCAGCCAGACTTATCCTCGACATCCCACGACATGACCACATCATCCAACACCTCTGCGACCTCCACTGGCTTCACGTCGAAAGAAGAATAACCTTCAAACTGCTCACACACGCCTACAAAGCCCTCCATAACACCAGACCCCAATACCTCAACTAACGAATCTCCTTCCACGCCCCCAAGAGATACCTCGGCTCTGCCGACCTCGCCCTAGTCACCGTCCCCGCATCCACAGGGCCAGAGCAGGTGGCAGATCCTTCTCCTACCTGGCGGCCAAGACCTGGAACGAACTCCCCCTCCGCATCCGACGAAGCCCGACACTGCACCAATTCAGAAAGACCTGAAGACCTGGCTCTTCGAATGACCTACGGAGCTGCTCGCAACCCCTTACCCCCCAGTGCCTTGAGACCCTCATGGGTGAGTAGTGCGCTTTAAAACCCCTGATTGATTGATTGATTGATTTTTATTCTTCTCTGGACATGGAAACAAACACTGGAAGAGGTATAGTAGGCCAAAGAAACATCCAAAAGACATTTTAAAGACAATAGGCATAATAAAACTGCTAGTTTTGCTTATAAGAATTTCTGACAAAGGTCATTTTAATCCTACCAGCTCACAAGCAAATTCTGAATTAAGTTAGCACCCTACATTTGGATATATTTTGGCGAAGGATGTTTTTCAAATCTTGCTCCCTTCAAAAGATGGCAAATTAATTAATGTTCCTCTACTGGTCTGCCACCCACTTTTTCATGTTCATCTAAAATTGCTGATCTCTAAGTGTTTATGGTTGTCTACGTCTTACCTTGAAATTTAGGAGAGGCTAAAAAATGAAAAATAATTATAGAAGCTGAAAAGAAATCTGAATCCATCTCCAAACAGCAACTATTCCATCCCACCCAAGCAGATTTGTAAAATGTGGTTGTTTCTGGGGCCCAAGATTGGCCTCCAAGTCAGTAATACTAGGGATTGAGTGGGTATCATTTCATGACATTGACCTAGTACGTCAAGAGCAGATTTAAAAAGGTTGGTATTAGGATCTGCTGACAATGCCCAGACCCAAGGGAACCAGGGTTGACCTTGACAGAATGGAGTTATTAGTACCAGAGAAGCTTTTTGGCATTGCCTTTGAACTAGAACTCGGGAGACAATGAGAAACATAGGAAAGGCAAAATTGATGTGCTGGGACCAGTTCTAAAGAAAAGCATCTGTTGCTAGAGCTTGGAGATACAGCATCCAACTAAAGAAAAAGGAAGTTGGGCATTTAAAGGGGAGGCAAACAGATCTACAGTCATTGGACCGAATTTTGAAGAACGTTTTTTGAATATTGAAGGATGCAGATGCCAGTCACTCAAAGGTGTCTGGAACACAAATCCACAATCGAGTTCAGATTGCTTGGAAGATACCCTCCTTGGATGGAGAGTTTCTGCTGTAAACAGCGCTCCCAACAACTTTTGACTAATTCTGCCAGCAGTTTGGATTTAGTTCCCTTTAAAAAGTTGATGTATCTTACCTCTCAGAGATTTTTCATTCGTTATAGAATAGAACTGCTTATTCTGTTTTTTGTAAATGTTCAGCTGGCAAAGGAGCCTGCAAGTATCTCTAAATTGGGTATGTGCTGAGATGACTACAACCATGTACCGCTAGTTGAGTACTGACAATATCTTGCACCCCAACCTATCCAACTTGCATAGGATTCTAATACAAGACCCGGAGCAGTAAAGAAATGTTCTCTTCAGTTCTACCCCACCATATAGTCTAGCCACAACTGGAGCTCTGCTCTGGATTCCTGATCTAGCCTTATTGAATTTGAATAAGAAAGACCCTTGTGAAGATGTCCAGTTTTTAGTCTTTGAAGGGCTCAATACCTTGAAATATTGTTTGAAAAGATAAGGCGATTAGGCCTATTAGTCGTGCTAAAGACCTTAGACTGATTTCTTTGTGTTATAAGGAAACCCAAGAATTCTATCTGGTTGAAGGTGTCAAAGAGAATTTCTCCATATTTACTAAGAACTCTAGATTCTGTAACAACTGAAGACAAACAGCCAGTTGAGACTGCAATTGATGCTTTTCCTTGGTGTCATAAGGAAAGAATCTTCCAGATAAACAATCAACTGAACTCCCTGAGTTTGTAAGAGTCACCACCATTTCATTTTTTTAAAGCATCATGATATCCAAGAGAGACTGAAAGGAAGACTTTTGAATCAGAAGAACGAGTCTTCACACTTAAAGAAGATATTTCGTGCCCGCAGCCTGCACTGGAATCGTGAGAAAAGCATCTTGAAGAACCAAGCAAACCCTCCAATTTCCCTCCAATAGTGAATCTCTGAAAGGTACAGTTATCTCCATTTTGAAATGATGGTATACTACAACTTTTTTGTTTTTGTTTTTGCGATTCATGCAGGATGAATCTTTTTGTTTATCTTCTTCACTAGGAAAATAGTGTTTAGAAACCCTGAAGATTGAAATTGGTTATCTCTTTTTCCTTCTTATGGAGTAGAGATTGAACCTCTGTGTTGGAAATCATCATCTCTTGTGTGGAATTCCCACAGATTTTTACCCTCATTTCCCTATTTTTGCTTAACCGCTTTTTGTTGGCATTATGACTTTGCACACTTTACTCGTGCTAACTAAAGGTAAAGTGCTTATGCTCTGTCTTCCAAACATGGCAAAATTGGTATACACCTAATTGGCACATTTAATTTACTTATAAGTCACTACTAAATGGAACTACATGTACCCAGGACCTGTAAATTAAATGCTACTAGTGGGCTGCAGCACTCATTGTGCCTCTCACTAAAGTATCATTGTAAAACAGGTCTCAGGCCTGCCACTGCAGGTTATAATGTATTTTTATACTCCCATTTTGATCTGGCAAAATAAACATTTTGCCAGGCCTAAACCTTCCTGTTTTATATTTATGAGTAACCTCCGAGGTAAGCCCTAAGGGCTCATAAGGCAGGTAGCACTGTATATAAAAAGTAAGACATTTGTATATAAATGCCACATGGCCTGGCAGTAAAAACCCCCGAAGGCTTTTTTTATTGCAATGATACTAGCTCTCCCATAGATTCACTGAGTTTCCTTATTACATTCAACAAGTGATAACTTCAGCTTGGGAAAAGCTAGAGAAATACTTCTTCCACTCATTTGAATTGTAATTCAAAATTCTCATTAATGGTAAAGTCCGATTTTAAATACTATTCTGAAAATACCATGATTAGAAAGTTGGCATTTTTCTGACTATACCAAATGTGCCTTTCTACCAATTTCTAAGATCCCATGACTGTTAATGGCTATCCGGTGGTGTGATGTGTATTCCTTCCAGACAGGAGATAAAATGACCTTGGGTGTGGGGAAGGGTGTTCCTCTCCAGAGCAGGATGGCTTGGGCGGTTGTACCCAGCTCTTCCTGAGCTTCGAAGGGTAGCCTTAGGGCTGAACCCAGCCCCTTCCTGACTTCATAAGATGCCTGCCCTGTCACTGACAAATGCAACCCACACCTGTGCCTACCTCCTCTTTTGGTCCGCTAGACAGAGTGGAGCCAAACCCAGGAAAAGGGAAGAACTGGCCAGAGTCAGATTAGGGTTAGATAAAGGGGGTATTCTTTACGCACAGGCTGGCACTGGGTATAAAAGTAGCACCCTGAGATTCTCTCCTTAGAACACTCTTGGACCCAAGAAGATTCAGAAGAAGCGTCCTGCTGTCTGAAGAAGGAAGGCTGGACCTGCTTGCCTTGATCCCAGGACCCCAGACGTGACCCCAAGGGTAATTTGGCAAATCTAGTGTTGATAAAATATGTGTATGGGGTCAGACACTTTTTTACACGAGCATCTTGTTAAACATTTTCACATTGGTTCACGAGGTGTAACATATAGTTTCCCACTACCGTGCATTTTTATATGGGTAATTTTTCAATTTTGTGTTCTCAGTGCCCCCTGATTAAGGATTATGCCGATCTGAAATACATTGGGATTTGGATGGAAAGTGTGACATCGTCACTGTTCTTTGTAGAACTTTGCCCACAGAAAGCATTTGAGTTATGGGTGTATCAAACAACACATGCTCTATAGTGATTGATGTTTTGTTAGAAGCAAGTGCATTGGACAAAGCTAATTCATCCATTAAGTATGAAAGAATTTACATTCAGAATTCGGCGGTCAGCGAGTTTCATTTGGTTTAAATGGATTTAGCCTTCGGGATGACTTGAGACAGTGCGTCTTGGGACTAGCCAGCAGATTCCTGCTACCAGCATCGCCGTAGTATAACCAGTGCCCACACCAAGACAACATATTATATTTTGCACACATTCAAGTGGTCTTTGAGGGATAAAATTTAGTGCATCTATCGGTCTTTAGCTTTAATTTTAACACAACATGTTGCCCATGTTATGGCCTGCCAATGTAGGGGGGTAGTCTCTTTGGGACCCCCATACCCTTTGGGGGTCGTAGTGTGCTCACCCTAACCCCTTATATATTTTGTTTTATTAATTTCAGGGTGCAGGGACTATGTCCCTGAGTCCTATATTGGCTGATACAACATATTGTCAATCATGGATTGACTAGTACCCTTTAAAGTATCCAATTAATTGACTAGTGTCCTTTACAGTATCCAATCAAAGCATGTCTGGACTGCCACAGTACTTATTTTTTTAGCCCTTCATGACCACTCTGAGCACTTCTTTAAACACAAATTTCTCAAAAATGGCTGAATGCATTTACATGAAATAGGAAAGCACGTTGTCCGAATATAGTTCTAGCTTTCTGCCAAATTTGCTGTAATTCCACTAAGCCATTTTTTCTGTATTGCTTCCCAAAATTTTCTACTGGAATTAATATGGGAAATCAATGTTTTGGGACTCCCCTCATCCTCCCACCCCCATTTACTAGACGCCTCTTGATGGATTACCCCGAAACTTTCCATGAAGGAGCTGAAGTGGATGAACTTTATTTGGGACGATTCATCAAACGGCGCCAAAATTATTAGTATAACATAAACACCCTTCCTGTTGAACTCTGACCTAGCTTGAACTACACAGTGGCAATTGCCACTGTGTAATACAAATATACATCTATGTATATGCACCCACGCCGCTTCGATTAGTAGACCCCAGCTTAATATATCTAGTAACAAAATAAAACGCATAACCAAAAAGAATCCTGCAAAGAGATGTAACATAAAATTCAGCTCAATCTAGTAAAGGCTGTGCCAAGTATTCAACAAGGTTTTTACTGTCACCATGGGTACAGGACTGTATCACAGTAATTGCTAATCATTAGTTGCTAGGCAACGAACAAACATTTGATTCCCCTTATGAAACATTGCTACAGCCGATAAGAGAATGACTAACCTAATCTCAGTAGGAACACCATGCCAGTTATTAAAATGTAAACAATAAAATAACGAAAATGTCCTATACAAATCAAAAGTCCGATAGCATTGAAATAACAGCCACAGCATTTTCATTATGTTTTATTTCTGTAGGACAAGGAGTAATAGTGGTGCATGTAATCAGATGAGTGCCCAGCCAAATCTATTCCTATGCATAGTCATTACAAAGCCTGTGATGCAACAGAGGCTGTTTTAAATAGACAGTGACGAGTTGCATCTTTTTAAATAGTTCGGATTTTTAGCTGCAGAGAATGAGCAACACCAGCATTATACAAATCCCAAGCAGCCCTACCGTTTGTGATCTAAACGAAGTACCTGCTATTTACACCAAATATTGTATTGGGGAAACATTCAACTGAGGTGCAGTTTTAAAGGGGCCATACGATGGGAAATACATCACGTTAAACTATGCTGCAATTTTAAGGGGCCATCCAGTGTAGAGAAAAACATTAACAAACTGGCAATGCCAACAGGTCTGGCTTTAAAAGAATGTTGTATGGTAATGTGAACCATTACAAGTATACAGCATGGGAACTGATATGTATTTATGTGGAACCAAAGAACTGTAAAACAATATTTGTGTAGGTTAAAAGGTCAGCTTAAAGTTGCACTATGAAGCCAGAACTAAAAATCCATGTAGGTTAATGACTGCTCTCCTCCCATCTGTGCTGCTGCCAAACAAAAACAACATACATTATCTAGGTATCTAAGACGTTTAATGGCATTACAGTGTGCCCCTGAAAGTCCAACTCAGGGAGCTGGATAAATAAACAAAATGACACATCTGCGCAGAAGGCAGGCACTTTTAAGTGGAAGCACACAACTTCTTCCCAACCAAAACATTTACACCTGGCTCCTAACATGAGGGTGGAGCCATAGCTCCTCTCTAGCAATGCTCACATAATTGTCTGGAAAAGGCTGCGCTGTCAAGCCAGACCATAAAAACAGTTTCTTTTCTTGACCTGCGTCGCTAGCAATCATCAATAATAGGCATTCCAGGGGGGCGTGGCTATGCGCCGATGCGTGATGGCCGCGAAATAGAGTAGCTCCCGATCTTTTGCCCAAACACCAGCAATCCGCTTATATAATCCGTGCCCTGAGCAGGGACAGAGCCGCCAGAAGTGACCAGCAACCAGCTGAGCCCGAAATTGTGTCCGCCTGACCGGAACTGGCCGAGTTGTGAGCTCCGTTACAAGCGGCCTCCTCAGAGACAAGAGCCGGGACCTGCCATGACGGCCAGATCTGAGGAAGACGTGCCGATGGGCGGCCGGTGCGCCACGCAGGACCGCTGCTTGCGGCCCTGTCACGAGTCGGAGGGTGAAATCTTGGCGCGGGGGCATTGCCCCCCGTAGCGATCGCCGGAAAGTGGCGTGAGGCCCCCTGGTGCCCCTAGTGCGGTGAGTCCCCTGGCCTTGTGGGATTAGAAGAGGGGCAGTGGGCGCGGCCCTGTAGAAGCGCGGCCTGGGCTCCTGAAGCGGAGAGCTCTATCGGCACACTCGGCCACGGCTGTGAACGGCCGACGCACCCCCGCAACGCAGGAGGATCTTGCGGGTCCCCGAGAGAGTGTGTCCTGTAACAGCAACGCCGCCGGCCGCCCCGGGGCGGTGTGAGGCCCTGCGCAGTCTGACTCCTGTGAGGCCTGGACAGTGGAGGCGGGCCCTGCGCCTGTATGACCTCGGGGATGAAGGTGCACCCCAGAGGTGAGATCGCTGTGTGAGGAGCTGTGAAGATATACCCCGGGGATGAAATAGGGAGCCCTCCCCCGGGACGCTGGCGTGGGAAGCCCGCCAGCTGACGAGAAAGAGAGGTGGCGCCCGTGAGCGCAATCTGTGCTTGTTTGCCTTGGAGTGCTGAGGTGGGGGGGGCCAAGCATTATCCCCCGAAACCTTCTGATCTGGAATCAAAGACGTGGTGGTTGGACACCTCTCCCCCCGCATTCAATAGCGAAAGGGGCCACAGCCTACGCCAGTGAGTTCCAAGAGGCGAGGGAAGAGTGGAGAACACCCCGGGGTGGATCATGATGTCGGGAGGAAGAGGCCCAAAACCTATGCAGCAGAGCAAATTGGACCGATATACTTGCCCGAAGGCAGCTACTTCTGAGTAGCTCACCCGGGACAGGCCCCCCGGGGGGTCAGAGGGAGACCCCCCTGAGCTCACCCTAAAAGATGTCATGGAGGCGATCGCTGGGGTGAGAACCTCAATGGAGCAGAGGACGGACGCAATTACAGTGGAGATGACACTAATCAGGGCGGATCTCACCGGAATGAGTGAAAAAGTCAAACAAATGGAGGTGACCACAGCTAGCCTCGTCGATGACGTCTCCCAACTGCAGACCGAAATTCGCGAACTGAAGACCTTCAGAAAATTCGCTGAGGATAAGCTGGATGATTATGAGGGGCGCACCAGACGAAATAACGTACGAATTATTGGAGTGCCAGAGAAAGCGGAGGGACAAACAGCTGATCTCTTTGTCGAAGATCTCATACTCAACCACCTACGCCCGAAGGGTCTCTCCCAATTCTTTGTGATTGAGCGGGCCCACAGAGTCCCGGGGGGGCGTCCGAAACCCTGCGGCCCTCCCCGCCCTATACTAGCCAGACTGCTTAACTTCCGTGACCGGGACGTGATATTAGAGTGCCAGGGTTGCGCCACCGCTCAAGTATGAAAATGAAGTCATATCTTTCTTCCCCGACTTCACTCAAGCCGTACAAAAACAAAGGCGATCCTTTCTTGTCGTCAAGAAGAAACTCAGAGATAGAGGACTGAAGTATGCGATGCTGTTCCCGGCTCGTCTCCGGGTTGAAGCGGATGGCAAGGCCTGGTTTTTTGATCATCCGGAGGCAGTGGCGGACTGGCTGGAGGGCTGGAGAGACACGAAGGAACATAATGCTCGCTGACACTTCGACTTGTTCGGAACAAAGACTGCGATGCAGTCCCAGACTTGGTGAGCCATAGCTTTTGCTTCACCCCTTAGCCAGAACTGTGAAACGAAGTGGTGGGTGGCAACTAAGGGAGTCCTAGCGAACTTTGGTTGGTAACGTCGTCTCGCATCTCCTGCCACTATTGACACTTGTGACTGCTCCGTTTGGAGGTATACATATTGTTTCAGGAAAAGGGTGGTTGGGCGGAAGGATGGAGCATCTTCCCCCACATTTAGCTACTGTTAGTTTGTAAGTTGGGCGACAGGCACTCTGCAGAGTTGATTTCATGGGCAGTTTCAAGCCCAGAGTGCAGGGAAGCAGGGAGGGGGGTGATTGGGTTGGGGGGGGTTATTGTTTGTTTTACTTGAATCGGCAACGACTATTCTAATGCACATGAAGGTATGCTTGCAAATGAAGAGTTCTCATGGGTACACACTGGGATAGGAGTATAAAGCTACTGAGCTGGAACGTAAATGGGCTTGGTGACAAGGTGAAACGCACTTTAGTACTTCAGTACTTCAAACGACACTCCCCAGATGTGGTGCTCATCCAGGAATCTCACCTGGTTGGTAGCACCTGTAAAGCGCTGAACAGATGGGGATATAGGCTGATGGCCCATTCTGGCTTCACATCCGGCTCCAGGGGAGTCGGTATTTTGATTAAAAACTCCTTCCCCTTCTCCATACAATCTACACGCTCGGATGAGTGGGCAGGTACATCGCTATCACGGGACACTGGGAGGGGAACACACTAACTTTAATGTCAGTCTATGTCCCGCCCGGTCTACAGAGCCAAACATTCTCAGATCTAGGCGCCCTCCTGCTTTCGCTTCCTGAGGGTCTCTTATTGGTGGGAGGGGACTTCAATGCAGTAGCTTCCGGCTCCTTGGACCGCTACCCCCCGCGACATCGGCCCATTGCGTCGATGGCTTCCCGACTTCCTAGAGGCCCTCGGCCTCGCGGATGTGTGGAGGGCGTTCCACCCGGACAGCATCCAACATACCTTCTTCTCGGTGGCGCATAATAGCGTGTCTCGAATCGACTACCTCCTAATACCAGCGTCTCAACTCACCCATATCCAGGAGGTTAGACACTTGGCGCGAGGTATCTCTGATCACTCCCCAGTGTGGGTCAGGTTGGTCCTGGGAGATACACGGGTGGGAAGGATCGCGCCTATCAGTCCATGGTTCCCACGGAACCCGGTGGTTCGAAAGGAGCTATTGCAAGCCCTAGACCACTACTTTCAGGACAACCAGGGTTCGGTCGAGTCCCCCCAAACATTGTGGGAGGCGTTCAAGTCGGTGATCAGGGGGAAGGCTCTCTCCCTGATTGCAGGAGTCAGGAAAGAAAAACAGAAAGAACAAGTGACTGTGGAGAACGAGATCCTCCGGCTGGAAGGAAGTCTTGGTGACGAAGTGACTCAGGAAACGCTTCACATTCTACAATTGAAAAGAGACGAATATAAAGGTATTGCCACCGATAGGGCCAGAACATGGGGGAGGGAGAGGGACGGCAGAGTGTACGAGTGGGGAGACAAAGCCGGTAAACTACTTGCCTGGCTGGACAAAAAAGAAAGGGCCGACAGACTTGTCCCGGAGCTGATAGATGAAACAGGCGTGAAAATCACTGATCCCCTAAAAATTGCTAGTGAATTTGCTGCACACTACAGTGCGGTATATCACTCAAGTACGACCTTCCTCGAGGAGGATTCCCTAGATCTACTTCGAGATATCCGCCTCCCCGCTCTCTCTGAAGAGGATAAGAGCTTCTTGGAAAGCAACATCACCAATGACGAGATAGCTCAGGCGATTAGGAGCCTCCAGTCAGGGAAGGCCCTTGGCCCTAACGGCCTACCGATTGAACTGTACAAACTGCGTCCAGATAAAATTGCCCCACATTTAAGAGCCATGTTTGAAGAGAGTAGGAGGGTGGGGTCGCTCCCGCCAGACCAGCGACTGGCGTCGTTGGTTGTGATCCATAAAGAGGGTAAACCTAGAAATAAATGTTCCTCCTACAGACCCATTTCCTTCCTCAATGCCAAACCTAAAATACTGGCCAAACTTTTGGCTATCCGACTGGCTCGAGTGATTAGTAGTCTGGTGCACCCTGATCAATCGGGCTTTATGCCCCACCGAAATACGGCCCTGAGTCTACGTAGAGTGCATGGAGTGCTGGGTAGAGTGGACACTATCCAGGAGGAGGTCGTGACTGTTTCCCTAGACGTCTCTATGGCGTTTGATACCATTGAATGGCCGTACCTTCTCGCTGTCCTTACCAAAATGGGGTTTGGGCCTGTTTTCACAGCATGGGTTAGACTCCTCTACTCAGGGCCCCTGGCGCAGGTAGTGGTCAACAACAAATTATCAGACACTTTTGCACTGAGTCGTGGGACCCGCCAGGGGTGTCCGCTGTCGCCCCTGCTTTTTGCCCTTTCCCTGGGGCCACTGGCGGCCTGGATCAGAGGGGACCCAGTGATACGAGGGCTAAGGTGGTCGGCAGATTGGGAAGACTGCATCTCGCTATACGCAGATGATGTTCTCCTCTACCTAGCCTCCTCCAAAAAGTCACTCAGGCGAGTACTAGACATTTTTACGACCTTTGGCAGATACTCTGGCTACTCGATCAATTGGAGTAAGTCTCTCCTGTATGTTCTTAGTGGAGACCATCCCTCCTTACCCAGGGACTGCCCTATACAAACGGTTAGGGATGGCTTTCGCTACCTTGGTATCTTTGTCACCGCAGACTCCAAGCTCCGTTTTGAGAGAAATCTGCTCCCACCCTTGCTGAGACTGAGGCGAGATATTGCCAGTTGGAAGGCGCTCCCACTCTCATTGCTGGGCAGGGCTAATCTATTTAAAATAATGTAATTGCCCCGTTTCCTATATGCCCTGCAAAACTCGCCAGATCTGGTCCCTGCAAGATACTTTAGGGAAATCGAAAGCTTGCAAAGGGAGTTGCTATGGGATGGGAGGCCCCGGATAGCTCTAAATAAACTGGTCTTAAACTGGTACGATGGTGGAATCAGTTTCCCTGACGTCAGGAAATATTATTGGGCTTTCCATCTCGCCGCTATCAATCACGGCACCTACCGCCGGCCAGACGATCCAGGGTATACCATGGATAGATGGCTATTGCCTGGCGGGAACTATAACAGGGCCTTGTACTTGAACCCTAGGAAATTCCCTTTAACCGGTCCGACCAAACACGCTGTCCAGGTCTGGCATGCGGCAAATAAAAGCTTGGGATGGGACCGGAAGCTCACATTGGCAACTCCCTTGTGGGACTCAGAACACTTGGGAAATCTCCGGTCCTCGAAGGGATTTGACAAATGGGTCCTCATCGGAATCTCCCGCATTGGAGATCTCTGGGTGAAAGGCGAGATGATCACGTTTGACACATTGCGGCGGGAGTACGAGTTATCTGGCTCGGAGTATTTTCGTTACCTCCAGGTCCGCCATGCACTCGTAACAAACCTGCAGAGGGGCTCCTCCCCCCAGAGTCTTCACCGCTTCATTACTCGATGGATACCTCCCACAGAAAGCAATCTCCTTAACTTATAAAAAATTGATCAATAACACCCCGGATCCCCTCGAACGTTTACAAGAATGTTGGGAAAGAGACGGCCTAGTGCTTGATGATGAGGAGTGGAGGGAGGCGGTGGCCTCTCCTCGGGAAGTGGCGATTTCTGCTCGGTTGCGACTTGTCCAGCTAAAAATCTTACACAGGATATATGTCACGGGGCCCCAACTGGTTCATATGGGGAGAGGGGAGGAGGGAGATTGTCTGTCATGCGCCGCATGGGTATGCCGGTCGGCTTTATAGCTACCACGGCACTACTCTATAGCCGCCCCACGGCGAGACTTCGCCTGAATGGCACGCTCTCCAGACCGTTCCCTCTTTCTCGTGGCACACGCCAGGGATGCCCTTTATCGCCCCTTTTATTCATTCTCGCTATGGACCCTTTAATTCGACATTTCCAGGAGAGACACCTGCATAGAGGTCTTCAATTTAACACTGGCCCCCTCTTGGTTTCATTATATGCAGATGACACTATTTTATACGTCCGAGAACCCCAGTTGAACTTAGAACTGCTCATTAGAGAGATTCTTCGTTTTGGTCAACACTCCGGTCTGGGCATCAATTGGCACAAGTCGGTTATTTTTCCCTTGACCCCCAGCACAACCCCCTGGTCCTGTGAGTTACCTCTTGAATGGTGCTCGGACTCAGTCAAATATTTGGGCATTCACGTCCACTTGGATACGGATCAGATTATCTGCCTTAATTATGGGCAGGCAGTCGGGGCACTTGAGGCCCAGGTGGAGAGATGGCTGCGACTCCCATTGTCCATTGCAGGCAGAGTCTCCATTATTAAGATGATTGTTCTCCCCAAATTTTATATCTTTTTAATAACATCCCCATCCCCCTCCCAAACAGTTTCTTTTTAAAGATACGGTCGCATCTCACAAGGTTGGTCTGGGGTGGTAAACAGGCGCGCGTCTGCTGGCAGGTTCTTACCTTACCATATGAAAGAGGCGGGTACGGGGTTCCAGATTTCCGCTTATATTATCTCGTGGCTCAGTGCAGCTACGCCTTTGCATGGTACCACCTGACGCCAGGATCCCATTTCTTCGCCCAGAGGCAGATTTTGTTCTTCCTGAGAGACTGGCTACTGTACTGCCTAGGGGTGTGCCCAGGGACCCTATCGATATACAGACAGTTTCAACTACTAGCTGGGCATGGGATAAGCTTAAACGATACACGGGCACTCAGGTGCTATATTCCTCGGCTCTTCCGCTCCCGAACGCCCGCTGGCTTCCTATAACGGGTGAAAAGCTAGTGCAACGCACACTGACCAAGTTTGATTGATATCTCTACGATGGGTGACTTGTATCCCGGCGGGCACATTTTCTCGGCAACAGAAGATAACCGATTACACAACGCTACTTTCATGAACAGCTTTGTACTTAGGCGGCTACGCTCTGCTTTACGGGCAACGCTCCCTGGGTTCCCCCTGGAACCGGACTCGTTCGCCCCTCTTTCCCTTATTATTGAAAGCGAGAGCAGGGTGCACCCTATATCCAAACTATATAAGTCTTGCTCCAAAATGATCCCGATTATAGATGATAAGGTCCGTAGGGATTGGGAGGGTGATCTGGGCCGCCCTATCATGGATGATCAATGGGCCAAGTGCTGTGTAGTCACGAAGGACGTCTCATTGAACAGCCGGCATAAATTGCTACATTTTAAGTTCTTACGCAGGATTTACATTACCCCTGCCAAAGCTCATAGAATTGATCCGAGTAGGCCACACACTTGCCGAAAATGCTGCGCCCCACAAGCTGATTTCGCCCATCTCACTTGGACCTGCCCCACTATACAACCATACTGGGAGAAAGTTCACAAAACGCTAGGCGACATGACTAAGCTATCCCTCATCCCCACACCGGAAGTTGCACTCATGGGCTACACTGTAAATTTCCCCAAAACTGTTCGGAAATTCGCGTCCCTTAGCTTGCTGTTAGCCAAGCCGAGAAGTTGCTATCCACTGGGGTCTCAGGACTACCCCCACTTTGCAAAGTTGGTTGAATAGTCTAGCCTACTGTAACACTAATAGCGAAGTTTATTCCAGCACACTGTCCTGTTCCTCCCGTCCCAAAGACATCTGGGGTCCCTACAGGACATATGTTGACTCCCTTCGAAACTCCGCTGATTCAATGTTGGAATCGGGCATAGTCCCTACAGGAGTAGGTTAGACGGTCGAGACCACGCACAAGACAGATCTCCTACACAGTATCGCATCCTGTAGCGACGGATCCCTTCTCCCTAAGGGATCTCGCACACAAGGGCTGAGGTTGGATGTGACCATGACGCCTACTGCCAGACGACTACTGGTTCTACACTGGATTCTGAGGGGACATTGGGGATTGTTTTATCCGACAAATTTTTATTCACCTGGCTGCTAGTGTTCTCCTTTTGATTTTGAGCCATGACAGACTCTAGGTTGTAATTGCTATGATATGGTATCTTTCTCGACTGCAACATCAATAAGTGAGCAGCTATGATTGTACTGATTTGCTGTGCTTTGATGATCAATAAGTGAGCACCTATGATTGTACTGATTTATTGCGCTTTAATGTTCAATAAAGAAAGTAAAAAAAAAAAAAAGAAGAGCGTGGGGTTGAGGGAGGATCCTTGGGGTACTCCGCATCTGATCTCTGTTGGTTCGGAGAGGAAGGGTGGGAGTCTTATTCTTTGTGTTCTGCCTGAGAGGAAAGATCGAATCCAGTCTAGGACTGTTCCCTGGATGCTGGCGTCGTGAAGTCTGGTGGCTAGTGTGCGGTGGGAGACGGTGTCGAAGGCTGCTGAAATGTCCAAGAGGAGGAGCACTGCTGTGTGGCCTTGGTCGAGGAGGGCGCGGATGTCCTCGGTGGTGTCTATGAGGGTGGTCTCGGTGCTGTGGTTGCTGCAGAATCCAGATTGAGAGGTGTCTAGGATGTTGTTGGTTTCTATGAAGTGTGCTAGCTGGGTGTTGACGTCTTTCTCAATGACTTTAGTGGCGAAAGGGAGTAGTGAGATGGGTCTGAAATTCTTGAGATCCGTCGGGTCTGCGGAGGGCTTCTTAAGGAGGGGTTTGACTTCAGTGCATTTCCAGTCGTCGGGGAATGTGGCAGTCTCGAGGGAGCAGTTGATAGTTTGGTGTAATTTGGGTGCGATGGTGGTGTCGGCCCTGTGGAAGATGTGCGGCGGGCAGGGGTCAGTAGGTACTCCGGAGTGGAAGCTTTCCATAGTCTTAGTGGTGCCATCTGTGGTGAGAGGGGTCCAGGTGAGGAGGGTCTGTTGGATGGCGTCGCTGGGGGGGGGTGTTGAGGCGGTGCTGTTGTCTTGGTCATTGAAGTTGTCGTAGAGCATCTTGATCTTGAGGTGGAAGAAGGAGCTGAGTCTGTTGCAGAGGTCATGGGAAGGAGGGAAGTCGGTTGTTTCGCTGTTGGATCTGGCAAATTCTTGTATGATGGCGAAGAGTTCCTTGGAGTTGTGGGAGTTGGAGATGATTCTGTCTTGGAAGAAGTTTCTCTTAGTTGATTTGATGAGTTGGTGGTGTGCTGTGGTGGCCACCTTGTAAGCGGAGCGTGCTTCTGGGGTTTTGCTGTTTCTCCACATTTTCTCCAGTCGTAGACAAGAGCCCTTGGATTCTCGGAGGTCCGTGGTGAACCAAGTGGCTTTCGTTTTGTGTTGCCTCGTGGTGTTCTGGAGGGGGGCGAGAGTTTTGCTGCTGTTGGCGATCCATTGGTGGAGGTTTCTCGCTGCTGTGTTGGCGTCTGTCGTAGTAAGGGAGGAGTGCAGCTGAGGGCGGAAGTGAGGAGTTCTTCTGAGACTTTGTTCCAGTTTCTGCATGTGAGGAGGGGCGCGCGCTTGTGTGAGGTGGGTTTCGAGAAGGAGAAATGGATGAAGTGGTAGTCTGTCCAGAGCGGTTCCATGGTGTGGCTGAAGCGAATGTTGCTTCCTCCAGTGAAGATGGGGTCAAGTATGTGTCCTGCTATGTGTGGGGGTGGGGACAAGTTGTTTCAGTCCTATGTTGGTGAGGTTCTCCAGGAGGGCGGTGGTGTTGGGATCGCTGATGTTGTCTGGGTGGAAGTTCAGGTCTCCGAGCAGTATGTAGTCTGTGGAGGCGAGGGCGTGGGGAGGTCACTGGAGTGAAAATATATTGTATTGGGGTCGCTTTATAGATGGCTGCTTTATGATCTGGACAGGCTCAATGACTGAGTTACAGGGATTCTGTGAATACCTGAATGATAATGATGTGAATATTCGCTTCACCACACACTGTAGTACAACTGAAGTGGTGTTTCTTGATTTAACATTGTACATTAAAGATGAACGAATACATAGTAAAATGTACCGTAAACCAACATCGTGTAATTTCCATCTTACACGCAGACAGTTCCCACCCACATCATCAAATTAAAGCCATCCCCGGGGCGGAAATGATTAGAGCTAGAATATACTGCAGCGAAGATGTACATTTTATGTCATGCATACAGGATATGGAGAATAGGTTTACCCAGAGAGGCTATTCGCAAAAGGACTTGTCCAAAGCGAAAGAGAGAGCATTGGGGACCAAACGTGCGAACACACTGAGAACTAATAATGCCAAAAAACGAACATCTACACAAATAAGATTGGTCACAGACTATACACAGCTAAGTCATGTTCTGTGGAAAAGTTTAATGAGACACTGGAACATTTTGAGGGCTGATAGAAGTCTAGAGGGGTGCATTACTACAACACCACAGTTAACATACCGGAAAGGGTGGACGCAAGGGTCAATACTTAGCCCCAGCTACCCAACATTAACACAACAAGAACAATGGCTAACATGACTGTCAAAAGAATTCTTTAAGTGTGGGAACTGTGGAATGTGCAGATGGGCACAGGATAAAACCAGAGAATTTTGTATGATTCCCAATCAAACATATACGATATTGACTAACATCAACTGTAATACTAAATTTGTTGTATATGTTATTCTTTGTAAATGCCAGAAAGTATATGTGGGAAGCACGATAAGACCTTTGAAAATTAGGATAAGTGAACATCTGAGAGCTATCAACCAAAACGATATGAGATATCCGATTGCTGAACACATTAATACATGTGAGAAACAAGGGAGGAACAAATCATTTACCTTCTTTGGCAAAGAACATGTTGCGATAGATCCACGGGGAGGCAATCGGGAGCTCAAATTATGCAGACATGAGGCCAAATGGATAATGCGCCTTAGTGCCGTAGAAGACGGTCTAAATTTGGATCAAGAATTTCAATACTTTTTGGGAAATTGACTTCTCTTGAGATGAATAGCTGAGTAGATTGAGGTCTTTCTCTTTCTCCTAAATAACAAATAGATGATGAAATATAACTATATCCACAATTAAAAGCTACAGTGGATATAATATGCTTAAGCAGTATAGTAATTATGACTAGGATACAAAGGATTGGAGTAGGAATAATACACTTCACTGTGGGTATGAGTTTACTCTGAGATATTGCTATACAACCCTTTCCTTGGAGTTGTCTATCCTTAGTTACAGGACATGTTAAACAAAGAATTTTATATATTTTGTATAATGAAAATTTATAAAAAGTCAACGTACTTTTTGAGGCCTTATTCTAATAGCTAATGATACTCTGGACTACCCGAAGAGGGGTAGTATGACTTCAAGACAGTATATATTATAAATAACTTAATTCGGCCTTTCCCCTTTCCAAATAACCTTTACTCCTATTAAATAGGAATAAGGATTTAAAGTATCGCCTCTAATATCTGAGACATTTTATTAACATTTTAACAATATAGTAACTTAGATGCTATAAGACTACCCGAAGATAGGTGGTTATGACCCCAAGATGGTGCTTATTATAAATAACACAATTCGGTTCTTTTACTCAAAATGAGTTTTCAATTAATCTTTATTTCCATTATTTAAATATAAGGATTAAAATTACGGCCCTAAATATGTAGATATTTTAGTTGAGCGAAGAGATTTCACTATTACAAGATGGCACGTATGATCTTTTCGCGGCATCCTAGTCCTCTCTTGTTATCTAATCTGGAAATATGAGGCAGGAAGCGGGCGTGCGCTGTACCTGCATTCGGGCCAGTGAACGCTAATACGGGAGACTTTGACATACATGAGGTAAGGAGGAGAGCGGTCGCGTTTATTTCTTAAAGTTGAAAATTCGTTAATCTACATCGTATTTTGAAAGTGAGTGTTTATTTCTTGTAGTTTCCCACTTCTAAATTGGTTCTGGGATTCGGAAAGCAAACAGTGAATGTACTTTGAAGTTTGCGTGGACGGGAATATATATTGGATACACCTCATGTGGTTGTTCCTAACAAGGGGTAAGTCGATATTGGCAGTGTTTACTACAATACTTCTAAAATTACGCTCATTTGTTAGAAGTATACAAAGGTCTCTATATTTCTTGATATTCTTTTAGGTAGACGTGTCCAGGGTCAAAATAAATATTTGGCATATTGTTTGGCGCAGTCATATCTTGAAAAACTAAGCTAGTTGGAACCTCTAAAATCGCACTCGATTAAAGGAGGTAAGCATATGTTTAAAGTGAATACACTCACTATTGCAATTGTTGGTTAAAAAATGTTCCTGTTTCAATTTATATTTGGTGCATATTTGTTGCTCTCCTTTGGCTCCCCAGGTTTCTTTGTAAAGTAACTCAACTTTAGCAGGTACGGCATGCTTCCTTAAAATGTGTGATATAATAAAAAAATATTTTTGGATAAATAGGATTTTAATTAGCACTTCATGCACTTTTAGGTGTCTTTTGTAAAAAGGGGGAGCACTAGCTGCATTGACATTGCACATTATTGGGTGCAGCATTGTACTTTATATCCTCAGAGACCACTACTGTAACCAAGAGTGATATTTGTAAAATATCACTATTATATCATTATTATTGAATAATGAGTTTAGAGGCCCTAATTTTATCATGATGAAATAGGTGATGGGATAGGTTGCCACAGTATGTTACAAACACGCTTGCCGTGTCCTTTGCACAGGGTGTATATAATTGTGAACATATTGAAAATCGTATAATGTTGGTGTTACAAAATTGGTGTTTCTGTTGTATTTTAGCCCTGATGAAGTCGTAAGGGTAATTCCCACTGCGACGAAACGCGTTGGCATTTGCCTAAAGAAAATAAAAGAACATACAGAAGAACTGGAATATCAACTTTATTTGATGTCTAAAAAAACTATAACATATTTGTGTTTTGATTGGTGTGGCGTGTGCCTTGAATTTGGTAAACAACACATTTTCTATGTGTTCTCAAATGTATTTCTAGTCAATGTCAGTAAAATATTCTGACATGCAGATTGAAACACGTACTTTCAACATCAGCAGCAGTCTGTCAGTTAACTCCCCAGTGTCCTATTGCAGCTTCCAACAGTGTTCCAATAATCTAGAGAGCTAACATTTGTATTTATGACAATAGTGTGGCACACCTGAAGCTATCTTGATGGAATTAAAGCTGTAAAACCTAAAGCTTTCCATTAGAAATGAACAAAATGAGGGGGTTCTTTCTGTCATAGAAATGATGCTTCGTGCTCTAGAAAGCTAAAATGAGGACAAGCAGGTGGCAGGGGAAGAGGCGGCACAACAGATTATGGTGGGCAGGTGGGAGGGAGCACCGTCACATGTATTGTAGGGTAGTGGGGGTTGGCGGGTAAAGCACCTGACCAGGTGAGCAGGTGGCAGGAGCAGCACAATTTACTGCAAAGGGCAGGAGAGAGGAGACAGGGGCATGCACATTGACAACTAAGGGCATTGGGGAGTGGGGCAGGGGCATGGATAGAAATATGGACAGGCAGGTCAGTCGGCAGGGGCATTGGCAGCACAACGAACCACAGAGGACTGTTTGCATGGGGTATTGGCAGCTCAATGGACCACAGAGGGTAGGAGGGAGGAGGCAGGGGCATGTAAACTGACAACGGAGATCATGCATGCCAACATTTTCAAACTCAAAAGTGGGAGATTTTCAAAATAAAATCGGGGGAATGTATTTTCCCCATTGACATATTGCAGCAGAGGCAATTGGAGGAAGAAGACACCTAAAATATAGCCATGTTAGGGTTAACAAATCATAAGTCTACTGCCTGAATCAGGTCTATTGGCATGTATGGGGGAGTAAGGGGCATCAGAGCAGGAAGAGGGCCAGCAAGCGGATATAGCCGGGCAGGCAGAAGGGGCAGTGGCAGCATTAGCTACTTATGGGTAGCTGAGTTTTTAAGAGTGGTGTGGAGTACAGTACAGTGTTGTAGAGTGTGGTAGGGTGGACTGACATACAGTGTTTTTTTAATTTGTTTTTATTATTTCACAACAACAACAGAAGTGAAGACAGTAAAATGCATAAATCTCAGATCCATATGTATACTGTACACAGCTATAGCGTTAACTACTTTCAAAATACATAGACTAATATATAAGAGGTTCCCATGATATCCTTGTTATAGAAGAAATTGTGGAGGGGAGGGAGTGAGAGAGCCACTCATCGGGTAGTATGGTGGGCCTGGGGTATATCAGACATAAACAAACAGTGAATATAAAGCTAAACATTAACGTCCATGAGTTGCAAGGTTAGGGCAGGTTGAGCTCACCAGTAAGAACGTGCAAAGCGAGGATATCCATTGTCGCTGTTTCTCCCATTCTTGCATGGCTGTCAGTAGTTTCAGGGAAGTGATGAGATTAACATTGCTACTACTGGATCTGGATTGCCAGCTTAGTACATACTTGGCAATTACCAATTACCCATTTATGGGAGCAATGAATTTTGAAATTGCCTTGTCCCAGACCTTAGATGCACTGAACAAATTACAACAGGAAGCCAGTCTAAGGAGGTATTAGAAAATTGCTTTACATTCTGAGTTAGAACAAATTAAACAATAATTCGTTTTTTATTGAAGCCAGAAAGTAAAGATGCAAGTAAGATCCCACTGCCTTCAGAACCCAAGAAAATTAACCCTTGGGCCTTACCACCCCCAGTACAAGAAACTATGGGACAGATTTAGAGTTGGCGGATGGGAACTTCATTACAAGCTTAATGGATATCACATCCACCTTATTCAAAGTACATTTGGATATAATGCACTTGTAATATGATGGATGGGATATCTGTCACATTTTTGACACAGCATCCATTCCCCAAACTGTAAATCAGGCCCTAAGCCTTATGTGTATTCATACCCGCATATAAAATCGTTTATGTAGTTTTCCTGAGATAAAAAGGTCTACTCTCTTTTATCAAGGTCTACAAAATGAGTTGAATAAGGTATTAGCACAGGTTACTTCTCCTATGAATTGTGCACAGCTCATACATCTAGTGTTACAGTTAGAACATGGTTTAGCTGAGTGCCCTTCTGAGAAAAGCAGGATCATAACTAATGTGTTTCTAGCCAGACCTACTAAAAAAGAGAATAAAACCTTAAACAATTCAGAGCCCAAGCATTTATGTTTTGTATAGGACCCGCTTTCAAAAGAGAAAAAGGAACAAAGAAATGCTCAAACATTATGCATGTACTGAAGAAACTTTGGATAATTTGTAAAAGATTGTCAAAGTGACCTAGGAATTAAACACCAGTAAATTTACAGAGAAATTACAGCTGACAAAAACTGGATTCTCCACAAAGAAAGCACATGCTTTGTCAAGCAGAGCAAAACAGTCAGTTACAATTTGGTTAGTCAATACAATGCAGTCATCTGTTACTCATTTGATAGTTCCTATGAAAATGATTTGATTAAGGAGGCTCAGAAAGCTATGGGGCCATTAAGTATGCACAATTTTTACAGATACCTGTGATAAAGACACAATTCCCTGAAGAGGTCAAGGGTTTAAATGGCTCTGCTAGGCCTTTAGCACTTGCATATTTTCATGCACACATGATTTCCTTAGTATGTTTTGGAAATCACCTGAAAACATTTGTTTTAAGTGCTGCATCTCAGTTCAAAGTGATTTTGGGCATGATGTACAAATGAATTATGATTATTGTATGAATCAGTATTCGATGTCTGCTGAATACTGTTCACAGTCATCCTTCAAAAGCATTAGCTGGAATAATAACAGCACCTTTTATTGGCTGTGCAGTTACCTTGACCTCTTAATATGAAAAATGTCATGATCTGTTTGATGAGAACAAACAACTATATTTCCTCTACTTTGAAGTTATGATTTCAATATTGATTTGGAACCTGGGTGTCTATACCTTGCATTCGTGTATATGCACTTTCAGAGTTTTAAACAGAATATCTAAGACAATGGATAATGGATTTTCGAGACCATCATAGTTCCCAGCCTTCTCTTAAATGGGGTTGATTTAAGTTTAAAAACATCTATTTTTTACAGAGCCTTCGATAGTACCCATTAACATTATACTTTTAGATTCAGATCAAACAAGCAAACATTTTTGCCAAGCTAAGTCTTAGAGGAACATGCCATTTGGCTGGAGTCTGAGAGGGTGATGAATAGAAAACTGCATTTTACACAATAAGTTTGGAATATTTGAATAGTAGGTCACACTGTTTGGAGTCTGTAATGCCCCAGCTGCTTTTCAATTTTAATTAACGAAGAATGAGACCATCCTCTTTTTGCCAAACATGATAAATATTTTATACCACTTCAGTAGAATTTTTGAGCTATATAATTAGCCCAAAGGGAATTCAAATGAATAACAAGACATTTTCAACAGTAACTCACTGGTCTATGCCTACTTCTGCAAAGCTTGTACATCCTTTTGAAGGCTTTGACAATTTTTTATAGAGGTATCATTTATCACGTTTGTGAAGTAGTTATACCCATTACTAAACTTTTTCATTAAGGAGTTACCTTTCTTTGGTCCATAGAACCTAATGAAGCCATTAATTTTTGAAGAAACATTTTTCATGTGCTCCTATTTTTCAACACCCAAATGTTGAACTTTCTTTTATTGTTGAGACAAATGTCTCTTATCATGCCATGTGAGGAGTTTTGTCTCATAGAAAACCAACTACTCGATAGGGGCAGCGAGGGCCAGATGTACGACCATCCAAAATTGTGAGTCGCAAATTCTTGTAATTTGCGACTCGCAAAACGATACATACGTACCAAAAATGTATCACGATTGCGAGTCGCTAAAGACTTGCATCGCAATTTAGCGTACCGGCTATTTGTGAGTCGGTACGCGTCACAAATCGCATCCTCGGTTGAAAAGGACCTATAGCGTGCGCAAATAGCGAGAGTGCCTAAAACAAGCCCAATCAGTGCATGCAAATTGCGAACACGAGAAAAAAAGGCAAAAACACTTCCTGGGAGAGCTGAATGACCCCAAAACAGGAAGTGGTGTCCCTGGAGAGTCCTGAGCAGATTAGCAAGCACATGGTCATGTGCAGCATCGTAGCTCAACACTGCAGGCAGACTCCCTGAAAAAACATGAGCAGCAAGGGAGTGACAAGGCTGGAAAGGAGCGTCTGAGGAAGCTGAAATTCTCAGAAAAGGCGATAGACATCATAATAGAGGAATGCTACAACAGCCATGAGCAGCTGTTTGGGAGGGCATCGCACAGTGTCTCAGAAGTGGACAAACGCAAGATCTGGACGGAAATGCAGCAGCGCATAAATGCCCTGGGTGTGGCACACAGGTCCCTGGACGACATAAAAAAAAGATGGTACGATCTGCGCTCCATGGCCAAGGAAAGGGGTGCAGCACAACAGCGAGAAGTCCAAGGGACAGGAGTAGGGCCATCTCCTGCATCGGAACCATCTGCAGCAGAGGCCATGGTGGACAGTACCCTGGAGAGGGAGGCAGTTGTTACTTTTGGGACCCTCGGCACATCACAGCCAACAACAAACCCTGGTAGGTGTGAAATGTGTAAGATGTGTTGCCTCCACCACCTAAGCCTGTTCTGCACATGCATGCCAATCATCCACACACAAAAGTCCATCGCCTCACCCAAAACACCCAAGTGATGCAATATGGGAAACGTAGTCACTGACACACACAGTGTAGTTAGGGAATTATATAAGCTGAAAAACATTGCAACACCACTGAGGTAGTGACTCACATAATGTATTGTCTCCTTACATCTTTTGACACACAGATACACCTCTGGGAGGAGAGCACAGTGCAGATGACACTGAAGGAAGCCAGGAGCAGGCCCAGATGGAGGAAGGGCAGGATGGGGAACATCAAGTGGTCCAAGTTGTCTCGAAGTCCAAGCCAGTGGTGCATCGACCTCAACCGAGGCTCAAGCCAGTGTGACAACAACATCACAGCACACAGCATAGGCACGACGCACTCCTGTCAACAGGTCCCGGCTGGTGCGTCCAACCCAGCAGTCCAGAAGGCGGATGCAAGCCAGTCTGAACACCCAGCCACCTGCTGGGGCATACAATCAGGTGTTGATTGGTGGCCTGGAACAGGCAATGCTCGGAATTCAGCGCCTGCAATAAAAACAAGTAATGCTGCTGAACCTGAAGCTGAGACAGGGATTCAGGGACATAACTCAGCAGATGGCTGATAACCAGTGCCGCATGGAGGAGAGATTTGATGCCTCACAGGTGTAATTGGGGATCTGTGTAAGGAATTGGCTGAGGAGTAGGGGAAGCAAAGACGCCTGGAGCACAGCAGGGGACACAGGATGGCCGCTTTGACCAGGGCCATTGGGAGGTTAGTGCGGGCAACTACCCAAAACTCGAAGCGCACCCTGGGGATCCAGGTGGAGATGGGCCACTACAGTGGTGATGTGGCACGCGGCCTGCAACAAATTACAGCAGCAGTGGAGACACTGCAAACTCACATGTTTGCCAGTGGGGTACAACTGAGGGAGCTGGCAGCAAGGTCTCAAGCTGCAGTAGCATGTCTGCAGCGGACACACCAATGCTGCGGAGAAGCAGCAGCCACCAGGCAGGTGTACCAGGTGCAAGCTCCACCCAGGCTGGATGTAAAGGCAGGAAATGACTTGTGGACAGTAACTGCACAGTCATGGGCCCATAGCATTGTTTGCATTTGAGGTGCTGCAACCACAATACACTGCTACATTTGTTTGTTTATGCGTATTTATATGGACAGGTTGGCCATATTTTGTTTGTGCAAGCTTGCACATTAAAGCTAAATTCAAAGTTACATTTACACTTTGTACTGTCTTTTGTAGAGGGTAGTTTGTCGTTAGTTTGGACGTCCATTGAAAAATAATTGTTGGCTATCTGGTCCTTGTGCCTCCTCCCCTCTGCTGCAGAGCTACCATCTCTTTGCTGTTGGACAGGTAGTCCTGGGTCATCATCCTCCGAATCTGAGTCAGACACATCCATGGGCAAGCCACCCCTGCAGGCCATGTTGTGGAGCATGGCACATGTTGCCACTATTTTGCAGACTGTCTCAGATGCATACTGCAGGGCTCCACCACTCTTGTGAAGGCACCTGAAGCGCAATTTTAGGATGCCAAAAGTGCGCTCAATCACAGACCTGGTGCGCCTATGTGCTATGTTGTAGCACCTCTCATTTGGGTTGTTTGGCGAAAGGTACAGTGTGAGTATCCATGGCCGTAGGGCATTCGCGCTGTCACCTGGTAATGAAAATATGATGGTGAGGCAACATGCAGACAGACATGAAAGTGCAAATACATTTCAGTGTTGGCTTGACATATGAGTACCTGGTAGGTATCCTTCATCAAAGTCACCTCTTTCTAATTTGTGGTATATGCCACTGTGTCTGAAGATGTATGAGTCATGAGTGCTCCCAGGACATTTGGCCACAATGTCTGTGATGATGTTGTTTTTGTCACAGACAACTTGGATGTTGAGGGAATGTGTGCTTTTCCTATTGCGAAATATGTATTCTATGCGGGATGGGTGGACATATGGGCACATGGGTCCCATCTATGAACCCTATGAACTGTGGAAACTTTGCTATTCTGTAAAATTGCAGTTTTGTATTTTCCAGTTCCACACCATCCCTGGGCAGGTAGATGTGTTGATGTATGTGGTGTAGCATGGCATCTAGGAAATTGGGAAAGAAACGCGAAAGCGCACTCTGTGACACACCTCTAGCCACTGCAATGACATCTTGGTAGCTACCAGTGGCCAATAGGTGGAGGGTGCATAACACCTGCACATGTGTGGGGATAACATTGCTGTGCAGGGTTCTGCTTTCCAATTGTGGCTTCAAAGGTGTCTATGAGGTCTAGGATGACAGTGCTACTCAGCCTGAACTGGTCATATATCTCCTCCTCTGCCATCTTAAACAAGGTTAGCCTGACTCTGAATATCCTCTCCTGTCTCCGCCTCCTCTGCTGAGCACCCAGTATCCGCAGCCTCCTAGCAATCACGTACAGGGCAGCCATTGTGGAAAGGTTTCTGAAGCATTCTTGTCCTGTTATTATAGGTTGGGCCTGGTTACCACCTGTTTCTGATTCATGGTAAATTGCATGCGCACCCGGGCCATTTTGTGCATATTCGCTATTTGTGACTGGTCTGTACTTTGTAATTTACGATTCGCAAATTGCGATTTGCTATTTTGGGTGCGCAAATACCGGTCGCTTTTATTGCGAGTCGGTATTCATTCGCATCGCTATTTTTGGTTTAGCGAGTGCCTTTCGTACATTGCGTACGGCCAATTTTGCTTGTGCAAATCGGATTGCGACCGATTTTGCGCTCGCAAATTGGTCGTGCATCTGGCCCCTAGTGATCTATATTTCTTGTAAATTTCCCCAGCAGATTTGAATTACGCTATTACAGACCAATAATCTCTGGCAATCAAGAGATATTTTGAAGAATAAATAGCATTATTTATCGGCAGTCAAATGTATAGTAGAGGTAAACACACACCATAGAAATTTACAGTTTTTAAAGTCAGCTACATCATTGACTCTTGACCAGTTAAGATGGCCATTGTTCTTTTATGTTTTGTTATTAATTATAAATGTGGTCCCTGCAATGGTAAGTCGGATGCATTATCTAGACAGAATCAACTAAAAAAATTAGACTGTTAGTGAGCCTCTATTGATCTTGCCAGCTGGAACTCAGAATAACTCAGAATAAGTATTCCATCACTCTCATCAATGTAGAAGTCTTTCTAACCAAAGTACACACAGCGTTACAGTCTAATGATAAAGAAGCTTGACTTAGAGAAAAGGAAGGTAAGAGTGAGAAAAATGGGTTCTTATATGAAGGGAAAGATTTGTATTTACCTTTAGTACAATAGAGACCCTATGAGTTGGTTGCATGACTCCTAGGCTGCTGGGCATGCTGGAATGACTATGGAAATGGCAGCAGTTGATATTTTTGATGGTCAATATTGTCTACAGAAGTTAAGCAATATGTGCTGACATGCTGTTTGTGACCACATTAAGAGTTCACACACAAAACCCATGGGTCTTTTAAGACCAATACCTGTTGCTCTCAGGCTGTGGCACACACTATCTATGGACTTTATTGTGGAGTGACAGAATGGTCAAAATTGTACTGTGGCTCTTGTAATAGTTAATCATTTAACTAAGCTGGGGCGTTTTATTCAATTTCTTGCGTTGCCCTCTTCTAAAGGGCTAGCACAAATCTTTGCATATAATATCATTCAATTAAATGCTGTAGCACCATTTTTTACAACAGGCATATGATCTCAATTCCTTTCAAACTTTTGTTCTGTATTATGTGAAGAGTTACACATGTAAGTTCATCTTTCTACTAGCTATAATCAGACAGACAGGAAGGCAGAGAGAATGAGTCGATGTGTTGGACAATATGTGAAAGTTTCAGATGTTATTGAGCGAAGATGATTTGAGTAAGAGGTTGTAGTTAAAAGTAAGCTTTAACAATGCTCAGCATTCTTCCCCAGGGATGCCACCTTTCGTTTCTATTTATGGACATCCATCTAGAATATTCCCATTACAGTTACATTTGTCTTCATCAGTTCCTTCAGTGCAGAAAGATGTAACTGAAATTCAGAGAATCCAAAAGTCTGCACAAGAGGTTATAGAAAAAGTCAAGGCTATTAACAAGTTATATGCTGATTTAAAAAGAACTCCAGTACCTCAGTATACTGATGGTAGAAAAGTCAAGAATTGTTATGTTAAAACGGCTTCCACATTGCAACCAATATTTGTTAGACAGTTGGCCATTTAAAAAATCCTTTAACTGAGTAATTAAAATTGCCCCAGTCAATGAGAATTCATCTCTTGGTCCATGTATCCTCGGTAAACCCTGTTTTGCAAAGACATGTCTTCTTCTAAGTCCTTATAAATAATGAAAATAAATATGGAATACACAACATTTTAGATGCATGTATTGTTAGAAAACAATTACACTACTTGAAACGGTACGGCCCTAATCTTCATGCTCACTCTTAGTTAAAGACTTCTACAGAAATCATCTGGATAAACCTGGAGCTGTGCAGCTGAGATGATGACCCTTTGTGGCACTTTCATGATCGGGGTACTGAACTCACCTTTACTAACTGGACAGGCTGCACTCTTGTAAAATTCCATGTTGCCCAGGACTTTCTCAAGAGAAAAAGTTACTAGTATGTGTGGCGTGTGGTGCGTGGGTGCATGAGTGGAGTGTGGATGCCTATTGGAGTGGCTGTTTGTATTAATGATGCACGCACTACACAAAAGACAGAGGTGGAGGCAAGACAGATTACACATTTCAGGGCGAGACATGACACTGCCAAGGCTTGCATTGGTTGCAACCATTTTCAGTTCACAGAGTGTAAGTTCCTCATATTTCAGAGCAAAGCAAAAGAGGTAGTAGATGAGGTGTCAGAGGGAGAGAGCGCTAACAAGCGTGCCAGAAGACATGCTCACCGGAGGGTTTTTTCACTGTTCTAAAAGCCCTACAAAAGACCCATAAAATGGTTCTTATGAGTACTACCCAAAAATAACTCATCTCTATTTACTATAAGGCCCTGTATGTATGCTCACAGGAAGTTGAGGTCAGAGCATAGACTGTCCAGCAAACCCCCTCTGTGAGTTTTGCACAGAGTGAAGACACAGACGAGGCAGGTGAGTCAACCACCGAACTTCAGAAGGAAGTGCTCAATGGCTATTGGCTGTGTATAGTCAGTTGAGTGAAGGGCTACGACCATGACCATCTCTGTATGACCGAAGAATTTCACAATGGGGATTAGCCTGAGGGGCTAGTCGCCAACAGTGGATTCAGTGCAAATCTTGACCACAGGCCAATCTCCAGCCAACACTGCTGCACATGGTCAAAGGGCTTTCACAGCTGGGCTTTGGCACCCATAATGGGTTGGGTGCTGGGTCTGGGCACAGGCTAGGCCCTGTGACCAACTCTCACTGCACAAGGCACAGCGGGGTTGGGTGACTGTGGCGGGATGGTGCAGGGCTGTGCTCATGGATAGGCCATGCACCCAATCCCTCGCTGGGGCCCTTTGGCCATGTGCAGTGTAGGTGACCACAGGGCCTTACAAATTCCAAAATCAGTCATCATGGGACTGCTCTAGAAAGGTGTTTATGAGAGCTGTCCATAAACCATAAATGTGTTTGTGAAAAATGGATAGGCCATTGATAAATCACACTTGTGTAATCAAATTGAACTGGCTTATTTCTGCCAAAACAAATAGATAGCTATCCCATGCGGGAAGAAATGACATACTGTTAGCACTTTGGATGCAGACAATCTCACCAACTACTGCTTTCTCACCCACCTACTTTTCACTGGAAAAGTCCAGAGAAAGTAGTCTGGTGGCTTTAAGATCCAAGAAACTATGTCTCCTTCGAGGCCCCCCAGGTATCTTTCCTGACCCCATCACCTTCAACCTCTACACAGAACTCCTTTCAACACTATTCACTGACAACATCAAGAGCCATCAATATACCAAGGCTCACAACACTACCATAGGAGTTCTTTGGAATACAACAAAAAGCAATTCCAAGTTTGCCTCAATGTTCTTCTTTGCCAGTAACCCCAATCTACTACAAATTCGAGTACTGGCATCTAAAATTAACCTGAACGCCTTCAACCCCTGTCCGGCAGCCAACACAAAATCCTTTGGATTCATCCTTGAAAAAGGCATCTACTTGAAAGAACACATACAGGAAACCCAAGACCTGTTACCAGCTCTCCCTTCTGAAGATAGTGAAATATATCCTACCCCAAAAGCGACTATTGAATAACTGTATAAGCCTTATGTCTCTCTCATCTGGATGGAGGTAATGTGCAAACCATCAGCTTCCCCAATACCGTATTGCCCACCAGAAAAGGAATCCTGCACACTGCAGGCAAGTCTTATCAAAGGCCTGGAAAAGTAACACTGCTCCACCTGAACTCTGAAGGAAATACATTGCCTTACCTTCCTGGTCCATATCACATTCAGTATCATCTGCATCTTGTACAAGTCCACAAGAAATAGCATGCCTGCATACCCGGCCAAGAACATAACCACCTCAGGAGGCCAATGACGTACCAGGAGCCAAGACATCTCCAGACTGGAAACAAAGAACTGTATAAAAGAAAATACACACCGAAGGATCTGGAACAATATCCCTATCAGCATCAAAACTGCACCTATACACAATATAAACCAGTCATCCCTCAGACCTTCAGCCTCATTGTAAATGATAACGAATCAAGGGCCGTATGTACGAAGCATTTTTGTGGTCGCAAACAGCCCAATTTGCAGAATTGGGCTGTTTGTAATTGTAAAAATGCTTTTTCTTATGTACAAATAACAAATTGCAATTTGGCAACAAGTTACCAAATCGCAATTTTGGTTTGCAACCCATTCCTATTAGGTATTTGGATAGGGCATGTTTAGGGCACCCCTTCCAAATACCGAATCTGAATGGTACATCTTAATGTTGTGTGGCTGGAATCCTGTCACAAAACATGGATACTACAGAAGTGTAGAGGTAATGCACTCGCAACCGGGAAGGGGTCCCCAGGCCTTCCCCTTTGTGAATATAAAAAAAGTTTATTTAAGAGGAGGCAGTGGCCCATGGCTGCCACTGTGTGTTCTTAAACAAGCAAAAAACCTTTCTTTTTAAACACAGTCTTGTTTCCTTTAAGGGAAACAAGATTGCATTAAAAAAAGATTGTTTAATTAAAAAGCAATTACAGACATGGTGGTCTGCTGACCCCAGCAGGCTACCATCGCTGTGATGGCTGCAATTCACAGTGGGTCACAATTTGTGACCAACCTCATTAATATTCATGAGGTAGGTCGAATTGTGGCCCACTACAAATCGTTCACAAATTACCACACTTGTTGCAAAAATACTGGTCGCAAATTGCAACCAGTATTTTGAGACCAATTCTTAATGCATCTGGCCCCTAATCTCGGGGGTATGCCTCCTGTTCCCTCTATTGCTCTCTAGATAAACTTGTGATCTACAACTATCATTACATATATACATTAAGAAGTGGGATCAGCTTGTCACTCCTGCTAGGCAACAAGTGCCATGGGACCTTCATTTCTCTCACATTAAAATGTGTAAATAATTCACTACATTTTCGATGTTCTAGGCAGGTTACATCTCCTATGTTCTTCATTCTGTTCACACAAACAAGTGCAAGTTGAGCTAATATGGACACCCTGGCAATTGCGCCTTTCCAGAACAGGTCACTGGAACATTCCATTAACATTATTAAAATATTTTCTTTATTTACCATTTTCTGGCAAGACCTGCTTTTTGTTGTTTTTAACGAATGTTTCACACCAGATCACACCTGCCACGTTCAGGTCAGAATACTACAGTTTTTAAATTAGGACGAACCCACAGCCACCAAGAGCAACTTCCACGACGGGATGAAGGCAGTCACCACCTGGATGAAGGACAGCTGCCTCAAGCTTAACTCAGACAAGACCGAAGTACTCATTCTGGGCTTCTCCCCCTCTGCCTGGGATGACTCTTGGTGGCCCCCAGCACTCGGAATCCCCCCACAGACCACGCAAGAAACCTCGGCATCATCCTGGACTCTTCACTCTCAATGAACCAACAAATCAATGCCGTCTCATCCTCCTGCTTCCACACGCACCGCCTCCTTATAAGATCTTCAAGTGGATCCCCAACGAGTCCAGGAAAATGGTCGCCCATGTGCTCGTCAGCAGCAGACTCCACTATGGCTACGCACTCTAAGCCGGCACCACCCAGAGACTCCAAAACAAACTGCAGACCGTCCAGAATGCCTCCGCCAGACTCATCCTGAACATCCCATGCCACAACCACATTACCTGCCACCTGAGAGACCTTCAATGGCTACCTGTCAACAAGAGAATCTCCTTCAAGCTTCTCATGCAAGCCTACAAACCCTCCAAAACGCCAGACCTGCATACCTTAACCACCGCCTCTTCTTCTACACTCCCACAAGACATCTCTGCTCCGGCCAACTGGCCCTGGCCACCGTCCCACGGATCCTCAAGACCACAGCTGGAGGAAGATCCTACCTCACTGCAAAGACCTGGAACTCCCTGCCTCTGCACCTCAGGCATTCACCATCGCTGCTGCAATTTATTAAGGACTTCAAGACCTGGCTCTTCGATTGAACCACAGACCCAGCATACTCCCCACCCCCCACCCAGTGCCTTGAGACCCTCATGGGTGAGTAGTCACGCTTTATAAGACACTGATTGATTATAGGACACTGATTGAACACACTTTTACAAAAATGCGCGCTCCCTAAAGGGTTTTGATGGCAGGTGTGTATTTCATTGAAATTTGCCATGGCTCGTGAATATGTTATGCCATGTTTCGCGATCACAAATATGTCATGCTTTCTTCCCGTCTTCCTACTTTCTCTCTTCATCTTCATTCATTCATTTCACGCTGTCTATCTATGCCGGCTTCCCCACAATGGCCCTCCTGTCTGTGTTTTCTAAGTGCCTAGAGTGTAAAGATCACCCTTTTATCGCTATAACAAAGTATAGGCAAGTGTGGTTGGTCAATGATTGATTGTAAGATTCTATAATTGTTAGAATTTCTTTGTGGTAAGGGGAGAACGACTGTCCAGTTATTGTTTTATTTCTTAAAAGTGGACCAAATGTACCAAAAAATGATGTCTATTTTAAGCTAGGATTTATTTCCATGACACATCTGTGGGAAACATAACATTTTAAGCAATGGTCTGAATTCTCTGACTCCTGTCATCCATGCTCTTGCTTGTCATAAATAGCTGCAGGATACACCACATGTTATTCCCAGCGACGAGCCTTAAAAGTCATATTAGATTGTGTTGACCCCTTTGATTTGATGCTATCATACCAGAAATAAAAATATAAAAATAGAAACTATTTTAGACGTCGAAAGATAATCATTACCACATTTTATATCTAAATTGGGAACAGTTAATTCATGAAACTTTAAAACGAGCGCGCGCTCCTTTGCATTAATTATGAATGGTCTACATTCTGTTCATGTTAAAGTGACCTGCCGCAAAGGTTATAAACATACCTGAATGATGCTAAAGAAATACTCTCTACACTGGAGCTTCCTAATGTCTGACATACCAAGAGCGGTGTGTCCCTTTTGGTTCCTGGGGCTCGTCTGAAGGTGAAATCATTCGGAATGATGTGTAACTCCACAGTCTGTCAATCAAAAAGCGTGACACGTGTTTGCCAGGAGGGCTTCAGGATAGGACAAGTGGTGGAGGGTGAAGCAGATGTAAATGGAATCAAAGGCGAGAATGTACACGACAGATGCCACCGCAGTTGCTGTACACTTGCCATGTCTTTGTAACTTGCAGGTTTACTTCTCTTGATACTACTTTTGTTATGATGGCGGCCAAGAGAGCCATTGAGGTTTAAATCTATGCTCGCTGCAGCACAGTTCTCTTTTTGTGAGTTTAACATTGTCATTTGAATTTTACAGAAAACCACGAATAACAGTGGAACAAAAAAGTAAGAGGAATTCATTGTATCTGGCAGTGAGATTTGAAAGAAAATGCACTGCAATTCTTAGGCAGAGCTACCACTGGTGCAGCCGGTGCACTGCACCGGGCCCAAAAGAGTGAGGTGCCCATTTTGTTCTGCACCAACTGGGGCTATTTTTTAAGGCCGGCATGCCCCAACATTGGGGCCGATTCTGATTCGGGCCGGAAATCTCTCCGACCGAGCCGAACCCGGAGAGAATTCTGACCGAATCGGACTCTGGCAGTCCGACCGGATGAGTACGATGCGTTCGTAGGCTATCGGACTCGATTCGGTCGGACTCCCATTGAAGTCAATGGGACCCGGTCGTACAACGCGTACGCGGGCTCCCATTGCCTCAATGGGTGCGAGGCGAACAAGGGCGCCCCCTACAGCGTGTACGCGGCGAAGCGCATCGTGCCATACATGCACAGGTAGGGGGACCCATGGGTCCCCCCTGTGTGCGACTCGCGCGCCACGCGTACAGGGGGGTCCGACGCGGACCCCCAAAGTCCGGCTCCGACAGCTCTTTCGAGCCGGACGGCGCGAGTCGGTCGGACTGCTCGCGGTGCGCATCGTACTTACCCGGCCGGGGAACGTCTCCATTGCGCGGTGCGAGTCGGGTCCGTGTGAGTCGGTCGGAGCGTGTTGAAGCCGCGTACGAGTCGGTCGGCGAATTCGTGGGCGCTTGCATCGTACTCGCTCGGCCGGACCCGCGTACGATTCGGTCGGGAAACAGGGCTCCGAATCGGATCCGGTAAAGCCGAATCCGATTCGGAGCCCTACCGGCCGAGATCGGAATCGGCCCCATTGTCTTTATTATACCAGCGTCTGACTGTGACCTTCTCTGTTCACTTTTGGAAAGGTGGGGAGACACGGAAGGAAAGCAGCAGACAGATCCCAGACAGACAACGGAATAAACTCTGTATTCCACGCAGGGGTTGTCTCTCCATTGTCATGGGACAAGATGGTTTATAATAGGATCACTGTATCATCAGTCATACCATTCAACAAGCACTGGCAAAGACAATAGGTCTCGCCTTCGGGACCTACTGTCTTTGCCAAAGGTTTTTAGCCATGCTGCTGTGCAGCGTGACAGCATCCCCGATGCTGTGCAGCGTGACAGCATCCCCGATGCTGTGCAGCATGGCTAAAGAATTATAAATAGTAAAAAGCCTAGTATGCGGCAGCTTGAGTCATTCTGTAGATGCAAACACCATGCATGCACACACCTACGAAAAGAGGCAGGCTCTTTTTTTCCCCTTTTTATTGATCGATCCGAGCTGCACTGGTAAAAAAAATGTAAAAAACATGAAACGCAAAATCGTTTTTTAAGTGGATGAGGGGATGGAGGAAGCAGCACAGAGGAAGCAACACATGGGGACAGAATCAACATAGAGGGCACAGGTGGGGGGGAAGGAATACAGTGGGCCGGGATAGGGAAATGAAGCAACAGGGGTACGCGGGTGGTGAGGTCATCACAGTGGGGGTGGGAAGAAGCACACGAATGGCAGAGAGCAACAAGGATCGCAGAGGAGGAAAGAGAACCACACTAGTGAAGCAGCTTAAAAAACACATGCACTCTCGTGGAGTGCTTAAAACTAAAGAAAAAAGTAGTTCCATAATAGTAAGCAGTGGAAGGGTACAAGTAATTTGGTCAGGGCCAAGGAAGGAACAGACAGAAGATGGACAAGGCAAGACATTAAATATGAAGCCGGCAAATTAGAGTGACAGTAAAGTCATCCAATGGTAAGCAATGGGCAGGCCGTAGGCCCCTCTATGTTTTTTGTCAGCCCACAAAATGTCTTTCTCAACCAGACAGGCTTGATGTAATAACAATGCAGCTCTAGCGGGAGTGTAGGTTGGCTGGCCAGTGTTGCCACCTATGTGCACAAGTGGGTGGCAGGGGCGGAGTTTTAAATGACAATAGTCAATGTTTACCAATGGCAGTAATTAAAAACTGACTTTAAAATGGGTCCTTAAGAGGCTCAATATTCACGTCCTTAACCTTACAGGCAAAAACACCAATCAATTTCCTGAAAATGAGAGTAAAAACACTTTGAGTTAATCCTTGCCAGTGAGACAATCCTTGTTTACCTTTTAAATGTTTCCCTTCATCTTGAATTAAATTTACTTTATTGATTGGTTTAAGAAAAAAAAACATTACAATTTAAAACACGACTAATTCGTACGATAAAAATGACTATGATGAATATTAGAAACGAGGGTTATAAATTACTAAGAATTAGAGAGATCATTATGAGCTAATAATGTTCTGCTGAAAGGCCTCACACTGGTTTTCTGATATTATAGTCTTTAATTCGATTGTTGAGCATTTTAACTCGGCCTTCATCTTGAATCCACTAAGATGTTTTGCTTTTTCCAGATGTTTTGTTTTCCATCCAACAATCTCTCTTGTATGGTGCATACAGATAATTGAGTCGCTTCCAGGTGCCTGGGTGGGTTTCGTTTGCAGATGGGTGTACCTGGTGGTAGTACAAGTTTCTCATAGTGCTTGTCAATGGGTCATAAGGTGGTCATAACATACTCATACAATTCTTGGCCTCTCTGCAGAACACATAGAACCATGATCACGTATGTGGCAACTGAAATCAGCAGTCTATATAAAAGTGAGTAAAGGAGGATGTAAGAAATTGGATTACTGGTTGACTGGGGTGTGAGTCCAGGTTAAGCAGCAACCACAATCCTTGTCAGGGTAATGCACAAGCAAACCCCAACTTAACCTGAGCTCAACCCCTTGGTAGCTTGGCACAGAGTAGTCAGGCTTAACTTAAAGGCACTGTGTAAAGTATTTGTGCAACACTTCAAACAGTGAGACAGCGAAAACAACACACAAAATGATTCCCTCACCAGGCTAGAATAATAGGGCTTAATTTAATAAATAAAACAAGACCAACACAACCAAAATCCAATCAGTAGAACCAAAGTTTTTGATTTTTAAACAATAAAGTGAAAAATAGTGCCTAAAAGCATAAAGTGCCAACTGCAGCTATTTGGTCACGCTGTACCGGGTCAAAGTTAAACGTTCCGGCTGACCGCGATGGAGTGCCGGTCAGATACAGTCCCGGGTTAGTCCTACTGAAGGTTTACCACCTCAGGTTTTGTGCCAAGAGTCCTGTTCACATTGGAGAGGGCTGCGGGGAGCAAGGAGAGCATCGCAGGAGGCTGTCGGCATTGCTCAAAGAGCAGGCCAGACATCACAGACGTGTGGGTTGGAGCTTCGCGCTGGCGGTCCCCCAAGGGTGCTCGATGCTGCAGAGATGGGATGGTGGTGATTAGAGCTGATTTCCGGTGCGAGCGGTGCGGTCTTGGTGCAAACTGGCCTGTTTGCGGTCGCAAAGAGCCCAAAAGCTTGATTTAAGAGCCAGGGAACCACACCAAGGATCCAGGAACTGAGAGGCACCACGTATGGGTGAGGAGCTTGCTGCAGCTTGACCCACAGGCAATTTGGGGCACTTTTTATGTCCCTGAGGCTCAGATAAGGAGGCCAGCAGACTAGCTTTTGGAGTCACTCCGTGGTCAAGATAAAGTTGCAGGTCCAGTTCTTCTTCCCTAGGCAAGAGGGCAACAGGCAGCAGGTCAGCACAGCAGGGCAGCAGTTCCTTTTGAGCAGCAGTCCAGCAGAGCAGCTGTCCTTGTTGCAGCACAGAAGTCCTTCTTCCTGGTAGAGTATCCACAGATCCAGAAGTGTACTGAAGAGTTTTTGTCTGAGGTCCAGTATTTATGCCCAGTTCTGCCATTGAACTGGGGGAGAAGCTTCAAGAGGTTTCCCTCTGAAGTCTCTGGGCACCCTGCCTTCCCTGTCCTGGCTCCAGACTAACTAGAGGGGGGCATGCAGATCTTTGTGTGGCTGAAGGACACAGCCTATTTAAGTGTAAGTGGGGCTGTGCCCAGCTCCACCCTCCCATACTGCCAGTGATGGCCCATCCAGTCACACCTAAGCTCCCTATTCTGTGTGGCTGTCTAGGAGGAATACACAAAGCCCAATCTGTCACCCACACCCAGTCATGTGACCAGAGACAGGCTACAAGCACTAAATGTTAAGGCAGGAAAATGCCAACTTTCAAAAAGTGGCATTTTCAGATTACAATATAAAATCCAACTTCACCATGTTAGGATTTTAAATTGTGATTCCAAAGACACCAAACGTGAACTGTTCTTCTCTTCCTATTTGGAAATTACACATAAAATGCAATAAGTTGACTTTAATGTTATCCTATGGGAGAGATAGGCCATGCAGTAGTAAAAAATGAATTTAAGATTTTTTCACTACCAGGGCATGTAAAACTTAAAAGTACATGTCCAACTTTTTAAATACATTGAACCCTGCTCTGTGGGCTATCCATGGCCTACCCTAGGGGTGACTTATATGTATTAAAAACGGAGATTTGGGCCCGGCAAAATATTTATTTTGCCCGGTCAAAATGGCAGTCTAATACTGCACATACACAGGCTGCAATGGCAGCCCTGATACATGTTTAAAGGGCCACTTAAGTGGGTGGCACAATCAGTGCCGCAGACCCACTAGTAACATTTAATTTACAGGCCCTGGGCACATGTAGTGCCACTTTACTAGGTACTTATAAGTAAATTAAATATGCCAATTGGGAATAAGCCAATGTTACCATGTTTAGAGGAGGGAGCCCAAGCACTTTAGCACCGGTTAGCAGTGGTAAAGTGCACAGAGTCCTAAGGCCAGCAAAAAAGAGGTCAGTAAAAATGGAGGAGGAAGGCAAAATGTTTGGGGAAAGACCGCCGTTAGGCTGACAGGTCTAACAGAGGAATGCACAGCAGTCAATATGATGAAAGTGTACAAACAAATTGGAAATGGTCTGCATGTGTGTCAGAGGTACAGCTATTAAGTGTCCAGTGGAATCAGGGCCAAGAGGTGAGAGGGGGTCATGTGTGCTCTCCTCTAGCTTCAGTTTATTTAACAGCCAGCAGAGATTTTTTGCTACTACAGACCTAGGGTCTGGACCTGTGTTTACTCTTCCCGGAATTTGGTGCAGTAGCAATTTCCGAGGCTATACGTGTGGGGTTTGTTGCTGCTTGCAGAGAGCTTAGATGCTTTATAAGTTGATGGCTAAAGCGCCAGTCAGCAAATTAGAAAGCAGCTCCGCTCAGCTCTGACGCACAAAGGTGGAAAACTGCCAACTCATGTGTAAGTGAGTTCTGGAGGAGTCTGGCTGCTACTCTTGCAACAAAATCTAATTATAATTAACATTATATCATAGAAAATGAGTTCAGGAAATATCCTATACTAAATTTTGAAAAAGAAATAGGCTAACACTATATTGTGGCTGAGAGAAGAGTCTGTCCATTTGAGTGTCATTTAAATTCTTGAAGATTTTAGACCTACAAAGTGACATTTGCAAATTTAAAGGCAAAGTTTTATATAGAGCTTAACAGGGACATAGTTATCAATGGTGTAGAAGGTACAGTGGTACTGGGGCCCAGGGTTCTTATGGGCCCACTGATCCCAAATTATAACTGTATTTAACTACCCATCCACTAGGCGGCGGGCCCATTTTCCTTGTTTGCAACAAGGCCTATGACGACCTTGCCATATCACTGACTAGAATGAATGATGTCATGTAAATATGAGCAATGCATCATGAGGCCATGATTAAGAGGCACTGAGTAAGAGTCCAACCAAATAGAGGTGTCAGAAAACCATGATCAATAAAGTTGATTTGGTGTTTGGATAATTAGGCCTTGGGAGTTAAAGAAAAAACAACTAAGGGCCTGATTTAGAGTTTGGCAGACACAGTACAAAAGCAGTAGAGTACCTTGTTGTAAGAAATTGGGTTACCGGTTGAGGGGGGTGAAATGTACACAAGCAGCAACCACAATCCTTGTCAGAGTGAGGCACAAGCAAACCCCAAATAAACAGGTGCTCAACCCTCTGGTAGCTTGGCACAGACAGTCAAGCTTAGCTTAGAGGCATTATGTTAAGTATCTATGCAGCACTTCAAACAGTAATAAAGGGAAACACAACAGAAGAACTTAGACTTAGACAAATAGAGTACATTTTAATTAATAAATCAAGCCTAATACAGCAAACATCCAATCAGCAGAACCGGAGATGGGTGCTTTTAAAGCTTTAAGTGAAGATAGTCCCAAACAGCCCAAAGTGCCACTTACGGATCTGGTCATGTGAGATCAGGACAAAGTCACAAGTTCAGCCAACTGTGATAGAGCTTGAGCCCAATACAGGGACCTGGTTAGTCCCGCTGAAAAGTTAACTTCTGAGTCCAGGGCAAAGAGCCCCATTTGTGGTGAAGGGTACTGCGAGGAGCAGGGAAGTGTCACGGATGGTCGATGTAGCGTGAAGAGCAGTTCGGGCGTCGTGGACAGTTGTCACTATAGCGCGAAGATCCTGTTGTCGTCATGGATGGTCGGTCTGGGCTGGAGCTTCCCAGTGCCGTTCCCCACAAGCGGTTGATGCTGTAGCGCGAAGGGTCAGGTTGATGGAACTTCACGTTGACGGGCAGCGTGAGCAACACAGTTTTGGCACCAATCGGCCTATTTGCAGTTGCTAAGTGCCCACAAACTTCAATTCAACTGCGCTAAGGCCACACCAAGGGTCCAGGACCTAAAGGGCACCACTTGGTGGTCAGAGGCTTACTTCAGCTGGATCTGGGTGCTGGTTAAGGTGTTTGGGAGCCTGTTATGCCCTGGTTGCCTGGAACAGGAGGCCATCAGACCAGCCCTTGGAGTCACTCTGGGAGTCCTGGGTTCAAGTGCAGGTCCAAATCCTTCTGTCTGAGGCGGGAGGGCAGCATGGCAGGAGGGCAGCAGTCCAGCAAGATACTAGTCCAGCAGGGCAGAAGTCCAGCAGAGTGGAAGTCCTTTCAGCAGCACAGCAGTCCTTCTACCTTGCAAATTCTCCACAAGTCCAGAAGTGTACTAAAGAGTTGGTGTCTGAGGTCCAATATTTATACCAGGTGCCTCCTTTGAAGTGGGAGAAGCTTCTTGAGGTTTCCCTTTGAAGAGCACAGGTTTCCTGCCTTCCCTGAACTGGCTCCAGACTACCTACAGGGGTATATGCACCTCTTTATGTGGATGTGGGCCTCAGCCTGTTCCAGTGTAAGCAGGACTGTGCCCAGATGATCCAGAATATAGAAGTAGATTTTTATTGACAAAGACATCTTGACAAAGAGTAGATATTTATTTCAGAAAGTCTGAATTTATTATTTGGGGGAATTAGTGATTTTAATAATGTATATGGTTGTAATCGATTAACTAATGATGCTACTCTTAAAATTATTTGATTATTTTGCTTAGAAGTGTGAGTAACAATGTAGTGTAGTTATGCCACATTTTTATGTGAGACATCATTATTCTAAGATGGATGTAGTTTCTGGTGTTCTGCTTGTCTTGCTCCTGCCCCTTTCCCCCCAGCCCCCATCTCCTTTCCCCACAGTCTCCACAGATTTATGACAGTTTTATTAGAAAGCACATATTGTGAATGAAGTTTTCCATCATGTACCTAATGTATTGTTTTAAAGGATTTCTGCTGGAAGTTCTAATACAGGCGTACAGACGAACATAATTCTATGAGCTATTGTTTGAGAAATGTTTCATATTATGATGTACATCTCTGAAATGCATTTTCTGAGGAAGGAAGTGGAAGATTTCTCTTACCTTAAGAAATGGGTTAGTGTTAAGTTGATTTAATTGGTAGGAAGCTGTTTTTGATCTGCTAATGCGATCTAACCATGATCATACCACGCTGAATCTGCAGGTTTGCTAATTGTTATGCATAAATTGTATATAAAGACCCCTGGTTTTAGAAAATTGGGGGCAACTTCTCATTTCCTTCCAGAGACTCTGTCTGATTATTTTGAGACTTTTTTTCCTCACTTAGGGTGCTGTCAGTATTATTTATGGGTTTGACACTTAGAATTTGGGGAGATTCAATTGCTTAACTATGGATTTTAATTATGACTTTGTGATTCTGTATTGTGTATCTGGTCCTTCATGGCAAGCACTGCATTTTTTCTGTATCATTTTATTAATAATTCTGTATCAAACCTTTTAAACTTAATTTAGATCTAGAACTCAGTTTCTGTGTGGTCCCAGCTTCTAATTCTGAATTCTACTCTGCTAAATTATTGATGGAGATGCTGAGGGTAGTCTCTTGCCACTAGATCAATGAGAGATTCCAAAGCTGGACTGTCTAAGGTGTTTGGTGTGCAAGATATTGGGGTTCAGAAAAATATTGCGGTTCGGTACTTGGTGGTCTAATATGTTAGCTTATGCTTTTCTTTTTATTGTTTTAAAAAACAGCAAACTCATTGCACTGGTATCACATAAATGCATATACAAAATTCTGCATGGACCTCCACAGCAGCACGGTCATCACCCAAACAACTCCTTCAACTGGGTGGTCTGATATGTTGATGATCTGATACCTTAATCTACTACAGCATAGAATAAATGTTTACAGCTGAAAATGTAGCCCATCCTTTCATGGACGTCAATTCACCAAAATGCCAGGGGTAGCGGCAGTGACATCATATGCTCTTTGACCTTCACTTTCACATGCACACATGCGCTTACACATACACACCCTCTGCTTACACATACATACACATTCAAGCATACACACACTCTCTTACATAAACACACTCAAATGTGCAAGCATGTACACAACATACATTTAAAAGCATTTTTTTTACTTACCTCAGCTGCCAGGGAAGGTCACGATCCAGCAAGTTCTACTCCATTTTTTATTACACCTATAGTGAATAAGGAAATATTTACTATTAGTATAATAAAAAAATAGACAGAATACAAGGACAGTTGAGCCCCAACCAATGTCCATAAGAACGAGCTGCCCCTGTGTTCCTGACACTAATTTTGCCACCTCCAAGGCCAGGGTTTGCAAAGGCTGTGCCAGGGATTTCAGGGGGCAACCTAGGTGTCACAGCAGCGACCCCTGGCAACCCCTAAATGACGTCCATACATCCTTACATAAGAGTGATGCACCTTCTGTTGATGCGCACCACTGATATAATATCAGTGCAAACAATATCGAAACACAAAATTATCGGAAATTTAGGGCCTGATTACGATGTCGGTTGGAAAGCCTCCGACCGAGACTCGGATTGCCCTAGACCGTGTTGGAAACAATTCCGTCCAATTGATTACGATGCTCGAGGTCGGAATTGGTTCCGACCAGCATCCGGAGAATCTGAGTCGGTTGGAGCCGATTCGTACAGCTCAACGGACAGCGTTTCCGACCAACCGATTATGATGTCGGATTCCAACAGCCTTTCCAACTCGGTCTGTCCGACACGAAAAGGCTGTTGGAAACATACTTTAGGGCCCCTAGCAAGCCTCCCTTCATCCTGAGTCCTCTAGTTTGGGGTGGAGGGTGTACCCAAGGGACCCCCCTGTAAAACCATACATGGTGTGGCAGGCACCATGGGGTGCCCGCGACAGGGTGCAAGGTTTTCCACAGACACTCATTTTCCCCATAGGAGCCTGTGTTGTTGGTCGGAAGACAGGCTCCCATTGAAGTCAATGGGAGTCCTTCCAAACAGTGTTCGGAAGCATCATAATCGGTCGGGAGGATCCGCCGACCGCGAGTCGATCAGAACCGAATCCGACAAGGAGTCGGCAGTTTAGTTTCAGACCAACATCGTAATCAGGCCCTAAATATTAAAAACAAACATATCGACTTCCTATACTTACCTAGTAAAGCCACAAATATTGACAACACAAATGTCATTGTTAAAAATATCTATTTTAACCTATATCAAAACAGAAATATCTGTTACCTTTAAATAAACGTAAAATATGTCAAAAATATCGATTTACACATAATCGACCACAATTTTATCGCCAAAATATTTATAAAATCAACAGAATTATTACTATTCAAACCAGTGAATTATATAGCTTAGATCATACTTATACAATTGGAAAAATATCACTATAAACTACAAATATTTCAACAACATTCTAAATAGTAATAAATATATAAATACATTTATATTCAAAACTATAAACCTATATATCATACATTTAAAAAAAAACTACATTAGTGTTTACCATAGAAGGACCGATGTTAACCAATAAAATCAGACAAACCGTTAAATCAACAATATATAAGGCACACTAATTTAAATAACTAAATACATAAAAAATGGCAAATGCTGCAAGACGCAGATACTCAGCCGGATTCCCTCACCAAACTATTGAATGAAAAATATATACATCTCGCCAATTGCCTATCCAAGTAAGTAAAACTTAAATTTAACCTAAAACATACTTATTAATAAACTTGAAAATATAAAATAACAATTAATTAATAAAATACTCTCTAACTTCTATCTCTTTACATAGACTTTAGACAAGACAAAACTGCGACTTGAATAATCGATAAACTACAAGAAAAAAATGACTACTACGAACCAACAAATGACAAAATAACATAAGTATACATATGTATTATTAAACTCACCCAAATAACGAGTAAAGATCAACCTAGCAACCTCAACCTCTACAAACTACCACCAAATTCACATTTAAAATGAAACTAACATTTTGTCATCCAGCAGAAAAGAAAACACCTGCTCCACATTTGAACACCCACTGTCATGTCCTTTAGGATAGCCCTGTCATGTATACTCCATTTTACATACAACATCTCATTCACACGACTATAACGATTCTAAACAGGTGACCTTTTACCTAATAGTTTGCTGAAGTCTCTTTAACACCAGGCTCTTAGTCTTCTATCAGAATCCCTGTACCTGACCCCAGGCACGGCAGATTTATTCTGAATAAGGGTCACCACTTTTTTTTATCCTTGGCCAACAGCCAGCTGTGCATGATCGCATTTGTTTAGAAGAGCATCGGTAAGTGTTTTCAAAACATTTATGATTGTTTTCAAAACATCCATGGTTGTTTTAAAAACATATCGATTCTAGAAAAAACCCTGGAGTGAACACTTTAGTATAAAAGACCCTCACTCCCCCCTACAAATTAGAGGAGAATTTCTTCCAAGCTGAGACCGGGGTCCTGCATGCCGAATCTCCAACAGGCAACGGCCTGACATCCCTTGCAGGTTGTCATCCTCGATGCAGAGACGGGGTCCTTGTTCTAAACCATCAGGTGAGGGGGCTGGTTCTTCCCTAGGGGTTTCTTGGCTGTCCATACATACACCTACACATCCAGGTTAGGCTAGGTAAATTTTTAGCAAATTATTTATGAATATGCAAGTGCTACTGTTTTTATCTGAACTTTTCCTGTTCATTTTATCAGTACTATGGTAGAAATGTATCTACTATTCACTATATTGGTACTAGCAATCTCTTTTGTATGCTTCTGTCACCTGATCGTTGCAGGACATATGTTTTACACCAGGCTGTCACTGGACCAATAAATTCTTATTGAAAAGTCCTAATTGCCATCCTGGGTGTTTTCTGAGAGAAAGCAAGCACAAGTGTCTCAGCGAAACGTACTGTACTATTTTCCACAATCCCTAAGGAATCAGGGCTGTCATGTTCAGTGGTTGCCAGAGTCTACCTACACCACTGTAGAATACAGGAGGGTGGTAGTGGCAATGTAGAGCTAGCTGGTCTAATGGCTGACATTTCCTGTGGGGATGTCCGGAAGCGGTGGGGACACCAAGCCCTTAGTTTAGGTAATCCAAAACGCGCAGGTCATGGGGGACTCCTAGCAACTACACGACTTGGCGCCGCCAACGTTGGTTTGGTTCTTAAATAAACAGTAAAAATCTGAGTAGTTCAGCAGTGCTTTCTCAGAAAACCCTACTCACTCCTTCTCAGAGACGTCTGAAGTGGGAAGGGAAATCTGCCTCAGCTGAGCATATATACTCTGCGTATTGACTGAAGGTTTAGCAAGCTTGTAAGGATAAATAGTTCCCACATTGTGCAAAACCCTTAGTTAATCTTCTCCTTTTGCGAATGCCTGACAATGCGAGTGGTTCGGGCTCGGGGGAAGACGAAGCGGCAAACGCTCTTAACATCACAGAGAACTGCAGACATGCAGTTACTATGAAATTGAACAGGTGGCGGTGTTACCTTTGTGATCGAGGCACACGAGGTGTTAGGATCAGGGGTATTCTATTCTTGGGTTCAGTTCCCACCTGCAGATCCGGTGACAAAAATGTTTCACACATACATTGTAGTTGAACCAGCAGATGAAGACATTGCATACAAAGACATTGAAGTCCTGTTAACTTACCAGCAGCATAAAAGCTGGTTTAAAGGCGTGCTCCCACACACATCTGTCGTGAGACTCGGTCCTCTCAGCATAGAAGGAGCTACCTGGCCGGTCTTAGCAACAGACACTTCACATCCCAAGATAAATAGACCAATAAGCTGCAAAACTGTGTGAAACATATTAACATGGGGACGCGTTGGCATTTTCGGCCGCTGTGGGACTTGCTTGCTGTCCCAGCCTGCCGTGACCGCAGAGGAGGGGTCACCCATGTCATCTTGCCGTGCTACAAAAACGCATGACATTTCCCATGGCGCGGGACGCGTTGGTGTTTGCGGCCGCTGCAGCACTTGCTTGCTGTACCAACCTGCCGTGACCTCAGAGGAGGGGTCACCCACGTCATCTTGCTGTGCTGCAAAAGCACAGGACATTTCCCGCAGCGCGATACGCATTGGTGTTTTTGGCCGCTGCGGGACTTGCTTGCTGTCCAAGCCTGCCGTGACCTCAGAGGAGGGGTCACCCATGTCATCTTGACCTGCTACAAAAGAGCAGGACATTTCCCACGGTGCGAGATGCTCACGGGATGCGTTCGGGCAAAGCCTGGGCCAAGGGCCATCCCGTCCACGCACGTCATAGCCCGGAAGAGCTTCTGACGGGTACTGTTTAATTTTTTTTAGAAAAAGTTAAAAGGTTTTGCTGCACGCCCATTTTAAGTGCGAATGGTCTTATTAACAATATTGTCTGTTGGGAGGTTTTGTGCCGGGATATCGGTAATAGAGTTTTATGTGACCGTTGTTAAAACTTATTGCCAGTGTATTTATTTTTCATTTTTGTTGAATGGGCAAACGAAAGGCTATGGAAGCTGGGGGTTGGCCTGGCTAAAAAGAGGACAAAAAAAGTACCAAACACGCTTTTTAGAATTAAGTGTTAGATCGCATTGAGAATTTAGTGGGCGAATGTCAAGTGATTCTTGCTCTCACTCCAGGCGCCTTGTCCTCTCCTCTGTTAGTACCATAGCACCCACAATCAGTAACCACTCCTTGAAACAAACCAATATACCTGGATTATTTGAAGATTATAGTAAGAGTGCACCAGCTCAACCCATTGAGGTTTTAGTCCATTCTTCATGAGCTCACAGCTTAGCATCTACTGATTCTGCAAACGACCTACAGTCTTCACTTGATGGAACTTTATTGTGCACTAATCGTTACGCCCCCTTGGCAGAATTGGGTATGGGCCAGCATGATAGTAGTAATGACCTTTAGTATATTCCTATTGTGCAGGCTGTTTCTACTAGTACCCAAACAGATCAGGATAAGCAAGTTACCCTTATGCTTGACCTAAAAGCCGAAGTAGGGGCTCTCAAATTGTTGGCTTTAACTATGACGGATACCATGAGTCAGCTCCTAGCTCTTAACAAACAGCTTGTCTCCACCCAGGTTGGCCCAATTACTAAGGTTCAAGGTTCAATGATGGTGGGAATTCCTCAACCTTCGAGTAAATCTGTAATTAACAACTGTGAACAGCGCATTTCTAAACATATGGCCACCAAACCTTACCATGCAGTCCCAGTAAATTCTTATCCTCTGGGTGGCCAATTTGTGGGCAGTCAGGGTAAAAATAATTTACAGCCTAGCTCTAGTCTTCCCTTCTTGGGCATGGAGAACTCCAGCTCAACCAAACACACCAATCAATACAATCAGCAAAGTGGGTCTCCTAGGGATAGTTGTATCCTGATGACAAATGTACCCAAGTTGACCAGGATGGTGTGAGGAGGAAGAATCTTTGAAGAATAAAGTGACCCATTGGATACTTCATGTTAGGGGTTGTCGCTCTTTAATCCATGGTGACCTCATTAGAGTTCAAAGATCCACCTCTCCTACTTCCAATTTTGACACACTGGAATTAATTCTCACGTCAAAGGCCATGGTCGATAATCTGGGGGCCTTGGATGCCGGACTATGCCTCTTGGTCATTCAAGTATTCAATTTAAATATCCACGCCTAAGGTGCCTTAGCACGGCTGCTCTTTTCAATAGAAGGCTTAGTGATATAGACTGACTCAGAAGGGAGATTGCCCCCCCTCCTTCTTATTTTCTTGCAATCAATAACTTCTAATCTAATTAGCTCTGTAGAAGCAAGAGGGGGGTCTAATTGTCTATTTTATTTAAGGTCTCCTGTGAGTCAGCCTTCGAGTGTTGTTTGTTCTGACCTCTTGACCCAAGCTTTACATACTGGTAGTTCTGACCCTTTGCTCAAAAACCGAGCTCATTTCTAACCCTGGTAATATCGTGTCTACTGTTTCATCTGGTAAGATCCTACATTTTTTGTCAGAGTCTATAATTCCAAATCGGGTTGAAGTATCTATTGATCCTACTAAATTGCATATCATTTCGTGGAACATAGCTGGACTTAGAGCTAAAATATCCCTTCCAGATTGGACTGGTTTAATGGGCAAACATCACATTTGCCTTTTACAAGAAAACTGGTCCTTGGATTCTATTCATAGGCTGGGTTACCTTAACTTTTTTGTCCCTGCTATTCCTAGTCCTAGGGGTAGGGCTGCAGGGGGTTTGGTCATTTGGATCCGAGACTCACTAAACTGCAAAGTACACCAACTTAAAATTGATTCTCATGATATAAAAGGCATTCAGTTGGCTATTGGTAGTAATGTTTGGGTAACCATTTTTAATGTCTATGTAAGAGGGGCCCGAAAGGGTCACTTTCACATACCTTACAAGTCCTTGAGCATTTCCTTGATCAATACCCCCAACAATACTTCCTTATTTTAGGGGGTGATTTTAATCTCACATTTGAGCCACTGGATGACCACGATGTCCATCTAACAGAGGATGAGGATGCCGCTTGGGCAGTCCCCCTTTTAGACATCCCACCAATTCATAGTTGGGCTCGTTCTGCAGTCCATTTAGAGGCAATCACAGTTGAGCATGGCTTGAGGGGATCAACGGCCGTACTAAATCTGACCCTAAGGGTGCCCAAACCTTTAATAAGCCTTTTATTACAAACTGTATTGCATATATTTTAGTTGGTCTGACATTACGGTCAACACTCATTGATATAATGGTGTTAGAAAGAACTGATAGTGAACATAATCTCTTATCTGCAACTTTTAAGGCTCGGTGTGAGTTTATTACCTCAGATATCTATCCACCTTCCCATACAATGGAAGTTGCCCTGACTGCAGATAAACGTCATCTGAAATGGCCCCAGATTGTTGCATGCCCAGAAATCCTGGTTGCTATTCAAGAAGATCTTAACTTGGTTCTTACGCAGATTGCAGAGGCCCAAGTTAGTGCTCCTTACCAACTGGTCCTGTTTCATGGGACATTCTTCGAACTTATTCTATCCTTCTTTGCCATCTCAAAAGTGACACACAAGAAGAACAGAAGCAAACCGTAATCATGGTATATTGAAGAATGTCATTCAACAATTTGTTTGTTAGTTAATGTCATAAAAACAAAAGATATGGCCTGTGTACCAGTATTAAGGAAGGAATATTAAAAGTCTATTTCAAAAGCCAAAAAAGATTGGGACAAACAGAGGTGGAGGGCCCTTTTGGACACATGCTCTACTGGTGATCTTTATAAATTCTGGTCTTTGGTGGGACAGGGCTGCCCTATAGCCACATAGGATCCAGTCAATAAAGTGGCCACTTCTGACTGGGTAAACTATTTTTGTAATCTTTATTCTGGTGACTCTGTTGGTTCTGCAGTATCAATAAATATCTTAGCTTCTTCAGACAAACATTAGCCTAATGCCCATGTTTGAAATTGCAGATATTGTACAGTCTTTGAATGCCGTCTCGCATGGGCGAGCAGCTAGTCCCAATGGCATCGCAGCTGATATTTTTCTATCTGACATAGAGGCTTGGCCTCGTTATATTTTAGCCTTGGCCAATGTAATTGCAGCTGCAGCATGGTGCCCTATTACTGATTCATGGAAAGGCGCTACAGTCTTACCTATGTATAAAAATGGCGATCGATCAATACCATCCAACTATAGGCCAATAAGCCTTATAGACTGCATTCAGAAAAGTTTTGGTCATTGCCTTCTCAATAAAATAAAAGACTGGATTGAGGAGAGCAACATTCTTAGTCCATTTCAAGCAGGCTTTCCCCGCAGTGTCTCAAACATCAACCAGGTTTTTCGTTTTGTGCTAATTTATTGGAGAACTGTCTTGATTAGTGGGGGCAGCCTTTATGTCGCTTTTATCGACTTAAAATCGGCTTTTGATTTGATTCCCCGACCCAGACTTTGGAGTGTTTTGGCTGATTTAGGAATGCCCCCTGAAATTTTATCCCTTTTAATTAGTTTGCACAAAGATAACTATGCGTGCATTCGCTGGAGAGGGGATCAGGCTCAGTTGACAGGAAGGGTACCAGTGTGTAAAGACGTTCGCCAGGGCTGTGTCCTGGCTCCTACCCTGTTTTCACTTTTTATTAATAATATTGTTCCCTTTTTGTCCCAAGTGGAAGCAGATGCCCCATCTTTGGCTGGTCTCAAAATCCTGATTCTTTTATTTGCGGACGTCACCTTGTGGATCTCCAAGACCCTCTGTGGGCTCCAGAAACCTTTGATCCATTTTAGTGAGTTCTGTGATGATCAGGGCTTGGAGATCAACACCCTCAAAACCAAGGTGATGTTTTTTAACCAACATAATCTTTTAAGGGTGGCTTATCTGCAGGGGGAGTTTCCCTAGAGAAGGTTGATTCTTTCGCATACCTGGAGGTTACATTTGCAGAGGGCATGTCCTGGCATCTCCATATCAATAAGGCAACTACTAAGCGTAAGCAGATTTCAGGTGTAATACTTAAGGAATTTTCTACATCATATACTAAACCAATTTCTCCTGCACTTAAGATCTACGAGGCAAAGGGCCTGGGTTCAGCCCTATATGGGACTGAATTGTGGGGGTTTTCTAAACATGATGATCTCACAAGAAGTAGAAAAAATTCCTTAGGAATCTCGCATCTCTTCCAGCTAGTACCTCGTTATACCCATTGTTTAGCGATTTGGGTGTCACTGTGGTTTCGGGTAAAATCCGCTTACGGCCTTTGCTGTATTGGAGACGCATGTGGACTACTCCTGAACATGTCCACTATGCAGAAAGCCTAAAGGATGTTATGAAGGCCGACCAACTAAAACAAATATCATGGCTTACAAACATGAAGCCAGCATTGTATTCATTAGGGCTCCGTGACCTGTGGGATCATCCAGCTTCATCTGCTTTTCCATCAAAGGCTGGGTTGAAAATTAAATACTGGTCACTGCTGGTGGCTGAGGTATCTCGGAAAGCAGTCACAGCCAAGCTGACTAGCGATTTCATAGACATTAAGGGGCCGATTCCGATCTCGGTCGGAGGCGCACCCAATACCATTCGGTCGGGAAAAAAGCCATGCGAATGCCTGTTTCCCGACCGATCCGTACAGCAGACCGAACGAGTAAGTACGATGCGCACAACAGCACAGAATCCGGCCGAGTCGTACTCACCCAATCCAGGTCCTGTTCTCCGACCGAGGCGAATCCGGAAACGCTGAATCGAGTCGCACGGAAGGGAAAATGCAGCTCCGTCCGGCCGAACAAGTACGATGCGCTTTCCGTACGCGCCGAACCCGTCGCTACGCACGGCACATCAAAGCATCCGGGAGAGGCGCACATAAGCTCCGATTCGCACCACAACACGATCCACGGCTACGAGGCGAACACGCCAGCGACGAGGACGACGCGAAGCGACGAGGACAACGCGAAGCAACGAGAAAGACGAACGACACGAACCAACCATGAATCCCTTCGTCCCGATCATACCAATATTCTACATTTACTACCGGAACAGGCACGGACGCGTACGGCGCAGAAGGTAAGTCAGACACCAACCACAAAACACATACAACACGTACACGACACATCACACACACACAGAGGGATGCAGAATTTACTTACACCAGCAACAGCAGCACCATAGGGGCGGGATGCCCATCACCAATGCCACATATGCACACAGGGGCCTGAATGCGCACCACCACCCCTACCCAGGGGGGCCGGATGCCAACCACCACTACCACCCTTAGCCAGGGGGTGCCAGATGCCCACCACCACTACCACCCTTACCCAGGGGGCTGGATGCCTACCACTACTACCACCCTTAGCCAGGGGGTGCCAGATGCCTACCACTACTACCACCCTTACCCAGGGGGCTGGATGCCTACCACTACTACCACCCTTAGCCAGGGGTGTGCCAGATGCCTACCACCACTACCACCCTTAGCCATGGGGGTGCCAGATGCCTACCACTACTACCACCCTTAGCCAGGGGGGTGCCAGATGCCTACCACCACTACCACCCTTACCCAGGGGGGGGCTGGATGCCTACCACTACTACCACCCTTAGCCAGGGGGGTGCCAGATGCCTACCACCACTACCACCCTTACCCAGGGGGGGCTGGATGCCTACCACTACTACCACCCTTACCCAGGGGGTGCCAGATGCCTACCACCACTACCACCCTCACCCAGGGGGGCTGGATGCCTACCACTACTACCACCCTTACCCAGGGGGCTGGATGCCTACCACTACTACCACCCTTACCCAGGGGGTGCCAGATGCCTACCACTACTACCACCCTTACCCAGGGGGTGCCAGATGCCTACCACTACTACCACCCTTACCAAGGGGGGGCTGGATGCCTACCACTACTACCACCCTTAGCCAGGGGGGTGCCAGATGCCTACCACCACTACCACCCTTACCCAGGGGGGCTGGATGCCTGTCACTACTACCACCTCTACCCATGGGGGGCTGGATGCCTACCACCAACACCACCCCCAATCATAGGATGGACAATGCATGACACAACCAGCACACCACAACCTAGGGAATGCAAGAAAAAGACATCCCCCCAACACCATGACAAGCGTGTGTAGACTGTGTCAAATGCCTACAACACTGAACATGACTTTGAACATACAATGTGACCCCCTATCACATGTGCCACACACATATGTGTGTGGCCCCCACAATGCAAGCAGGCCATGACCATTGTGGCAATGGGGTCCAAACCCCCATCATCACAGTGACCAAAAGGTAAGTGTGGGGTCCATAGCTGAAGCACATTTTGAACATTGTGGCAATGGGGTCTAATGCCCCATCAACACAGTGACCAAAAGGTAAGTGTGGGGTCCATAGCTGAAGCACATTTTGAACAGTGTGGCAATGGGGTCCAAACCCCCATCATCACAGTGACCAAAATGTAAGTGTGGGGTCCATAGCTGAAGCACATTTTGAACATTGTGGCAATGGGGTCCAAACCCCCATCATCACAGTGACCAAAATGTAAGTGTGGGGTCCATAGCTGAAGCACATTTTGAACAGTGTGGCAATGGGGTCCAAACCCCCATCATCACAGTGACCAAAATGTAAGTGTGGGGTCCATAGCTGAAGCACATTTTGAACATTGTGGCAATGGGGTCCAAACCCCCATCATCACAGTGACCAAAATGTAAGTGTGGGGTCCATAGCTGAAGCACATTTTGAACATTGTGGCAATGGGGTCCAAACCCCCATCATCACAGTGACCAAAATGTAAGTGTTGACAAAGAAAGAGCTGCAACTGCCAAACTGCATGGATGATTCCTGGTCACAGAACATAAAACACATCAGTGGCAAAGTAGTGCATGTGTCCCATTGCAACATAAATTGGGGGAGCCAAATACTGCAGTGCAAATAAGACATACCTTTGGCCATGTGCAGACAAACAACACCCATGGGGGCTGACACTGTCAACATTCATCAATGACACAATGACAGAAGTGACCATCAGAATGCAGACCCACATCTTTGCACCAATGGGCACACAAATGCAGATACCCTGTGGAGACTGTAGATGTGAGGTGAACAGATACCATACCATGGCAGCAATGGGACACACAAACCATGATCATTGTGCTGACCGATGACCTAGGAGTCCCAGGGACAGCAGGGGAAACCCACCAAACTACATACAGCCAATGGCACACCCAAGATATGCCAATGCAGTGGTGCAGATGCACAAACACAAACAGGCAGACCCACACTGCACATCATACACAACAGGTGAGGGGGGTGCCAGTGTCCCCAGGCAACCACACAACACATGAGGAGACCTGAATACCAATCATACAGATGTGCATACAGTGCCACACAAAGGTAACTCATGGATCCAAATCCCCTATGTGGGCAAGCAGGCATTGTCAGATGAGAGGGAGCACAAATCACACATGTCACACAGGCACGTAGGAACAGCAACTGACACAGCAAGACACAGACACACCACAGCACTACCCCCAGGGCCCCCACAATGTGGTGACCCTGGGCTGCATTACAATCCCACTGTGATGACAAAGCTAAATGTCGTTCACACTGTGAACCACAGTCATGCGTCCTGAGCAACAAACTACCATCACACCTACACAAGCACAAATCAATCAGCATGGCCAGTAAGCCAAGGCCAACATGGAGGCAGGGGCCTAGCCGGGCAACAACTCTCATCTGCACACACTCAACACCACACCCCTCGACCTCCAACAATGTGCAGCAGTGAAGCACACATGCACTGGTGACATTGCACATGCACCCATGACTATTCCAGGGTGGTGGGTGGGAACCAAGGTGCAGAAACACATCACACATGGCCACTCAACAAGACTCCTGAATGTCTGACACACTGCACACTACGCTGTACATGGACATGACGGCAATACCACACCAACCAATGGGATCCCAGCCACAGTCACACACCAATGAAGAAGCCAAGGTCACCCACAAAGAACACACATAGACAACAACCAACATTGCAGCCCGGACCCTGAGGAGTGCCAGCAGTCACACACACAACGTGTCACAATCACTGAAAGATAACACAAACTGGAAATCACATGACAGGGGCAAACAACAAGTGCCAAGGAGAAACCTGACTGTGACCCATCTGCGTCTGCACACAAACTCAGCCCTGACAGCAAACACACCTATGGGTGACATCCTGATGACCAGTAATGTGCCATGCACCCACATCACAGAGAACCCAGGGAGAAGACTTTGGGGGAACATAGGTCAACTCAGTAAGCATCACAAACAGGTACAACACTAGGGATCACAGCATGCACAGCTAAACGGAAGTCAACACACAGACATGCACATACAACACACACCTTGGGCGCAGGCAATGTCACAGGAGTACACACTGCCATGAGGGGACTCCACTCCTGTGTGAGGAAAGCTGTGCCAAATGTTGCCTCAGTAGGGCCCCATCATGTCAGCTGAGCACTTGGTCACACAATCAACAATTAGCACCAAATGAGGGCTCCCGTCACATCAGCCTGGTCATGGAAGTGCCAACGAAATCATCAGCACAGATCCAACACACTTGTATAGCAATGTTGCACTGACAACACAGATGAGTCCTTCCCCATTGATGCCCAAACCTGCATGTCCAGTGGAGATGGCCACACGGTCAGGGAAGTATACGAATTGAACAATGGCAGGCACAACAGATGTGCAGGGGTGGAAGCCACAGATGTGAAATAGCTAATGTAAGTAGGAAATCCCATTGCCAAATACTGAACACATGACACCCTCAGATGCTGCTATGGATGACATGGATACACCACAGGATAGGACACATTCCCCTGGACCACATGGGTTCCTGCACAGTAACACTTCATTATCATGAGACCAAATATCACCATCACTGCAGCAAGGGCATGGTTAGCATCATCAACAACATGTACATCAGAAGCATAAGCACTAGAGAACAGAAAGTTGCTTTATTCAGCATATGTGTGAATTGAAAACTGAAAGTCCAGAAAAAACACAAAGGCCAATGGCCAGTCCATTGTCAAAGTCCAAACAGGGTGACAGTGGCAGATGTCACCCTACGCATGCCTGCACAAAACCAGGGACAATCCACTAGGAGGGGCAACCGGGGGGGGGCAGGCCAGGCACTGCAGGGACAGGATCAGGGCTCACCAGGAGGAAGCAGGGAAGGGGTGGTGGATGCTGGAGAGCCACTGACAACTGCAGTGGAGGTGTCTGACATGGTGTGTGCCGGCACAACTGGGGGCATGACTCAGATGTTGTGGGTGCCGGCACAACTGCAGTGGACCCTGCAGATGGAGTGGACAGGTCCGCCACTGCAGTGCCCAAGTCAGACAGGGTGGTAGTGGACTCCACTGCAGTGCCTACCACCAGGGGAGGAGAATGGGGAACAGGCAAGGTGGGCTGGACAGAGGGGAGGACACCCTCACCACATCAGTGGCACAGACAAGCGCAGCGGGGGTGTGGTGCCGGGAGAGCAAGTGGCAGGGGGAGAAGGCCGGATCCTCTTGGGGATGGTATATCTGTGGGTGGGGGAACCTGGGGCAGGGTGTGGTGGGGGCACCTGTGGAGTGGGGGCCTGAGGGATGGAGGAAGGAGACCTGGTGCCTGAGCTGCAGGGCGGCGGCGGGGTCTTGCTCTTACGACTCCGGGGGGACTTGCGGGTGGGGGCCTCAGTCTGTCTGTGCCTGGGGGAGGGTGTCCGGGGGCGAGGGGCACTCTGCTCCGTGTGGGTGGGCTTCCTCTTCCCCCTGAATGCTGTATCAGCTGGATCGGAGGGGAAGAGGCCGAGGTCACTGAGGAAGAGCCGCTGGGTCTTTGGGGTTGCAGGTGAGGCAAGGGAGGGTGCTTTGGAGGGAGAGGCAACTGAGGGCTGCGCAGTGCTCGTGGATGCGTGTGTGTGTTCCAGGGCCCCATCCCCTGTGAGTCTGGTTTCAGTCCCCTGACTGTGCGTGCGTGTGCGTTTTGTTTGTGGCGTGTGTGTCTGTGTGCTGGACGTGTGTGTGCTGGTGTGTGCCTGTGCCGGTGTGTGTGTGCTTGGGACGGGTAAGGTGCTGGGGAGTGTGGATGGAGCAGAGGCAGGAGGGTGAGGGACTGTCTGAGGAGGGACACTGCTGCCGTCAGGGAGGAGTCCATGGACCTATTGCCCCTCTGTAGGTCAGACATGCCCGATGAGATGCCCTCCATGAACGACACCAGCTGAGTCAACAGAGCGTTGTGCGCATGGAGGACACTCAGCATGGCTGTCTGCCCTACATGGAGCTGGCGAAGGAGGTACACAGACTCCTCACTCAGGGCAGCAGGGGACACAGGGGCAGGGGGTGCGGTGCCTGGCCCAAAGGAGACACGCTCCCGAACATGGGAGCCTCCACGGACCTGGGGAATGGGAGCCGATGGGAGGGCTTTGGTGGTGCTGGTGGTGGCGGGGACAGCAACACTAGCTGGGGTGTGGTAGCTGCTGACACCCGCCTCCATAAGGGAGTCATCCTCCGAGTTGCTCTGGTCCTCAGCTGAGGTGGATGGTGCTGAGGACTCCTCGGTGTGGCTCCCCTCGCCCTCCGTGCCACTGGGTCCCTCCGACCACTCCTCGGCTGCTGACCCAGTCTGGCTCTCCGGCTCCTCCTGGTCCGTGGAGCTGTCCCCTTCCGTGGCCGTGGATGTATCTGCAAACAATGGGGAAACAGACAGACATCAGTCACCTGCACCAAACGCACACACCACTGTGAGCACAGCACATTACAGAGCAAGCCCTGGCATCATTAGTTGTACATTGCTAAAAGTGCCCTAACTGAACAGGAGAAGCCAATTGTCAGTCTGATGCCAACCATGGCACTCACATCCCACATGGCCTTGCACCCATCTGTCTGGTATCTGTTGGATAGCAACACCCCAGTGTGGACACATGCACCAACTACACAGTAGTTGGACAGTGCAGAGGTCACGGTGTAGCATGTGGACATGCACACATCACAACTCTTGCCACTGAGTCAGTACAGGTTTCCGGATGAAAGGGACGCCCAGAGTCAAATAGGAAATGCATGTGATGCATACCAGCGACAGACACCATGATGCACCCATGTCCTGATAGCCATCGCCACAATGGTGTGCATGTAGCACATGTCACTCCCCTGCAGGATCACCAATAAGTAGACACATGCCATGGCGGAGGCATGACTGCTAAGTCATACATCACTGTCTCAGTGATGTATGACTTGGCAGCCAGACAACAACACTCTGCACTGTGTCACAATAGTAGGTCATGGGGAATGCAAGTCCTGGAGCTGCACAAGTGCACATGTACATCCCCCACACAACACACCATCTTAACCCTCATCTGTCCATGTCATACCGATTGGACATATGGGAGCCCTGTGACACTACCCTCTGAACCTGAGCCCCTCACAATCTGCTGTGAATGGGGAACAGCTGCCTGAACTTCACATTCGCATACCCCAGTCTGCACGGGCAGCTGATCAAACACCTATGTGACACACAAGTATCGTCTCCTATGGTCACATCTCCAGTGGCATGCTGAGCCCCTACCGAGAAACACCCCAGCAGTCCTGGCAACAAATCCACAGCACACTGACACAGAGGCAGACACCTGAGGGGTCAAATCACTGCGCACAATGTGTCAGCTGATACACGGGAGTGGGAGTACAGAGTGCATTGCATGGCCTGGAGTAGGCATGACTGTCCTGCCCCACATGAATGAGGGATGAGCCCTGGACAGTGGATAGCTGGCTATGTATGTGTGACACACGTAATCTGCACACTCCTGGGGCCCAAACATTGTTCCCACCCGCTGCATGGGTGTGTGCCACATACCCCAGGCACATGTGGTGGCTCAGCTCAGCAAGTGGACCGCATATCAAAGCAACACGCAGATTACATGTCCGAACACAGGCGTTGTGTGAACAATGGACCCACCCATGATGCCCACAACAGAGTTAGGGAAACAGATGCTGTCCCCCACCTTTAGTGAAGCAAACTGCAAGGACACAGTCCCAAGTGACACAATTCCCTGAATGTAAGGGCCACACCTGGGTATCAGATGAGGAGTGGGCAGTGCACAATAGAGGGACATGGCTCCTGGACAACATGACTGCTGTACTGTGGCAGTTTAACCAGGCCAGAGGAGGGCACATAGCATGTAATACAGAGTTCACAGTGCAGTCTTTGACTCACCCCCTCCTTGCTGCTGTCTGGCCTTCAGCTGCCCATCCAGGTCTGGAAACACCACCGCCAGGATCTGGAGCATGTGGGGGTCAGGGTCCGTGTTCCGCCCCTCCTGCGAGGAGGCGACAGCTTCAGCTGGACCCGTGCAATCCTCCGGGTCCAGCCCCGAAGATCCTGCCACCTCTTCTGGCAGTTGCGTATCCGGCGCTTGTAGACCCCCACGGACCGGACAGCCCGGACGATGTCCTTCCAGATCTCCTGCTTCCGATGGGCATTAACCTGTCAGGATGACAAAGTGAAAAGGCCATTACTACACATGCAACATATCCGTGCATGACACAGTTGTATATACATGTCTCAATCACAGGGGCACATGATGTACACAGGCAGTGCAACGCTGCCCATGGACAATTTGCCAGACGTCACTACATGGTATCATTGCATGGGAAGTAAAACCTTGTTCAAATGCACTGTCACTGCACCATACCTGTCCAGTGCATGTCACTACACACTATGGGGGGTGACAACTACTCAGTGAGCCTGCTAGCCAGTGGCGTGCAGACTTTCAGCCTTGCTAGTCAGACAAAATGCACATTCAGAAAGGCAGTGCACAGAACACTCACCTGCTCCCCTGGTGTCCCATACAGCTTGCTGTACTGTGGAAGTAGGCTGTCCAGCAGGGCCTGGTTCTCCTCAAGGCTGAAGGCTGGGGCTCTCTCCACAGTACGTGCCATTGCAGGGTCCAGAGGGGCAGAGACAGCAGCAGTGCAGTGGCAGATGTCGTCCTGGAGCATGTAGTGCAGGCAAGTGAGCTCTCAGGGGAACAGCCAGCAATATATATGTGCTGGAGAGGCAGATACTGTCCCTTGTGTCCAAAGTGATAGGTCCAAGTCGTTTGCATCTTCTGAATCTGGCCAATCCATGGAATAGCAGCACCAATACACGCCCACAGCATCCTTCAAATCTTCAACTTCATGACATACATGATTTTGCAACATTGTTGTGGGTGACCAACTGAATTTCCAGCAACCGACTCGTTCGAATTTCGAAAACGCGTCCGTTGCCAGGCTAGGCCATTGTCAATGGGTGCGCACCGATCGGTCCATTGCGGTACAACGCGTACAGGGGTACAACGCGTACCCGTACACATTGGATGCAATGGGCCGGCCGGGGGCACCGATCGGTCCATTGCGGTACAACGCGTACAGGGGTACAACGCGTACCCGCACACATTGAATGCAATGGGCCGGCCGGGGGCACCGATCGGTCCATTGCTGATCAACGCGTACAGGGGTACAACGCGTACCCGCACACATTGAATGCAATGGGCCGGCCGGGGGCACCGATCGGTCCATTGCGGTACAACGCGTACAGGGGTACAACGCATACCCACATACATTGAATGCAATGGGCCGGCCGGGGGCACCGATCGGTCCATTGCTGATCAACGCGTACAGGGGTACAACGCGGACCCGCACACATTGAATGCAATGGGCCGGCCGGGGGCACCGATCGGTCCATTGCGGTACAACGCGTACAGGGGTACAACGCGTACCCGCACACATTGAATGCAATGGGCCGGCCGGGGGCACCGATCGGTCCATTGCTGATCAACGCGTACAGGGGTACAACGCGTACCCGCACACATTGAATGCAATGGGCCGGCCGGGGGCACCGATCGGTCCATTGCGGTACAACGCGTACAGGGGTACAACGCGTACCCGCACACATTGAATGCAATGGGCCGGCCGGGGCACCGATCGGTCCATTGCGGTATAACGCGTACAGGGGTACAACGCGTACCCGCACACATTGAATGCAATGGGCCGGCCGAGGGCACCGATCGGTCCATTGCGGTACAACGCGGACAGGGGTACAACGCGTACCCGCACACATTGAATGCAATGGGCCGGCCGGGGGCACCGATCGGTCCATTGCGGTACAACGCGTACAGGGGTACAACGCGTACCCGCACACATTGAATGCAATGGGCCGGCCGGGGGCACCGATCGGTCCATTGCTGATCAACGCGTACAGGGGTACAACGCGTACCCGCAGACATTGAATGCAATGGGCCGGCCGGGTGCACCGATCGGTCCATTGCTGTTCAACGCATCCCTGTACAAGTGACTGGCATATGTCACCATGCCTGTCTCAGATGGACATATGCCAGCCACAGATAGCTCCCAGGGAGTGAGGGGCACACCTACAACACGACAGCTTGTCCAAACTGTATGATAAGGCATGTAAGGCTGCATTTCCTATTGTGTGTATGTTGGTGTACATGTTGTCCTGTGGGTGTCACCTGGGGGCAGCCACCCCCAGGCTGTGCACGTGTTCATGGGGACAGGATCCTGGGTGTTACGTGTACATGACCACTGTGATGTGCAACTGTTCATATCTGTGCATGTGCCATGGTCACATTTCACAGTGGTGTATGTGTATGTCATGTCACATACCCCGTGAGTCCCATGTGGGACGGTATGTTTGAGCCAGGGTGTCCCAGTGGCACAATAGTGATGGTCCTCCACAGTCTGTGTGCATGTAGTGTTTACAATGTCTCTGATTTCATGTGCCCAATGGGAGACAGTCTCCACATCCACGTTGTGTGTGCATGGACTTTGATGTTGTGCGTGTGTGTGTCACAGACGTCCATGTCTGTCCTGCAGTGGCAAGTGGGACCACTACCTGTGGGGGTCATAGTTGTTTTGCTGTGGTGTATACATGATACTCCATGTAATGCCAGTGTCCATGTGACAATACAGGGTCCCTGGGAATGTACCTGTTGTTGAGCTGTGATGCCTGGGGCACATCTGTCCTCACATGTCACTGTGGGGAGTGATTGTGACACGGCAGCAGGAGATGGGAACTGTGACACGGCCTCATGATATCCAATGGGCCAACCTGGGACTTATTGATGCCACTTGTTGAACCGTGATGACAGATGTTGGCCATGTATGTACCATACATGTCCTTACGGAACTGCACACTTCATGTAGTTGTGCCTCATAATGATGTATGTTGGGATATTGAGTGTATTCAATGCCGCATATGTGGGCTGACTGACAATCTTGCTTTCTTCTCCTCTGCACTGCAGGGCTCCTGCTGTCCATCGACCATTCCCAGACCTGGCAACGATGGTGGAACGGGACAGCATCCGACGGTACCGCTTCACCAGGCAGCTGATTGAGGATTTGGCAGTGCAGTTGGCCCCACATTTGCAGCCTGGCCGGCCGTATCCTACAGCGCTGACCCCCAAGGTGAAGGTGATGGCAGCCCTACACTTCTTTGCCACCGGTACCTTCCAACATACTGTGGCGACTGCTGGTGGGATGTCACAGACCATGTTGAGCCGTGTGCTCCGCGATGTTTTGGTGGCAATGTTGCTATTCCTGAACCGGTACATCTATTTCCCTAGACTGCAACGACTCACTGACGTGAAGAGTGACTTCTATGCCCTGGGCAGGATGCCGCATGTCATTGGCTCCATTGATGGGACACATGTGGCTTTGGTACCACCACAGGCCCAGGAGCAGGCCTACAGGAACCGCAAGCACTACCACTCGGTCAATGCACTGGTGGTGTGTCTTGCAGATATGACCATCACACACGTGTGTGCCCGTTTCCCTGGTTCAGCACACGATGCCTTTGTGATGAGGAGTAGTTGCATCCCCAGGATGATGGCACAGATGCAGAACCAGCGTGCCTGGCTTGTCGGTGTGTACTGACTTTGTGCCATTGTGTGTGATCTGATCTGTAGTATTCCGCCCACTTTTCCAAGTCAGCTAATGTGCACTTGTCTGTCCGTAGGTGACTCGGGATACCCCAACATGCCGTGGTTGCTGACACCCCTCAGGAACCCTGTGACACCAGCCCAGATGCGCTACAATGAGGCACATGGTCGGACCAGGAGAGTGATTGAGCGGACATTTGGTCTCCTGAAGAGCCGCTTCCGCTGCCTGGACAAGACCGGAGGGTCCCTCCCATATGCCCCTGCGAAAGTGTGCAAGATTATCATCGTCTGCATGCTCCACAACCTGGCAGTGCGGAAGGAGTTGCCTCTCATCCAGGATGACAATGACCAACATCCGCCACCTGTGGAGGATCCTGGCCTGGACCACGATGCCAGTGATGATGATGATGATGAGGGTTATGTCCGCACACAGCTCATCACCAACTTCTTTAGCTGAATGTGAGTATCCTGAGGTGTCATGTCAATGATGTGAGTTGGCATGATATGTGTAGGTGGTGCTCTGGTGCTGTTGGAGTGTGTCCATGGGCTACTTGACTGGATGTGTGTAGCGATGTGTGCTTACAGGTGGTCTGACCTCCCCAACAGTGTTGACATGCTAACTTGGTTCTGGGTGGGTATCTTGTAACATGTATTGTGCATGAGTTTTGCTGTTCTGTCCTGTTCTCCATTGCTTTTGACTGTGTGTCATTTCTGTCCTTCACAGGGTACTTTCAGATTCGTTTGGTCAACTGTGTCCACCGACGACGTGATTGTACTTCCAGGGTGGTAGCTGTTGTGTCCCTACAGGTGATGTGCGCCACACCCATGGACTTCCTTCCTTCTACAGTTGTTGACTGTGTGCCCGCTGCCAGGTGGGATTACCTTGCATCTGTAGTGGTTACGACATGTTGCAACTGTGTAATAAACCTGTGCTTCACTTTGTGATGTACGTTGTCTGTGGTCACACATTTGACTGCCATTTGCTTACTGCACCTGTGGGCTACTTGACTACAACTGGGAATAGGTGTGGTGTCTGTGCATTGCACCGTCTTCCCTGGCAACATCAGTGTAGGCAATGAGTCAGATGGCCTAGGTGTGTATGTGTTGTGTAGCCCTGGTGGTGTGTCTCCCTCATATGTGTCACGTTGCCTTTACTCACATGCCTGTGTTGTACTTGCTGTTGCAGTTCGCATACACAGTGTAATTTTGCAGTTCATCATCCCCATAACAGCACCCACGTTGGAATCACAACAGAGGCAAGTATGGTGTATTAGTGTGTTTATTGTGATACATTTGTGTGAATATTGCATAGGATGGGTAGTGCTGTACATATATCTTGCAATCAGAAGTTCCTAGGTGAATTGAAAGTCCTGGTAGACAAAATCCCCAGTATCGGGGCCACAGTTGTCTGAGACATTGGTCCAACTTGTACTCCCCATGCAATGTGTGGGAGTTGTTTTGCAGTCAACAGGGTGAACAGTCTGTGCACAAAGGTGAACATCCAGAACAGGTTCAGGCTTCCTGGGAGTTGCGCTTGGCCATCGGCCTCTCACTTGCCCCTCCTCGGACGACCCCTCTTCTTTGGGGGGGGCCCTCAAGTACAGGCTGCTGCGGTGCAGGGGACTCTCCGCCAGAGTCATCCTCCCTCCCTGTGGCAGTTGCAGTTTGTTCAGCACCAGATGTTGTTGGCACACAGGGAGGTGTGGACTGGTTGCTGTTCATCTGGCGGAGGCATTGTAAAATGTCCCTGTGCACCGCCGTCATCTCTTGCAGTGCGTCCCACTTGGACTCCACGCGGGACATGTGTGAGTCCAAGCGGGCATGATGGGCAGCCTGCTGCTGTTTCATGTCTCTGAGGAGCCCCACTACCTGGCTGAGATCTCCGGTGCTGGACTTGTACGCATCGGCTATGCGTACCAGTTGTGGGTCATCATGCACACCACCAACCTCTGCAAGCAGCGACCTCTGTCTCCCACCCCTCCCACCACCCCTGCCGACATGTGCAGTGCGTGCAGTGGCACGCACAGATGACCCTGGTCCACCTTGGGGGTTGGTGGTGGTGGTGGTGTCCATGGCCCCACGTTTGTCCAGGGTCCCTGTGCTGGTGTTGCTCCTTGTTCTGTCCATGTCGGCAGGGATGGTATTTGTGGTGACAGTCGTTGGAGGGGTGGGTGCAGGGGGTGCAGCTGGTGGTCCTGCTGGTGCTGCAGCTGGTGGTCCTGCTGGTGCTGCATGTAGACTTGCACCGGATGTGCCAGGTGGTCTTCTTCGTCCGAGGAGGGCAGAGGCTGTACGACACCAGTGAGCTCCGCTCCCTATTGAGCCTGGGACTGGGACTCCTCAGCGTCTGCTGCTGTGTCCCCATCATCACCTGTTTTTGGGAGACACACACAATGTATGTTATGTTTCTGCAGGCATCAATGGTTGACACACCTGACAGTTGTGACTGTGCCTCTGGGTGCAGGCCTGTACATTGCATTGTCCTAAGTCGTCACAGTCAGGGGTTGATATTGGTGTGGCACATTGTCCTGCATTATTTGGGCATTTCTATGTATTTGTTGGGGTGTGAACATGGTCTGCATTGTTTGTATTTGGTTGACAGCCGGCCCTCCTTCCCACCCAGCCAGATATCCCACCATGGAACGTGCTTCCATTGCAGGGAGTGGAAGTTGTCTCTCAGGTTGTCAGTCAGTGGTGTCCTGCTGTTTGTTGGTGCACAGTTCCCAGCAGGGCCTTGTGCTCCCCACAGCAGTAGCCAGTGTCAGCCATCTTGTGAGTCCTTCTCCACTCCCTGTGATGTGAGCATGGTTCAGGGTGGTGTTGATGGGACAGTTGTGGGGGTGAGCTATGTCTGTGACTATGACTCCCATCATGCTATTGCCTCCACCCCACTTCCCAGCATTCCCATACTTACTTGCTTTTGTGGGGAGTTCAGTGTGTGTGGGTGTGAGGGCAATGGCAAGATGGCTGACAGTGGTGTCCTGCTGTTGGTTGGTGTGCAGTTCCCAGCATGCCCTTGTGCTCCCCACAGCAGTAGCCAGTGTCAGCCATCGTGTGTGTCCTTATCCACTCCCTGTGATGTGAGCATGGTTCAGGGTGGTGTTGATGGGCCAGTTGTGATGCTGAGCAATATCTGTGCCTACTACTCCCATCATGCAATTGCCTCCACCCCCCTTCCCAGCATGCCCATGCTTCCTTCCTTTTGACTCTGCTTCCCTGTGGGGTGGGCTGGCTGTGCTGACAGGATGGCTGGGAGTGTTGTCCTGGCAGTTGTTTGGCTAAAAGTCCCAAGAGTGTCCCTGTGCTTCACACAACATAACCCAGGGTGGTGGTTCTTTGTGGGATCTTGAGTTAGGATGTGAGGCATTGCATTCTCCCAGGTGGGTTCTGTGGAGTTTGTGTTGAGGGGGTGTGAGGGGAGGTGCTTGTGACTATGGTCAGTGCTGCAAGTCCTCCTTCCCACCCAGCCAGATATCCCACCACGGAACGTGCTTCCATTGCAGGGAGTGGAAGTTGTCTCTCAGGATGTCAGTCAGTGGTGTCCTGCTGTTTGTTGGTGCACAGTTCCCAGCAGGGCCTTGTGCTCCCCACAGCAGTAGCCAGTGTCAGCCATCTTGTGAGTCCTTCTCCACTCCCTGTGATGTGAGCATGGTTCAGGGTGGTGTTGATGGGACAGTTGTGGGGGTGAGCTATGTCTGTGACTATGACTCCCATCATGCTATTGCCTCCACCCCACTTCCCAGCATTCCCATACTTACTTGCTTTTGTGGGGAGTTCAGTGTGTGTGGGTGTGAGGGCAATGGCAAGATGGCTGACAGTGGTGTCCTGCTGTTGGTTGGTGTGCAGTTCCCAGCATGCCCTGGTGCTCCCCACAGCAGTAGCCAGTGTCAGCCATCTTGTGTGTCCTTATCCACTCCCTGTGATGTGAGCATGGTTCAGGGTGCTGTTGATGGGCCAGTTGTGAGGCTGAGCAATATCTGTGCCTACTACTCCCATCATGCTATTGCCTCCACCCCCTTCCCAGCATGCCCATGCTTCCTTCCTTTGACTCTGCTTCCCTGTGGGGTGGGCTGGCTGTGCTGACAGGATGGCTGGGAGTGTTGTCCTGGCAGTTGTTTGGCTAAAAGTCCCAAGAGTGTCCCTGTGCTTCACACAACATAACCCAGGGTGGTGGTTCTTTGTGGGATCTTGAGTTAGGATGTGAGGCATTGCATTCTCCCAGGTGGGTTCTGTGGAGTTTGTGTTGAGGGGGGGTGTGAGGGGAGGTGCTTGTGACTATGGTCAGTGCTGCAAGTCCTCCTTCCCACCCAGCCAGATATCCCACCATGGAACGTGCTTCCATTGCAGGGAGTGGAAGTTGTCTCTCAGGATGTCAGTCAGTGGTGTCCTGCTGTTTGTTGGTGCACAGTTCCCAGCAGGGCCTTGTGCTCCCCACAGCAGTAGCCAGTGTCAGCCATCTTGTGAGTCCTTCTCCACTCCCTGTGATGTGAGCATGGTTCAGGGTGGTGTTGATGGGACAGTTGTGGGGGTGAGCTATGTCTGTGACTATGACTCCCATCATGCTATTGCCTCCACCCCACTTCCCAGCATTCCCATACTTACTTGCTTTTGTGGGGAGTTCAGTGTGTGTGGGTGTGAGAGCAATGGCAAGATGGCTGACAGTGGTGTCCTGCTGTTGGTTGGTGTGCAGTTCCCAGCATGCCCTTGTGCTCCCACAGCAGTAGCCAGTGTCATCCATCTTGTCAGTCGTTTTCCACTCCCTGTGATGTGAGCATGGTTCAGGGTGGTGGTGATGGGACAGTTGTGGGGGTGAGCTATGTCTGTGACTATGACTCCCATCATGCTATTTAACCCTGGGCATAATACTTCGCTACGCTCACGGAGCATGCAAAGTTTGTGCTACTACGCAAATTGCACGTAGCAGAGTGAATAACTGTGCTAATTGACATAGCGTAGCAGCAGTAAAATAAACACCTTCAAATGCTTTGATAAAGCAATTTTCTATGCTAAAAAGCATATAACCAATTCACAAAAATGAATTTTGACAATTAAATATCAAGCAATGAGAGAGGTGATGATTTTGGAGTCCCCCCTAACCTAGGGGGAGGACCAAGCAGATGCCTTGAACACAAAAAGCATATCATGTGAACGATTCAATGGTGGTCCCTTCCTCCTAGGACCACCCCAAGCACTGTTATGGGTAAAAATACAATCCCAACCAAAGGCCCTGCAAAGCATTATGGGACGAGATTAGCAGTGGGCAGTGAATATTATAGTTTCCAATATCAAAATAATTCTACAAAGAGCTGCAGTTCAACTAGTCGTTACTAGGTGTCCCTCACGAGTCAAATGCAAAAGCATTGAAATTATTAATACATCAAGCTGCAGTTCCACTAGTCGTTACAAGATGTCCCTCACGAGTCAAATGCAAAAGTATTGAAAATCTTTCATGAGGCTTTTGCATTTGACTCGTGAGGGACATCTAGTAACGACTAGTGGAACTGCAGCTCTTTGTAGAATTATTTTGATATTGGATACTATAATATTCACTGCCCACTGCTAATCTCGTCCCATAATGCTTTGCAGGGCCTTTGGTTGGGATTGTGATTTTTGCCAATAACTGTGCTTGGGGTGGTCCTAAGAGGATGGGACCACCACTGAATGGTTCAAAAGATGTGTTTTTTGTTTTCAAGGCATCTGCTTGGTTTTCCCCTAGGTTAGGGAGGATCCTAAAATCATCACCTCTCTCACTGCTTGTTAATTTATCGTTTTCACTTTTCTGTAGTAACTAAATGCATTTTTAGCATATAAAGACAGAGATATTTATTTTATCTTAACTTGCACTGTACAAGGTGATTTTGGCAATTATTGTGCAGTGCAGTCAAGCACACAGCTACGCACTACGCAATGTGCATAGCTACGTGTAGTTAAAAATGTACTTCACGTAGGTACGTGAAGTGCTACTACGCAAACTACGCCCAGGCTTAATGCTATTGCCTCCACCCCACTTCCCAGCATTCCCATACTTACTTGCTTTTGTGGGGAGTTCAGTGTGTGTGGGTGTGAGAGCAATGGCAAGATGGCTGACAGTGGTGTCCTGCTGTTGGTTGGTGTGCAGTTCCCAGCATGCCCTTGTGCTCCCCACAGCAGTAGCCAGTGTCAGCCATCTTGTCAGTCGTTTTCCACTCCCTGTGATGTGAGCATGGTTCAGGGTGGTGGTGATGGGACAGTTGTGGGGGTGAGCTATGTCTGTGACTATGACTCCCATCATGCTTTTGCCTCCACCCCACTTCCCAGCATTCCCATACTTACTTGCTTTTGTGGGGAGTTCAGTGTGTGTGGGTGTGAGAGCAATGGCAAGATGGCTGACAGTGGTGTCCTGCTGTTGGTTGGTGTGCAGTTCCCAGCATTCCCTTGTGATCCCCACGACACAGCAACAGTGTCAGACATCTTTGATGGGCCTTTCCACTCTCTGTGGGATGTGCATGCGTGAGTGTGAGCTTGCTGGGCCATGTGGTGGGGGATGTAGAGCTGTGACTACGACTCCCATCATGCTATTGCCTCCACCCCCTTCCCAGCATGCCCATCCTTCCTTCCTTTTGACTCTGCTTCCCTGTGGGGTGGGCTGCCTGTGCTGACAGGATGGCTGGGAGTGTTGTCCTGGCAGTTGTTTGGCTGAAAGTCCCAAGAGTGTCCCTGTGCTTCACACGACATAACCCAGGGTGGAGGTTCTTTGTGGGATCTTGAGTTAGGATGTGTGGCATTGCATTCTCCCAGGTGTGTTATGTGGAGTATGTGTTGAGGGTGTGTGTGAGGGGAGGTGCTTGTGACTATGGTCAGTGCTGCGAGTCCTCCTTCCCACCGAGCCAGCCAGATATCCCACCATGGAACGTGCTTCCATTGCAGGGAGTGGAAGTTGTCTCTCAGGATGTCAGTCAGTGGTGTCCTGCTGTTGGTTGTTGCACAGTTGCCAGCAGGGCCTTGTGCTCCCCACAGCAGTAGCCAGTGTCAGCCATCTTGTGAGTCCTTTTCCACTCCCTGTGATGTGCGCATGGTTCATGGTGGTGTTGATGGGACAGTTGTGGGGGGGCAATATGTGTGACTACGACTCCCATGATGCTATTGGCAACACTGACTTGCCCAGCATACACAGAATTCCTTCCTTTCAATGGTCTTCACTGTGTGTTGGTGTTGTAGTGGTGGCTACATGTCTGGATGTGTTTGTTAGTTCTATTTGTGCCACTGCCTAGCTGTAGTTGTAGTTGTGTTTGTACATGTGATGACACGGTTAAATGTAACTTTGAGATGGCAAGTGTTGTGTTTATCTGACTGACATACACATTTTGGGATGATTCTGTTCTGGTTGCTGTGTAATTGCTATGAGTGCATGGTTTGACTCTCCCCTTGACAGTGATGTGTGTGTGTATTGTGGCAGAATATTGTGTACATTTGTTGTGTACTCACCAGGCTCTGGGATGTTCTCTAGTCCATATACGCTCACTGGCGGAAGGATGGCCCACACCTTCTCCTCCCAGGGCCTGAGGTATACTGGCTTGGCAGGAGGGCCACTGCCGGTGTATTGGCTCAGGAGGTAGTCTTTCTTGAGCAGGTCCCGTACCCTCCTGCGCACGTCATACCACCTGTTCTGGATGTCGGTCTTTGTGCGCAGACATGGTGATTGTGCGTTCACCCTGTTGATGATCCTCTCCCACATCTTGGTTTTCTGGGAGATGGGGGTCTGTTGGACCAGTGTGCCAAACAGCTGTGGCTCTACCCTGAGGATCTCGTCTACCATGACTTCCAATTCACAATCTAGGAACTTGTGATTCTTCTTGGGGGGCATGGTGATGGGTGGTGATGGTGAGTGATGTGTGTGTTGGTGTGCAGGTGAGGGTGTGTGAGTGTGTGTTTTGCTGGGTGTATGTGAGGTAGGTATTTGTTGGTGTGCTGATGGTGTGTGGCTTGTGTGAGGGATGAGCTGTGGGTGTGTGGTTGCTGTCTCTTGGGTGCTGGCAGTAGAATGGCATTTGCAAAGGATCATGGTTGGGATTTGTGTCCTTTATATGGGTGGAGTTGTGGGTGTGTCTTTGTTCTCTGTCCCCACCCCCCAGTATTTATTGGCTTTGTAATTGCTTGTTTGGCCTTTTTTGTGTAATTTTTCCTTTGTACTGTCTGTGCATGTTGGAAACGTTCTTGTGACCGAGTCGGACCCTGCATTTGTCTCGTACGGTCTTCTCCGTTTCGTTCACGCTGTGTTTGTGCAGTTTTCTATGCTGCGTACGCGTCGGTCCCGGTGTTTTGTGTTACTTCGGCTCGGTTTTGTATGCATGTCGGTCGTACGGCTTGTCCTCCGTACGACTCGGTCGTGGTTTTCGCGCCTTGCATCGTACTTTGCGGTTTGGAGTTCGCGTGTACGTTTCGGTCGGATTTGTTCCGGGTGCGTGTCGGTCGGTTCGATTCGCGTGTTTTTCCGGCCAGATTGCTGTGTTCGGTCGTTCGGCTTGGGTTCGGTACGTGTCGGTCGGATTTTGCACGCCTTGCATCGTACTTGGCGTGTCGGGCGCCACAGGTACGTGTCGGTCGGAATAAATTCCGGCTCCGAGTCGGTCGGTGCTTTTTCCGGCCCGAATCGGAATCGACCCCTAAGTCTACATGGGGGCTTGAGTCATTTTGGGATTTAGTGTCTGTTCCTTTCCATAGGAAATTATATTTCCAGTTCCGAATAGGCACTTTACCCCTTAGAGTGTTTACATCAGGATGGGCTGGCAATGGAGGCACTTGTTGTCCTATCTGTGACTCCTCAAGAGAAAGTGTCTCCCATGTTTTGTTTGCCTGCCTAGAATACTCATCCCCCGGCATATTTGGCTTGCACATATATGCAGGCTAATAGGTGTATGTAGGCACCAGGATGTCCTTTGCATTCTTAGATCAGATTCCCACCCAGTAATAGCTATTTCCATCGCTAAATATCTGGGTGCCATGTGGGTGTTCCGTAGTAAAGCCCTTCGCTGCCCTTTCGAATGATTCTATTTAAGTGTACTGTATTTTGTATGTATTTCTTGCTGCCCTATTAATAATCTGTTAAAATGGCATTTCCCCATTTTACAAACAACTGTGCATATATTTATATGTTTATAGACAATCAAGGAAAATATTATGAGCTAACCTATTTTTTTTAACACTATCTGTAATAATTTGTGCATTTCTTTATACAATCTATTTTATGACTGAATTTTAATCATGTTTTAAACTATATTCATTGTAAATTGATTGTACTTGTATGGCTCTGGAAGCCGGCAAAAAATGATTTGATATGAATATTAACAGAACATACATTTAAGTATACAAAATAGAAGTGATTCCATAATTTTACATGTATATAACAAATTAACAAACTTTAAATTATTCTATATATTTACACTATTACACTACTTTCAGATACAATGATTGAGTAAGAAAAGTACATCACTTCTCAGAAAGAAAAGAAGTTACTAAATCACATGAGATACACCTACAGCCAAGAAAGTGCATTAACAGAAAATATAAACTGGAAATGTACCCAAAAATATTGTAATGCATACTATGGGAGGGCAACTACAAAAGATCATGTAATTCATGTAAGGGAGCACAACCACCTCCCAAAAATGATGTAGATAGAAGTAAGGGAGATATTACAAGGCATAGGAGAGGCAAGCACTAGTTTCCAGGAACCCACAACCAAAATCCTTAAAGATATAGGGCCATATTTACAACAAAGTAATGCAGCACGGTGCCGCAAGCCATTTGGCTGTGCCCCGCTGTGTTACTTTGAAATCAAAGAGATGTGTCATATTTACAACATGGTGCAAGGGTGTCTGTGTTGCGGGGATGATTGTTTTTGTGCAGGAAGAGACACCTTCCTGCACAAAAAACAATCACAAGAGGTGTTTTCCTTTTTCTATGCATGCTGCAGAATGCAGCTTGCATAGATAGAGTAAAAAACGAGGAGAATTGAAAACATTTCTCCTTGTTGCGCCTCCCTACGCCTCCCCTGGGAGGCATAACATTCTGACGCATTCCCAGGTTTACGAGAGGTTGTAAATCTTGGAATGCGGCAGAAGCCATGGGTGTTGCGTGGGAACACCCAAAGCAACACCCATGGCACGCCCCTTTCACGCAAAGTGCTGCATGAAAAGGGGCCATATTTACAAGGACCGGAAAAGCCACGCAGGGTGGCTTTACGTGTCCTTGCAAATCTGGGGCAGCAAAATGCGCCGCTGGTGCATCACAAAAAGTGACGCACCAGTGGCGCAAGGGGCTTGTAAATTTGCCCCCTACTGCCTAAAGTGCCTGAACACATCACAGTACAACTACCACCTATCGCCAATTTAAAAAGTTTAATTGCACAAACTAAAAAAGCCACCAGTGATACTCTTTTTGCCATCAGAAGATATGAAGACATAGAAGTAACTGAACATTTAACAATGACACATAAGGAAGAACCATTCCTTTCACATGACAACCTAAATAATGAGAAACACGTGCTAATATTCTCCACAGAAAATAACCTACTAAAACTTAGCCAGTGTCAAATGTGGATGATAGATGGGACCTTCAAAATGTCTTCCAAACCTGTCACTCACATATACACCATGAATGGTGAATATCAAAATACAAATATACCTTTTATGTATGCCCTACTACCAAATAAACAAAGTAGCACTTACTATCACCTCTTAAACTACTTTAAACAAAAAGCAAATACCTACAACCCCAAAAAATAATCACAGACTTTAAACAAGCCATGATTCAAACCATTTTAAAATTTTCCTCTAGATAGCGATACAAAGCTGTTATTATCGTTTCAATCAAAGCAGATGGAAAAATCTGCACTAAGGGCCTGATTACAATGTTGGCGGGATGGGGACTGCCGTCACTTTTTGTGGGCCTCCCGCCCACTTCCTTGGCTGTCCGACCGCCTGATTACGAACAGAGCGGCAACAAGGTGACAAGACTGCCAGAGTCCCGCCAGCTCCACCGATACACCTGCTCCTGTGGCGGGACAGCCAGAGTTGGCCCATAGAGGGAGTTGCCACCAAGCTTCCCGCCGTGCAAATTATGATCTGCCTTTCTGCCAAGCTTTTCCTGGCGGGGACACCGTTATGCTCGAGTCGGCAGAAAGGCAGTAAATGAGGGGATAATTCACCGAATTCTGGCCTGAGTGTCTCTAACTTTTTGTGACACATTCACAGTGTGTGAGGTGTCCATTCCAGTTGACAGAGCGTGCATTGTCACCTGCTCCATGGGGCTACACTGTCACTGCATGCAGTGCCCATACAGGAGATGGAGTGTGCAACGCTCCCTATGCTATATAGCCACAGTGTAATTGCATGCAGTTTCTGCTGCATTTCGTCCCACCGTCGAGTCTCCTCCGCAAAGAGTCTGCCAGCCCATCGGAAACCTCACAATAAGGTGGGCGGGAAGTTTGGCAGAATACACTTTCCCACTACCGCAGCGGGACGGTTGTGAGAAACCAACCACGTAATCAGGCCCTAAGTGTAGAATATTGTACAAGCAGCCAATTTGTATTTAAAATAAAAACAAACATGATAGCTCTAGCTTATGTCCCTGTCACAGAGGTAACCAACCACTACAATTTACTAATAGAAAGGCCTTACTACCAATAAAATAAAGACAAACTAAGCACACTAATGGATTGTTTCGAAGACACTTGTCTTGGCAGACTGCATTGCTATGGGAACAGATGCCAACTCAAATTCCAAATACCATGGTGAAATGTCTATGACAGCACCTAGGAACAGGAAGCCGTGGAAGGATGGCAGAATGACTTCCAATCCACATCAGGCAGAACCCAACCTTCACTCTAAAAATCTGTAGAAGCATTACAATAAGGTCAAAGCTACCAACAACAACGAATGGAGCAATCTGTTAGCCATATTTGCCCTAAACTTAACAAGCAAACCAAAAGAATGTATGCTATGCTACAATGTAAAGGGAAACATTTTCATAAATAACAAAGGAGCAGATTGCTTAGAAGTAATAGCCAAAATCATATTAAAAAATATATAATAATCAAACAAAACAAAAACAATTATAACAAAATATAAACCAAGATAACAAATCATGTTTTTTAAATAAATAATCAATATATATTATTTTATTACATCAGTCAAAAAATGAAATATAATTTCAAAATGAATGGAGACTGGAATAATAAAATATTATATAAATTATTCTTAACTAAATGTAAACGTCACAAATCAAGAAACTTAAAACAAACTCAACCCATCACATAATTTAATTATAACACATATGATACACAATTTCAAAGAACAATCACATAGGGCCAATGAGACACGGAAAGCCTCCGACCACAGGTCGGAAGTTTTCCGAGTCACACCGTGGGTTTCACTTTCGACTTCCGCATTACAATGTAGGTGGTGGAAAGTGAAACCGGCCGGTCATTCCGGCTGGATTCCGACAGGCTCAAGGAGCCCGTCGGTCAGTCAGAGGCCTGACCGTAATCCCAATAGATGGCGTTTCTGCCGTCGGGATTACGATGTCGGTTTCTGACAGGCTTTCCATGTCGGGCTTTCTTACATGAAAAGCCTGTCGGAAAGCGACTTTGGGGGCCCCTAGCAGGGCCCCCTTCTCCGTGCGACCTCCAGTTGGGGGGCATAGGGGGCACCTATGGGGGCCGAGGTGGCATTTATGCTGCCCCCTGTTAATCCTGCCACACGGTGCAGGGATGAATAGATTCTCCCATTTCTATATGGGAGCTTGTGCTACGTCCGGTTTACAGCTGTAGCACAAGCTCCCATAGAGAAATGGGAGTATGTGACCGCACCCTGTGCGGTTTCATTGTAATGCTGTGGCCGGGTCCGCCGACCGGAGGTCGGTCGGTCCTGATTGGCACCGTAATAAGGCCCATAACATTTACGAAAACAATATAATATCACATTACCCACCCAAAAATAATGTAATTACTAAAACTTACTGTTCTGTAGCTGCAGATCTTTCTCTGTATCCACTTAGTAAAAAATAGTAACCCACCAAAAACGGGAAAAATATTGTCCAAAAAGCCCCAAAAAATGCAAGAATAAAACAAATCCAATACAAATCTTTTGAAGCAATCCAAAATATGTGGGAACCATAAAAAACCTGCAAAAGCGTATAAAAAAATGCTCCAGGAAACCCAAAGGAAATCAATGTAAAAGCATTTGTTTATAATAAACGCAAATAGGTTTCCTTTAAAAAAAAAGCTCCCAATGCTCATAGGATACATTCGAGAAAACCTTGCAAAGTAAAGTACAAAAACCCACCTGCAAAACGAATTACATTCCCCAAAACACATATACATCACACCTAATCATCAAAATATAAACAAAATTAAACAAAATTAAACAAAATTAAACATAACATAGTGATACATTATTAAAATAGTGTATGAAAACCCAAAATTACTAACTAGTGAAAAATAATACTATTAATATAAATATATATTAAAACTACTGATCTGGTGGGTGGTTCCTACATGGGTTTGGCGGGGCGTACAGCCAAACTCTTAGGGCCATATTACAAGTCTAGTCGGACTGTCAGACTCGTGGTGCCGTAGCGGTGGCGGATCCAACCAGGAAGTCGGACTGCACTAGGACCACCGGCTTCACCAGGGATCTGCCGTTCCTTGGCGTAGGAGCGGTGGACAGAGGCCGCAATATGCTTGGTGGGACCTCCACCGTCCCGCCAAATATATTACAAGTTTTCTCTCCGCCAGCCTTTTCATGGCAGTGGAACTGCCCTGAAAAGCCTGGCGGAGAGGAAACAAAGGGGGCCCTACAGCGCCCCTCTATGCCTCACACATATGTGGATGCACACAGGGGGGCATAACATGTGCCCCCTGTGTGCATGCACATAGGTTCCTACACAGCATGGACTTACGAGTCCATGCCGTGCAGGAACCTTGTGAGGTGTTCCCATTGCGGTGGCTTTTTAAAAGGCACAGCTGCCTTTTAGAGGGCACCGCAGAGAGAACCGGCATGCCATCCGCCAGACTATGAATAAATTGTAATCTGGCAGGCGGGCACATGTTATGTGTCATGACTGTAACATCCATGCCGTGCACGAACTGGTGTGCATGCACACCGAGGGGGATCCGCAGGGCATGAGGCACCAGGGGGCCCTGTAGGGCCTCCTTTGTTTCCTCTCTGCCACGGTTTCCATGGCGGTGGAACGGCCATGAACACTGTTGCAGAGAAGAAACCCATAATGTGCCTGGCGGGATCATGGCTGTCCCGCCAAGCATATTGCGGCCTCTGGACTGCCACGCCACCTCCAGGAAATGCGGTTCCCTGGTGGCGGCGACAGACCCATGGCGGTCTGACCGCAAAAGCCATAATGGGGTGGTCGGACCGCCGGTGAAGCGGTGGCTGGTCCTCCACCCCGTGCCACCACGAGTCGCCAGACCCGTAATTGGGCCCTAAAACTGTGATGTTTACTATCCCTACACCAGTCTAACCATATCGGGAGAAGATGATGGACACTAAAGGGGTGACTTTTATTATTCCCACTCCAGTCTAACCTCATTGGGGAAGGAGTTGGACACTAAAGGGGTGACATTTACTATTCCCATTCCAGTCTAACTATATTGAGGAACATGTTGGACACTAAAGGGGTGACATTTACTATTCTCACTAAAGTCTAACCATACTGGGCAAGGTGTTGGACACTAAAGGGGTGACATTTACTAGTCTCGCTCCAGTCTAACCATATTAGGGAAGGTGCTGGAATCTAAAGGGGTGACATTTACTATTCCCATTCCAGTCTAACTATATTGAGGAACATGTTGGACACTAAAGGGGTGACATTTACTATTCTCACTCCAGTCTAACCATACTGGGCAAGGTGTTGGACACTAAAGGGGTGACATTTACTAGTCTCGCTCCAGTCTAACCATATTAGGGAAGGTGCTGGAATCTAAAGGGGTGACATTTACTATCCCCACTCCAGCCTAATCATATTGGGGTAGGTGTTGGACAGTAAGGGGGTGACATTTACTATTCCCACTCCATACTAACCATATTGTGATAAAGTGTTGGACACTAAAGGGACTGCAATAACTATTCCCACTCCAATCTAAGGCTACTTGAAGAATATGTCAGACAATAAAGAGCTAAAATTAACTAAATACACTTCAATAGAAAACCTTTTAAATTTCACAAATACAAAATAAACATTTTATCTACACAATAAAAACTCCATACTCAATCACAATTTCTTAACTATAAAATAATATTACATGTAAAACACACTATCAAAAACTACAGACCTATATGTACATATTTAAAAATCAAAATATTTTTAAAAAATTGATTGAAATTACTAATTAAAATAAAAATAGCAAAACTTCCTATTCCTAAACTTTCTATCATACAAAATGAAATAAAATCATAATCCTAAATAAAAAAAATATATTAAAAATATGTTTTAAACCAATTTTTTAATTGTAAACATTAAAAGATACTTTTGAAAATAAAATAATAAATATAAACCAAAATAAATATAAAATTGTTTAATTTTGAAGAAATATTTCAAAACAAATTATATTTTTAAAACTGTATATGCTCTACTTCAGGCCCTTGGAGATCTTCTTCAAGCAGGGTACACAGCACACAGCAAAGTCTTTGTCCTCTCCTTGGCAGAAACAGCCACTGCAGGCCAGCCCCATACAGCACACAGCAAAGGGTCAGCTCTTCTCCTTTGCAGAGGTTCCTCTTGAGTCCAGAAGTATTCTAAAGTTCTGGGGTCTGGGCCTCAATATTTATACTCAATTTCTCTTTGTTCTCTTGTGGCAGAGAGTCTCTGTGCTCAGTCCAAACCAGTTCTGTTCTCTCTGGTCCAGCTTCCTGTCAGGAGGTGGAGACAGCATTTTCGTAAGGCAGACCAGGCCCATTCAGGTGCAAGGAAATCTCCTCCCACTACTTTACATGCAGCCCAGGTCTATTCAGCCCAGCCCTGACTCACCCAGGAAAGACAGGACACACCTCAAACCCCCAGTGGCTGTCTACAGTGAATGCACATCTCCAGCCCCTGCCACTCCAAAGCCAGACAGTCAATCCACAACCCAGCTGAGGCACACAGGATAGCTAAGCAAGAAAACACCCACTTTCTAAAAGGTGGTATTTTCAAACACACAATATAAAAATCATCTTTACTAAAAGATGCATTTTTATATTCTGAGTTCAGGCAAACTAAACTCCATCTTTCAATCTTGTCCCAATGGAAAGTTATACTTATAAGATGTTGTAAATAAACTCCCATTCTATCCTATGGGACTGATAGGCTTTCAATTGTGAAAAACGAAATACAATGAATTTCACTATCAGGACATGTCACACACACCAGTACATGTCCTTCCTTTCACATACACTGCACCCTGCCCACAGGGGTAACTTGGGCCTACCTTAGTGGTGTCTTACATGTAAGATAATGGAAGGTTAGGGCTTGGCAAGTGGGATCACTTGCCAGGTCGACATGACAGTAGAGACTGCGCGCAGACACTGCAGTGGCAGGTCTGAGACCCCTTTGAAAGTCTGCTTGTGTGGGTGGCACAATCAGTGCTTTAGGCCCACTAGCAGCATTTAACTTACAGGCCCTGGGCACACACAGCGCAGTGTACTAGGGACTTAGTAGTAAGTTAAACAAGCCAATCATGGAACCACCAATCCATATTAACAAGTTACAGAGGGAGCACTTGTACGTTGGCACTGATCAGCAGTGGTAAAGTGCCCAAAGCATCTAGACCAGCAAAAACGAAATCCAGCACACAGCAAAAATATAGGAGACGGAGGCAAAAAGACAGGGGAAAACCACACCAAGGATGCCAGGTCTAACAATGGTACATGCCGGAAATAAAACATCTTAAATCTGAGGTCACAAAAAACAGATCACATCAGATTTTAAGGAGAAGTTAGGCCAATTAATATCAGAATATAGGGATAGACTTTGAGAAGCAAAAAGAAAATATAGCGACCCAATGGCACTATGTCTACAAAATTGCTAATTTAAGAAATCAAAGTAAATTCTGGAGATACTTATCCAGATTAGTTGATAGCACAAACCATGCTACAGAAAATGGGGTAAGCACATACTAATGGGAGAAGCATAGTCAAAAAACTTTCACCTACAATAATTGTCATCTGGTAAGTGCATGGGTCTCAGGAATAGATGACAATCAGCCTGATAATTTTATTAGGGATGGCAGCCTCAAGAGTTTTGATTTGCGCTGTATAATCAACTCGTTGGACACCAAATTAGCTCTATAATGGTGCAAATCAGACAGTGCCCCCGGGCCAAATGGAATTCCCGGCTGCTTGGGTAAAACAGACATTGACTACTGGAAGATCTGGTTAACTCCTTTATATAAAAGCGTCTTTTCAGCTATCGATTGTAATAGAATCTTGCTATAGATCAGTTCTATGCCCCTTTTTGAAAAAGGGCAATAGTGCATATCCATCTTGTTATCGCCTGATAGCTTTGTTAGACATTGATTGATAAACTTATGCCATGATCCTACTTTAAGAATAAGATATTTGGGCAGAAAAGAAGCAAATAATCCCATTCTTCCAGACATACTGCAGTCCATGGATATCAATTAGGGGTTGCCAGAGGTCGCAGCTGCGACCACTGACTTCCCCTTTGCGACCCCTGGCACTTACATTGTGACCCCTGGAACAGAAGGGACTGGGCAGGGCAAAGAACAGAAATCGAATGTGACTGTCTGAAAGACATGTTCACCTTCTGGACCTGTAATACAATTGTCCCAGACTAAAAATCTAGAGGCGCGGTACAGGGTGGTGCTTCACATCCCTCCATACGTTACCAGGACGTGATGCAGAAGTTAGCCGTGCCTGTATATGGCACTGTGTAGTATCTTGCTTTCTTCTCTATGCTGTCCTTTCTTTGTGTCCTGTACTCTGCTGCTCAGCCAGTCTCAGTGATGTCATGGAATGTTCCCTTTGTGTATGTTTGAGTCTATCTGTCAGTTGCTGTATGTAGGCTGAGCAGCAGAGTACAGGACACAAAGAAAGGACAGCATAGAGAAGAAAGCAAGATACTACACACTTGCCTGCCATCTACGATCTCCAGAGCGTGCCCATTTAATGCCTTTTATTCTGCAACAAGGGACTCTAGCTGGCTGATCTCCCTGCACCTACTGTTGTGAGTGGGACTTTGAGGTCTGCAGTGGGAGGCTCAGCTGTGAAAATGTAAATGTGCCGTGATTGGTAGACAGCTGAATTACCTTTATTAAAAGCACACTAAGTGCAAATAAGAGTGTTCAGCTGCGACCACATACGAGTGGGGAGGTGGCTGGAGCCGTAGTGTTAGTATCCAGCAGATATCTACCTTGGCGGCAATCCAGCTGGGCAATAGGGCATGTAACAGATCCAGAGACTAGCACCACAGGGCGCCTTGCTCAGTCCACATGCTACCTTCAGCCTCTGTGTGCAGAGTCACTACTTAACTGTCAAGTTTGAAGGATCACCTCTCACGTGTTTGGAATGAAAACCATTTTAATTCAAGTACTTTTGGCTATCATTTTGAAATATGCAGCTTGCCTGTTTAATAGTTGTTGCATTGGACTGCTTTATGTTTTACCTAGCCTTCTTGTATATGTGCCCCTTGCCACGATATTCACAGGTAATACCACTGATCTTCAGTGAAAACAATAGTCTGGTTACTTTTAAAGGCTTCACACATTTATGAACGATTCTGCTTTTTATCCAACAGAATATCAAGGTTTTTTAGTTGGAATTGATCGTTTGTCTCTCCCTTTCAGATAGGTTTCAGCGGTATTTGAAAACAATATTTCAGCCTTTCGACACCATAAATTTGTGCTCGTACGCATCTTTTAATTATGCATCAACCTAAGTTATTGCATTCATGGTTGTCTGATTTTTTTTTCCATTGATGTTTTCTGATGCTGCTTTTGAGCATGTATGGCATCAGATCAGGATTGGTTAATTATGCCAAACTAAGCAAACAGCCTGTAGTTAATGCACTGAGTACCATCACTCCATGGCAGTTGTGCACAGTGACATAGTAAGAGTGCTACAGGCCCCAAAGTAAGAAAGAAAAATAGGCTTTCTCTCTCCCCATCCAGGATGGGTAGCAATAAACAGCCATAATAGTGGTGCAGATGGAGCTCACACACCTTGGCTGTGGTGCCAGTGCACCTGTTGCACCAATGATAACTGCACCACTGGCAGCACTCAGCAGTAGAGCCTGGATGCTGCTGTATCGGCATGCAGTCAGGGCAGGATTGCATCAGATAATAGGCCTATTTGGTATGAAGAGTGAGGTCGTTCTTGTCTAAGACAGAGTTGTGTTGACTTTAGCTTGTGGAGATACAGGGGCTGATTACGATGTCGGGTGGAGTTTCCTCCGCCCGACATCGTCTCGTCATGGGACCGACCAACACCCGGTCGGCGGTCCCGGCCATCAAATTAGGATGCGACCGAACACTGTTCGGTTGAATTCCCATATTTTACAATGGGAGCATGAATTTCGGCCGTAAACCGGCCGGAATGCATGTTCCCATTGTAAAATAGGAGGTGCAGTTCATCCCTGCACCCCGTGGCAGGCACCTCAAGGTGGCTGCCACGGGGTGCAGGGATCAACAGGGGGGCACCATAGGTGGGCCCTCGGCCTCCAACCGGAGGCCATGCACTCAAGAGGGCCCTGCTGAAGCCCCCAAAGTCGAGTTCTGACAGCCTTTCTGTGTCAGAAAGGCTGGCACGGAAAGGCTGCCAAAACCCGACATCGTAATCACAAGGGCGGAAAGAGCCCCCCTTGGGATACCTGACCGCATTCCGACTGGCGGATTGACCGTTCAGATTCCGACTGTCATATTACGATGTGGTCGGAAAGGCTTCGACCAACGGTCGGAGCCTTTCCGACCACATCGTAATCGACCCCTTAGTGCTTTGTGGAGCAATGGCACAAGCACACTGTTTTAGGGATCTAAAATAAACTGCAAGGTTTTTGGCTGGCTCAGTAGAACAGTTAGTTTATTTCCTAGTACACCTACTGCATTGGGTCTAAATAGGAAGTGCTGCGCTAATGTACAGCAGGATTAGACTAATAATGAGTGTTATCTGCAAACTCTAGTGGAAGAGGGAAGGGGATAGCAATAAAACAGGATTTACATTTGTAGGTTTAGGCACCATAGAGAAAAACCCTGGAAGCTAACTACATCTGCATGAACCAAACAGTATTATTATCCAGATTAATTATTTGGGCATTGTTTTAACATATTTAGAGTTAGAGAGGAGTTAATGTTTTTAGACCATGGCTTTCCTTACCAATTTGCATCTGGTGGATATCATCTAATTTCGAAAACTTGTTTTCATCAGCCTTCTCAGCAGATAGCCGTAAAAGTCAAAACAATCATTCTTTTTTGAAAGTTGGAATTTCCCAAAGAAAAGCAGAAAAAAACCTTTACAATTTTGCTGAAACTTTTTGGAAACATTTCTGTTGAAAAACACAGTAGTAGGCCCGTCACCACACATGGCAAACCATTGGTACTGCAACACCCTCCAGTAGAAAATAAAGAAGCAAGCAAATTAGAATAAAATCCAATTGGAAATAATGTTAAATTGAATATCTTTTTTTAAACAGTTAAAAAATAATTAAATATAATTTACTGTAAAAAATATACAAATATTTATAATTGAAATACAAAAATATTCATTATTGAATTATAAATTATTTTAATACTCTACTTTGAACTTAAAAACGAATGTAATAATTTTTATTAAAATGTAGTTACATTTTTGTAATCAATTCTATACATTGCTTTTAATAATTATTAATGAATCATCGATTTTTTTTATTTAGTGCAAATTTATTTTTAATTTAAAAAACACTTACAGCTACATGCTCTAGCAACTTTTTTATTATTTTATTTTATTGAACTTACTGTCAAATTTTACTCTTATTTTAGGGTTTTTGTTTTACTTTGGTGATGTCACTTCCTGATGATGTCATCGGGTTGAAGGTAATGTGACCTCACTTACTGTCATGCAAGGAGGGCAAGGTTTTGTGATGACACTTCCTGTGATGTCACCAATTAGTCAAAAGGCGTGCAATGTCACTTCCGCTGCTCCTGATATTTTGGGGAAGCGACGTCCATGCTGCAGACAGAACTGTGGTACCATCGATAGTATTGTTACAGTGTCATACTTTGCACTCTGCGCAATCATAGGGAAAAATGGTCCATTATTTGCATGTTCCATTGATTCCACAACCATCTTTGTGGATTGTCACCTCCTTTAGTACAAACTAGTTGCTTGGGGTGTCCTGGGCCCTCTACTAAATGCAATAATCTCTTTGCACTAATACGGGGCTTAAACAAGGATGAGTATTGGCCCCATTGATGTTCAACCTGTATACTGCCAAAATTAGCGGTGCTTTAAACAAGGCCAGATCCTTTCCACCAAGTATTGATAACCATTGACTCCAAATTCTGCAATATTCCAAAGATATTGAAAATCATATTGGCTTGCAGAGAGCCTTTCCTTTTTTATAATACAAACTTTATTGCATTTTTTAATAAGACATGACAGTACTGGCAGCAATGACTGACATAGGAGTAATGATGATTAAGCAAACATGGCTTTCAAAGAGCCTTACATGGACTAAACTACTACAATGCTGAAAACAGGCTTGAATTAATCCTGCAAAAATAAAAGGTGAAAATCTTCAGAAAATAAGCCAATAAAGCTAAAGAAAAATGGTAGTCTGGCCAGTTGGTTCTGGGATATGCCACAATGTATAATTACCTAGGAATATGGCCGAGAAGGGAACGGCAAATCACCAATTCACCATAAAAGACAGAGGTGCCTCTCTCTCATTTGTCTAGTCTAGACTGAATGTGCATTTACAGAGCCCTTCAGCCAGGGTAATTTTTAAGATAACAAGAAATCAAGATCAAATACTTTCGAAAAGTGCAATTAATTCAATATTTGAGACAGGTTGTCACCTCAGAAATCACTGGTCAGCTTATCTAACAGAAGCCATTAAAGATTTAAATGCAGATTCTATCTGTAGGGCAAATGTAACAAGGCTGATTTTTAGATCGAAAATAAAATCTCAGACCATGCTGATCAGTTGCATTGTTAGGTACATTATAGACCCTTACAACATCATTTTATCTAAATATTTATCAGAGTCAATATAAAAAGCAGTGCTACTTAACATAATAATAATGTGTTTTATGCTGCTCCCCAGAAAAGACCTAAGATTTTCAAGGTCTAATAAAACATTTACCTACTTAAGATGTAGATTGTGTGGCTATAAAAATGAATCAATACGTCACTTACTTTGTTGCTACCTAGGGTTTAAACACGAAAGGCAAATATACACTAAACATATTTTTATCGTTAATAGAATAACAAGATGTACAGACGCAATAAAATACTGTTTAAATGCTTAGAATATTTCAGAATTATGACGGCTGCTAATTATTTTTCAGGCTGTTTTTTAAAAAGCTCCTAACAATTTCTAAATCAAATGGTATACTTTTATGGTGTTTATATTTAAATATATTTAATTGTAGCTTTATTATTGATAAAAGGTTATTCCTAAACAACTTTGTTAGAAAGTGGTTCTGACACTCTGGGCCGCCCGGATTTTTCGCTTTTTGAGCACCTATTTGTTGAGCTTTTACTGTGGGAGAGCCTCATAAGTTGGGACTCACCCACAGTGAACTCATGGTGAAAGAGACTGCATGTGGATTTTACTGGTGTCCCCCTAGCTTGACTAGGCCGCTGCGCAGCCGCAGGAGGAAGGGGTACCGGGCTGGTTACATGCAGACCCATGTGTACATGCGTGTGCACACGTGTACGGGCTGCGCAGGGGAGAGTCCTGGCGTGCGCAGTCCAGGAGCAGCTACAAAGTGAATGGTGTGGCAGGACTTATGCAGAATTGGGTGGTGACATGGAATAGGCTTTATACACTGGGAAGAAGCATGCCAGGGAAAGTCAGTGTGTTTTACTGTATTTTTCACTTCATTATTCCCCTCTGGGGAAGTGGAGCCCATGGGCTAGTGTCACTTTCCTAAGGCCTACAAATTCCAGACAAGCACTAAAGTCCACGTTAACGGATGTGAGAGGAAGTATTCTGCAGAGTCCAGAGTCATATTTGTACTGCTTTTGGGTCATCCAGAACTGTCATATTTCTCTGAGTCAGCCCTAACCAGGCCCTGGATGGGGGCTGACCTCAGTAGCCTGGATTGATGACCTTTCTTCCCAGAGCGAAGACCTCCTCTCCACGACGAGAAGCTGGGTGGAGCTGCAGGCTAATTCATCAGCAGCTGTCACTGGGTGCCAGTCACCAAGCTGCACAAAGGGGAGGCAGCTCTGGGGGGGGATGGGGCTTTCAGAGACCATGTGGCAGGAGACCCTGGACGACGCCATCTTGAACCAACCCAGAGGCCTGGGCAGGAAGGAGGGAGCAGGGGCAGTGAAGTGATGTGTCGCTGTTTGATAGGACAAACAGAGACTTCCTGCCAGCCCCCTCCCCAACTTCTTAAAAGAACTTGCACAGGAAGAGAAGCTCTCTCTGGGGTGTGGTCTGCTGAGGCAGAAGGTGCTGGAGCCTGGCGCAATGGGCAGTTGGAAGGAGGAACCCCCTGACTGCTCCAGAATCCTGAACAGCGCCAGGAGAAGAGTCCAGGACCAGTGCGCAGAAGCAGGGGCCTCTGCGGAGGGAGAAGAGAGGCCCAGGAGGAGAGCCAGGCGAAAGGCTGGTGCAGGGAGCCAGTCAAGACAGCTCCCTGCTGAATCCCCCCTCTCCGAGACCCAGAGGGCAAAGGAGAGTGCTCCCAGGGGCTGGGGAGCATCACCAGGAGCGAGAGGAGGCGAAAATGGTGCAGATCGGTACCCTGGGGGCTGAGATATGCCCTCCAGAATGTAGGCGACCTTTGACCTCCACGAAGACCGACGACGAAGTGCGTGGGGCTCCGCCGCCGGTCTTGAATGTGCCCCTGGGGTGGGTCAGGTCCCGGGGGCTGCCCCCAACAGAAGTAAAGGTGGGGAGCACCGTCGCGCTCCCCGTGAAGAATGTGCCCCCGCGGGGTGCCAGGAGCCCACCCTGGCACCCGCCGAACATGAAGCCGGGGAGCGCCGTCGCGCTCCCCGTGAAGATGAAAGACGGGTGAGCGCCGTTGCGCCTCCCGTGAAAATGTGCGCAGGGGCCCAGGACCCCATCCCCGGGCCCCGAAGAAGTAAAATCGGGGAGCGCCGTCGCGCTTCCCCGTGAAGATGAGGAGGGGCCCGGGACCCCATCCCCAGGCCCCGAAGTGAAGATGGGCGTGGGGGGAGTGACGTCGCACTCCCCCGAGGACCGGAGAAGCCGGCGGCGTCAGATGCGTCTGCCCGCTGGAGCGGGCAGACCAGAAGTGTGGGGCCGGCTCCCGCGGCAGCACGCGAGGGTGCTGGACGTGCGGGGAGCCGGCGGGGGCAGCCGGGGGTGGGCTCCCCAGCCTCCCCTCCACCGAAGCGGCACGTGGGGGTCCCGGGTGGGACCGAGACCCCGAACAAAAAGAGACAAGCTGCACGGGCCCGGGTGGAACCGGGCCCCCGAAGACCGGCAGAGCGGCCGGGGGTGGGCTCCCTGAGCCGCATCCCCTTACCTGGTGGTCCGGGTGGGACCGGGCCCCCCACCGAGGCCAGCAGAAGCGGCGGGAGGCCGCCGGCTGCAGCGCAGCTCTCCCCAGCACAGCGGGAGAGCCGCTAATATAATATGCAAGAAAAGGAGCCTGAAGCGCCCCATAATGCCTTGCAAGGCATGGGGAAATCATCGTTTTTGGTGCCTGGTGGCCCCCAGAGGAGGAGGGTCACCCTCAATTGTGACAAAGGTGCTGGGGGAGCTGCTGGAGAAGCGCAGTCTCCCCCCCAGCACGAAGAGGAGTCCCTCCCTAAGTCTCATGGGGACTTGAAAAGGATAACCCCTCACGGGCTCGGTCAGCGTTTAACACCTTCTGGGCTGGAACTTTTGTTCTACAGTTGAGTGTGTATGGAGAAGTGCATCAAGGAGTGAGGAGCTGAGTTGGGGATGTCTGGACAAGGGCATCCCCTGGAGGTGAAGAGGTGTAATTGCACCAGAAATGCATTTACTGTGGTTATTGCTTTTAGAGGGACTGGAGATCACATGTGTAATGTGAAGTACCGGTGTAAGGTGATGTCATAAGCAAAGTGGGGTTATGTTGCCAGACATTCCTGCTAGGGTGTCTGGCTGTAGATGCGTAATCCTGTGATTTCATCTGTGATGCCTTTAGGGGCTGTAATTGCAATGCATTCTAATGATCCACAAATGTGATGAGTGCTGTCATTCTAAAGTGATGTTTAAACATGTATTCTTGCTGCTGTGCTTAGGTGAAGAACCCAGACTGCTACCCCTTAACCCCTTTACCGTGGCCAAAATTCTGCCGCGGTGCGGCGGCTTTGAAGAGTGGGCGGGCCGCGTCGGCCAACGGACGTGCGCAGCACTACAGAGGTAGTGCTCGCGATGGCCGTTGGCCGACAGAAGCAGCGAACGGGCTAAGATGTAGAGGTGTATACTTCATGGTCAGTAGGAAATGCTCAGTCAGGGTTGTGTGTCACCAAGGCAGGGTGACCTATTTTAAATGCTTGTTGAAGTAATATGGTGGGTCGCCACTGGGATGGTGCCAGTGCGCAGGGCCCTCGCTCCAGGTTATGTTCAACTAACTGCATTGGGGCAAGATGAAGTGCATACATGGGAGTGGTGGTACTAGACCCCACCCCCCCTTTGGGAGGGGTGGAAATGTTATGCAATGTCACAAAGTAATTCCAACAGCTTATGTATATTTGTAAATTGGTGCATAGTATTGAGTAGTGTGTGTGTTTAATAAATGTACTCTTACTTTTACAAAGCAAAGTACAGACTGGACAACCAATTATTGAGTGTTATCTCTGCGCACCTGCAAATGGCGATTACTAGCCCACACCACCTCCCTTGAGTAAGCCTCAGACTGCTCTGCAACGCTACCCTCTGAGAGTCAGGCGCTACAATTGGGTGTTTGGTTCCCAGTGAAGGACAAATGTAGTCAGGTTATTTGTGCAGGCCTCACAGATGCTGCCTCGTTTTCCAACATTGGTGGCAGCGGTGGGATGCATAGTATCCCATTCTGGTGCGCATTTATAGCATTTGATATGTCCAGTTTTGCCACACATTACCTATGCAGTAATGAGCAAATGGAAGAGCGCAAGGTTCTGAGAAGGGTTCAAAGTTTTGGTTATGTGAACTAAAGGTGGGCTAGTTAACTGACCCAGTGGAGATCTGAGTGGGGGTGATGTACTCCCTGGTTTCCAGGTGAAGGGTTAGTGGCGGACCCTGAGGTGTCAGGGTCCGGTGAGTGGTTACCCCGGGGTGACCCATGGTGATGGGTGGCCCCAAAGGAGGGGTAGTTTTCGAGCTTGGATGTCACCCTGGAGCTGGTGTTGTGAACCTGAAGTGGTGGCTGGGGCGATGCCTAGCCGGTGACCAGTCAGGTAGGTCCTGTGGGGCTTGGACCCCAGGACCAGGAGCATGGGGGTGTTCCCCTAGCTCGCGGCAGGAGGTGGACTTCTGCAAGGTAGTACCACCCTGAACACAGGTGGGGCCCATCTTAAGTGAAGGGACCCTGTGTTTCCCAAAGGGGTGGTGCAGGCCTAGCCGGGATCTTTAGGGTCCCTGGCTGAGTGTGGTAGTACTACCCTGAAGGCAGGTGGGGCCTATCTTAAGTGAAGGGACCCTGCTCTTCAGAAGGGGTGGTGCAGGCCATCCAGGGAATCATGTGGGTCCCTGGACGGTCTCCCAAGGCGCTGCAGGGAGACCGGGGAGAGCCATGAGAGGTGGGCCCGGGAGTAGCTAACTCGGGGCCCACAGGCTCTCTAAGGGTACTCCGGGAGGAGAGCGCGCCTCTCGGAGGGAAGGGTGCATAGGCCCTGTTCTCGCAGTGGAGAACACGGAAGGGGTCTAGGTTCCCGGGGTAGTTTCCGTGTGGAGCTACTGACGGGGGGAATGAGCTGTAGGATGTCTGACGAGGCACCCTCAGTGTTCCTCCCTGGCACTGCCAGTGTGGTGGTGAGGCCGGTCTGAGGTCCTATCAGGGAGCCAGGCCAGTGGCCAAAGGGTGCTTTTCTGTGTGGGGAAAGCACAAGTGGCTGTGCTTTCTTTAGGGAAGCCAGTCATCCCGAAAGGGTGGTGGCAGCAGAATGACCTCAGCGGCAGGCTGAGGGTCAGGGTCCAGAGAGGTTGCATCTTTGGGGTGCAAGGACCAAACAGAGAGAGGGTACTGGTTGGAACAAACTCCGGAAGGGAGACCAGCTAGTGACCCCGGGGATGGGATGTAGACCTATCCCAGAAGACCACATCAGTGCTGAGGCACTGTACCCTTGTCCAGAGGAGAGGTAGGCATAGTGTTGCATGCCCAAGGGCAAAGGTGGGCCAAGTTAGGCTGAGTCCATGTAGACCATGAGTGACCTAGAGGTATCTAACCTAGAGCCCGGAGGGTTCTTAGGGTAGTCTGGGATCCCTGTCATGGGTGGAGATTTCATGGATGGGAGGAGTAGGTGGTCTGAGCGGATAACTGGTGAGTAAGGGGGGTCTGGTCAGAACCCCTTATAACTAGTTATCGCTGACTACGGGAAGTGTACCCATGTAGAGTGGCTACTTCTTCCCTGTAGGAATCAGCTGGGCGCGGCGTGTGTTAGAAGGTGGTTCTGACACTCTGGGCCGCCTGGATTTTTCGCTTTTTGAGCACCTATTTGTTGAGCTTTTACTGTGGGAGAGCCTCATAAGTTGGAACTCACCCACAGTGAACTCATGGTGAAAGAGACTGCATGTGGATTTTACTGGTGTCCCCCTAGCTTGACTAGGCCGCTGCGCAGCTGCAGGAGGAAGGGGCACTGGGCTGGTTACATGCAGACACATGTGTACATGCGTGTGCACATGTGTACGGGCTGCGCAGGGGAGAGTCCTGGCGTGTGCAGTCCAGGAGCAGATACAAAGTGAATGGTGTGGCAGGACTTATGCAGAATTGGGTGGTGACATGGAATAGGCTTTATACACTGGGAAGAAGCATGCCAGGGAAAGTCAGTGTGTTTTACTGTATTTTTCACTTCATTATTCCCCTATGGGGAAGTGGAGCCCATGGGCTAGTGTCACTTTCCTAAGGCCTACAAATTCCAGACACGCACTAAAGTCCACTGTAACGGGTGTGAGAAGAAGTATTCTGCAGAGTCCAGAGTCATATTTGTACTGCTTTTGGGTCATCCAGAACTGTCATATTTCTCTGAGTCAGCCCTAACCAGGCCCTGGATGGGGGCTGACCTCAGTAGCCTGGATTGATGACCTTTCTTCCCAGAGCGAAGACCTCCTCTCCACGACGAGAAGCTGGGTGGAGTTGCAGGCTAATTCATCAGCAACTGTCACTGGGTGCCAGGCACCAAGCTGCACAAAGGGGAGGCAGCTCTGGGGGGGGAAGGGGCTTTCAGAGATGATGTGGCAGGAGACCCTGGACGGCGCCATCTTGAACCAACCCAGAGGCCTGGGCAGGAAGGAGGGAGCAGGGGCAGTGAAGTGATGTGTCGCTGTTTGATAGGACAAACAGAGACTTCCTGCCAGCCCCCTCCCCAACTTCTTAAAAGAACTTGCACAGGAAGAGAAGCTCTCTCTGGGGTGTGGTCTGCTGAGGCAGAAGGTGCTGGAGCCTGGCGCAATGGGCAGTTGGAAGGAGGAACCCCTGACTGCTCCAGAATCCTGAACAGCGCCAGGAGAAGAGTCCAGGACCAGTGCGCAGAAGCAGGGGCCTCTGCGCAGGGAGAAGAGAGGCCCAGGAGGAGAGCCAGGCGAAAGGCTGGCGCAGGGAGCCAGTGAAGACAGCTCCCTGCTGAATCCCCCCTCTCCGAGACCCAGAGGGCGAAGGAGAGTGCTCCCAGGGGCTGGGGAGCGTCACCAGGAGCGAGAGGAGGCGAAAATGGCACAGATCGGTACCCTGGGGGCTGAGATATGCCCCCCAGAAGGTAGGCGACCTTTGACCTCCACGAAGACCGACGACGAAGCGCGTGGGGCTCTGCCGCCGGTCTTGAATGTGCCCCCGGGGTGGGTCAGGTCCCGCGGGCTGCCCCCAACAGAAGTAAAGGCGGGGAGCGCCGTCGCGCTCCCCGTGAAGAATGTGCCCCCGCGGGGTGCCAGGAGCCCACCCTGGCCCCCGCCGAACATGAAGCCGGGGAGCGCCGTTGCGCTCCCCGTGAAGATGAAAGGCGGGTGAGCGCCGTCGCGCCCCACGCAAAAATGTGCGCAGGGGCCTGGGACCCCATCCCCGGGCCCCGAAGAAATAAAATCGGGGAGCGCCGTCGTGCTCCCCCGTGAAGATGAGGAGGGGCCCGGGACCCCATCCCCGGGCCCTGAAGTGAAGACGGGCGTGGGGGGAGTGCCGTCGCACTCCCCCGAGGACCGGAGAAGCCGGCGGCGTCAGACGCATCTGCCTGCTGGAGTGGGCAGACCAGAAGTGTGGGGCCGGCTCCCGCAGCAGCACGCGAGGGTGCTGGCCGTGCGGGGAGCCGGCGGGGGCAGCCGGGGGAGGGCTCCCCAGGCTGCCCTCCACCGAAGCGGCACATGGGGGTCCCGGGTGGGACCGGGACCCCGAACAAAAAGAGACAAGCTGCACGGGGCCTGGGTGGAACCGGGCCCCCGAAGACCGGCAGAGCGGCCGGGGGTGGGCTCCCCGAGCCGCATCCCCTTACCTGGGGGTCCGAGTGGGACCGGGCCCCCCACCAAGGCCGGCAGAAGCGGCGGGAGGCCGCCGGCTGCAGCGCGGCTCTCCCCAGCACAGCGGGAGAGCCGCTAATATAATATGCAAGAAAAGGAGCCTGAAGCGCCCCATAATGCCTTGCAAGGCATGGGGAAATCATCGTTTTTGGTGCCTGGTGGCCCCCAGAGGAGGGGGGTCACCCTCAATTGTGACAAAGGTGCTGGGGGAGCTGCTGGAGAAGCGCAGTCTCCCCCCCAGCACGAAGAGGAGTCCCTCCCTAAGTCTCATGGGGACTTCGAAAGGATAACCCCTCACGGGCTCAGTCAGCGTTTAACACCTTCTGGACTGGAACTTTTGTTCTACAGCTGAGGGTGTATGGAGAAGTGCATCAAGGAGTGAAGGGCTGAGTTGGGGATGTCTGGAGAAGGGCATCCCCTTGAGGTGGAGAGGTGAAATTGCACCAGAAATGCATTTACTGTGGCTATTGCTTTTAGAGGGACTGGAGGTCACATGTGTAATGTGAAGTACCGGTGTAAGGTGATGTCATAAGCAAAGTGGGGTTATGTTGCCAGACATTCCTGCTAGGGTGTCTGGCTGTATATGCGTAATCCTGTGATTTCATCTGTGATGCCTTTAGGGGCTGTAATTGCAATGCATTCTAATGATCCACAAATGTGATGAGTACTGTCATTCTAAAGTGATGTTTAAACATGTATTCTTGTTGCTGCGCTTAGGTGAAGAACCCAGACTGCTAGCCCTTAACCCCTTTACCGCGGCCAAAATTCTGCCGTGGTGCGGCGGCTTTGAAGAGTGAGCGGGGCCGCGTCGGCCAATGGACGTGCACAGCACTACGGAGGTAGTGCTCGCGACGGCCGTTGGCCGACAGAAGCAGCGAACGGGTTAAGATGTAGAGGTGTATACTTCATGGTCAGTAGGAAATGCTCAGTCAGGGTTGTGTGTCACCAAGGCAGGGTGACCTATTTTAAATGCTTGTTGAAGTAATATGGTGGGTCGCCACTGGGATGGTGCCAGTGCGCAGGGCCCTCGCTCCAGGTTATGTTCAACTAACTGCATTGGGGGCAAGATGATGTGCATACATGGGAGTGGTGGTACTAGACCCCACCCCCCCTTTGGGAGGGGTGGAAATGTTATGCAATGTCACAAAGTAATTCCAACAGCTTATGTATATTTGTACATTGGTGCATAGTATTGAGTAGTGTGTGTGTTTAATAAATGTACTCTTACTTTTACAAAGCAAAGTACAGACTGGACAATCAATTATTGAGTGTTATCTCTGCGCACCTGCAAATGGCGATTACTAGCCCACACCACCTCCCTTGAGTAAGCCTCAGACTGCTCTGCAATGCTACCCTCTGAGAGTCAGGCGCTACAATTGGGTGTTTGGTTCCCAGTGAAGGACAAATGTAGTCAGGTTATTTGTGCAGGCCTCACAGATGCTGCCTCGTTTTCCAACAGACTTGATTTGCAATGATTTTAATTAATCGAAATCAATTAATCGAAATACAATAAACCTACTTACTACATACAATCGCATAGAAACCTGCACCTACACAAAACTCTAATCCACCACATGCGCACACACATTTTTTCTCTCTCTCTGTCTCTCTCACACACACAAACACACACACACTCTCTCTCGCACACACACTCACTATATCTTGCTCGCTGGCATACACACACAGATACATACACATGCAGGACCTTTGTGATGTTTATGTTTTACTTTCCTTTTTCTGGTCACCTGCACAGGTCCTCCTCAGCACTGTAACGAGACTCTCTATCTGATCTTCCAATGCTCTGCAAAAATCCCAGTTGGAATCCCAACAACTTGGAGGGTTAGCATCACATGTGCAATGAGATTTATACTACCGAGCCTGGTTGAGCCCTGTGCTATCAATCATACTGTAAGTGTTATATTCGACCTGCCATTTGTGAAAAGAGCTCTGCCTGTTAGAGGTCTAAATACACAAGTTGTAGGCCGACCTTGGTGGCTCTGCCAAGGCATGCACAGTTTATATATTTTTTCACTCTGAGAGCTTGAATCTGTCAGTTGCATAGCATTGGCACTATATATACTTGGGCCTGATTACGAGTTTGGCAAGGTGGGTGTGGGCCACCACGCCACTACCCCTCTCCCACACCCCCAAACTCGATCGCCCGCCAGATTAGGAGTTTTCTCCTGGTTTGGTGGGTGGTCCTTTGGCGGTCCCATAGCAGTGCTGTGCTAAGGCTCATCTGTGTGCCTTAGCAAGGCAGCGCTGTGAGAGCGTCAAAGCCCGTTGCTGCACGGCATGGACTTCATAGTCCATGCCGTGCAGGAACAGGGGGTGCATGCACACAGGCATGCATCCTCAGGCCTTGAGGCAACTTTGTTTTCTCACCGCTACACTTTTCATGGTGGGCTCACCGCCATGAAAAATGTGGGGATGAGGAAACTCTTAATATGCTTGGTGGTGCCGCAGGGGCACCACCAGCATATTGTGAGTTTCTGACTGCTGTGCCACCGCCGAGGGATCAATGATCCCCGGCGGTTGCGGTGGTCCAATGGCAGTCCGACCGCCAAAATCGTAGTAGGGTGGTCGGACCGCAGGTGCGGCAACCATGGGTTTGGTGGACAATTGGAACGCCAAACTCTAAATCAGGCCCTTAGTTAACATGGCAATCAAAATATTTTAAGGCCTTGTGAGTATGGGAAAAAGATTGGCAATATATAGTCACTACGGAATGCTGTATGCTTACTTACCGTTCTCCTGTTTTTTTAGGTCGAGCATTCGAGACCTCTTGTATGTATTTTAGTATATACTTATATGTGTATGTACTTTGTGGGCTCTGGAGATCAGCCCTAGGACTTGTGTGCTTCCGCTTAGGGACTTATTTCTGTTCAACTGCCTCTATTTAACTTTCTTGATAGAAAACGACCAGTAGAGGTTAGTAAAATACCAGAATTGCTTTCTGCTGAGGGACTTTCTCTTTTTATTTTTTCTGGCAACTGCCTCTATTTAACTTTCTCGATAGAAAACGACCAGCAGAGGTCAGTAAAATACCAGAATCACTTTAGCATTCTCTAGATTCCAGTCCATAGAAATTGTCTTCCATGAGCACCCGTAGACAATAATATTTTTTTCAAATCTTGTATTTTCAGTGATATGACCACCGAAGGCCCTGATTTTATATTAAAAACAGAGCTTTGGACAATACCATTTCCCGCTGAAAGGCAATATTTCTCTCCATGTGTTCCCATTCCTGGCATGTAACGCAGTTTGGTTCTAGCTTTCCCTCCATGTTAAAGAACAGTAGATGTTTCAGCACCCAGGCTAATGTGCTGCATAGCTAAATACATATAAGGTCTCTAAGGCAAGACCGATTGCACTGCAAATGCTTGTTTTAAATAGCTAACAATTGTGTGAGATGAGCAGAAATTAAAGTATGATAAATTAAAACGTAAGACATCCTATTTGTGCTCATAGTATGGGGAGAGAAAGGAAAGGAACATTTTGAAAGCGTCATAGTATCCACATCATACACAGAAAATTGATGTTTTTTTTTATTTTCCATCCATGTGTACAACTGCCAAATGACTCTTGTGACTTCTCTAGCCAGTTCTGGCTTTTTCGTTACCATAACTTTGTATTCTTACACTTGTAGTTTTCCTGTTACCTTTATGAGTATAGCCACATTAGTCTTAGAAAGCAAAACGTTTCCACACAAAAATGTGAGGTTGTCTAACGGAGTCACATATAAGATGAAGCACATTAGATTGTTCAACCATAATGCATCACAATGTGCCATCACTATACATTATCCAGTGTCCCTTCTGCATATCACACTGTGCACTATAACTCACACAACCTTGTGCCCCTGAACTCTACAGTATTTACTTCACTCAAGATGCACAACACTAGTCCTCTCCTCTTGCACATCACTCACTGGTCTATTGGAGTACAGCACCTAGTTGTCCCCTGAGTTACATCTATCAGTGCTCACCTGCGGCTAATCAGCCAGTGTGTGCTCCCCTCATGCAAATCACCCTGTGTTCTCCCGCATAGCATTATCCTGTGGCCAACAATGTGAATCAAACTGTGCCCCTTGTGCGCCTCGTCCTATCCTATATTACACGTGCCCATATGTTGAGTGCACCTTTTCGTATACACTATACAAAAGCCAATCATATTGGTTTTAACAATGATTGTTTTTTTAGAAACCACTACCAATCTTTCTGTTAAGGAGGAATTCCAATTTAATGGGTTCTGGCACTGGAGACACATTGACCAACAGTTTCATTTTCAGTTCATTGAGAGTCAACAACTTTGCTCTTATCCACCCTTGGGTACTAGTCATGCTGTAATGGAGAAACTTGTAACCTCTCCAATGGGTCTCAACCCTCTCTCCCCATCCGCACACCATTCAGTATAATGACTAACTAGGTGTTGGATGAATGATTCGAGGCCATATCGACAAACTATCTCGACTAGTGACCACGTAGACACACTGAACAGGTTGCATGAGAGGATTAACTGCTTGAGGGCTCCAAATTCCAATGAATGATTCCCAGAGAAAAAGATGACTTTCAGCTCCCGTGTCCTCTTGAGTGAAAGGCCTCGCTCCTTGCCAGGGCATGGTTAGTGTTCTGTACCCAACTCTCCAGACGCTCAACCAACACAGCTTGGCCAGGTGGGTGGAGCACAGCCGACAGGAATAATGAAACCAAGGGCATTCAACTAACACCACACCGACATGCTTTCATTATATGCCTACTGCTTTGTAAGCCACTGGCACTGTATCTGAGAGAATGTACTAAGAAAACGCTGCGTGCCTCTGAGGGCTGTGATAAAAAGAATTCAGTGGGAGCTAATAATAGATTCACTTGCAGCTAATAATAGATTCACTTCTTCAAAGCTTTCTTAACTGAGCACTGAATCTATTGTCCCCCAACGTACCCGGCAGCATGCCAGGCATATATTATATTTGGAATTAATGGAAGTGCATATAACAGCAGATCAATTGAAATCCGTGGAAGTCTTTTGTAGCACTTGCATTTTCCTTGAAATAACTGCTTTTACACAAAAAGGTAGGTGATTGCTGTTTGATTGATATTTGCAGTACATTTTCTAACTCAAAGAACAAGTCGAGCTTTCTTTTCATTGGATTTATCTGGCCACTGCAGCTCGGAGTCATGCAAAGTTATCCTTTAGAAAATGACTGCAATGCAGTATGGTAATGTGTTTCCATTTCCCTGCCGTTCTTGTTCCTTCCCATATGATGGCCATACCCTGTAGTAATGCAATTACATGACTGTATAGAGACAGGCTTGTGACTCATAACTCAAATCTCAATTTCTTCTGTGATAGGTTTTTTGGCTCATGATCCAATTATACCGTCGAAATTAAACTACAGACTCCTGTCTTTCTTTTCCTCCGTGAATTATATTATGGAAAAATGTACTCCTTACATTAAATAAACTGCTGACGACATGCTGACATGTGCACAATTTCTAAATGCATTTCTAAAAGGTCATAGCATTCTTCAGCCACAAACCAGTGCTACAGTGCGCTTTCTTTTGAAAAATAGAATTGTAATGCAGTGTGACTTTCTGGAGGGAACTCTGCCAGATTTTGTTTTTGCTTTAGAGCTTACTGCTCAATAAGTGACTCACTCACTACAAAACAGCCTCTTCTGCTGACGTGGAGTGAGGGGGAAAGAAGGAGGGAGTGAAAGCTGCGAGATTCAAGGAACGTTCCTCCCTTGGAATTCAAAAATGAGTGCGGAGGAGGCGAAGGCTTCTAGGAAAAGGAGACACCATAGTGTAGGTTCAAGAAAAAGAGAAAGAAGGAAGTTACCAGGGAGATAAATGAAAGAGGATGCTTAACGTAGCTATGCTTCTTTTGGTACTCTTAGAAGGAGTTCAACTTTATGTTGCCCATCTTTTGCTACTGGACATCGTTCACCAATTACTTGGGAAAGTCGTGATTTTGTCATCTTTCGTTATGTGTTGCCTTAAACATTCACAATGTCCACTACCCCCCTCCCCCCACTTCCCCCCTCCCGCAGCAGCACTCCTCCCCACCCCTCAATGCCTTCTAGTTTCTGCTACAGGTTCCTTAGGGAGGTTGAATCCTAGCCTCTTACTGGTCTGCAGTCCCTGTTTCTGGAGCATGCAATTTTCAAGAGAGTGGTGAATCATCCTACCCCATGCTATGTCCGCGATTGGTCTCTAGGTGGCGCCGGTGTGTGCGTTTGTTGAGTGCTGTATAATAAGCTTGGTTGACATTGAATCAGGTGATATTAGGTGTGGTACAGGGTTAGAGAAGGATTTGCTAGGGGAGTTATTCTTTGGTGTGTCGTGGTCTGGTTGAATATGGTGGCAAGGTTTGGTAAAGACACTTTGGCATGCTTTGGAAAAGCAGTCATATGGTAACGGACGTAGACGTAGATGAGAACACCAACATTAATAATTGACATCGCTCCACCGGTAAAACATAAACAAAGCAAACACACACGCACGCACCCACCCACGCACACACACACACACACTCTCTCTCTCTCAAAAGCATGCTATTTATTCAATACACTAAAAAACGCACACCACGTGCATGGGCACATGGATGACACTGCAGTAAGTGATCTCAGTCTAATCATTTTCGGTTCATGACTGGCCACACATTAACCCCCTTGTATGTACTTTATGGCAATCCCACCCGTGGGAGCTAGAAGTAGCAATATGGAACATGCACATGAGGAAAGGCATTCCTTGATTTACAAGGGTCCATGGCACCATGAAAACCAGGGAGCATTACTTTGGATCGCTCACCTGCTGCAAGACTTAGAAGCGGTCAGTATTTCCACCCCCCCCCCAAAAAAAGTCAGTATTACAGAAGGGAGATATGATATTGCACACCCTTAATATTGGGTTATCTCAAAACTGAAACAATCAAATATATGTGTCCTGGAACATAGTAAGAAACACGTGTGTTAGTATAGTCTTTTTCTGGTATTATTGAATGTCAAAATGCATCATTCAATGATCACTTCTGTGCCAATATAGAGACTAACTACACTGATCAGGTAAGTATGTAATATAATTCACTGCTACATCCACACCACTACATTATCTAAACATCAGCTTCAAACCTAAACTTACAACTAGCACTAAAACTTACCCTGCGCCACCCATTACTGTAACCATAGCAATAATGCCAATCCTAACCCAGCTCTTAACCCTTATCCAAACGCAAAAATAAATCCTAGGAAATCCGTCTTTTTGCTTTGCATCTTGGAATCTGGAATGTTGACCTATGTATTGATGAGACCAAGACCCCATGCACACGAGGAAGCACTCCTTTGGAATGAACACCTGCTACAAGAGATAGCGGCATTTCAGAAGGAGCATATGGTATTTTACACAATTACCTTGGGACTGAAGATGTGGCAAATAAACCAAAGATAACCCTAGAACGTATTGAGTGGATCTCTTGAATTATTCTCTGCCACTGGTAATTACTGAGGGCTCCATTCCAGTACATTGATTTGTGCCATTTATGACACTCCAGGCAGAGACTAGACATATGCAAATGAGTCTTATTTCCACTCAGTCCAGCCTGATCCGCCTGGCTAGGTCCCATCTAGGTAGGAACACAAACAACCCCAGACTGGTTTCAGCCTTGGCGGACCTCCTCAGTGAGGGTGCAGATTAAGCCCTATGGCACTGTGAGTGCAGGACTCCAGTCTGGAAACATCTGTCACACCTAGGGCATCCCTCTTAGAAAAACAAAAATTGATAGCTGAAATGTTTTTTTAAAATTGTTTTTATTGGCATTTGCAATAAAACAAACATAGGTCAACAAAGACGGTTGTGAGGGCGAAGGGGTACGGAGGAAACAGGAGGAGTGGAGGAGGAGGGGGAAGGTGAAGGAGTCAATAGGGAAGCACGGTGTCACATGGGTACCTGATACAATAATAATGAAGTAAAATATCCCTTCCACACGTCACTCAAGAAAGCATTAGCAATAGGACATGGCCATCCTCACTGAGTCGTGAAAGGCAACTTCAGAGGTGCCATAGAGGGTGCTAGCATGTGAGCTTGGACATATCACTTTGTCAGCAGGGGTGAGCCACCATTCTCCCTACTGCAGACAGGAGTGTGGGGGCCAGGAGTCCAGTATGTGAGGAGCCATTTCTGTGTCCAATCTCCTGAGATAGCAATAGGGTGTAAGCCCTGTGGCGCAGGTAAGTGAGTAGTGGGTCCCAGATATCTTTGGGGCGTGAATGTGTGGACATCAATTACCCAAAAGTTGTTAATTGCTCCTGGCAATATGCAACGCCCTGCAGCCAGGTGGTTGTGGAAGGGGCCAGACGCTAGCCCCAGTGAGTGGCCACCCTGCGCTTGGCTAGTAAAAACAGCATAGCAATAAGTCGGTGGTCACCTGCCCGGGCATATTGAATATAGATCAGACGAGCCACTAGTGGAGTGTGTGGCATACAATGGCCTATAATTTCCTGTATAATCAAGAGAACACCCTCCCAATAGTCTGCCACCCTCAGGCAGCCCCATGCTAGATTAAGGTGGCCCGAGGTGATGTGCATCTCAGACATCGTGCATCTACAGTGAGCCCCATTTTGAAGAGTTCCGCGGGGTGTGATACAGATGATGTAGGAATTTAAAGTGTATCAATCTCAGCCTGTAGTTGGGCAAAAGTAATGTCATCTGACTACAACAGCAGGACCATTTGGTGTCGGTGATGGGTGGTTTGGTATCTGACATCCATGCGGTGCGGGCAGTCTGGGTGGCCACTGGCGCAGTGGTCTGCATGATGGAATAGAGTCTGGAAAAAAGCTTGCGTAGTGTTGAGTTTGTGAGAATATGCTCAAGTGCGGGGAATATCGGCAGGGCTGCTGGGGATGTGCTGTATAGTGCGCGGCAGGCAGCTTTAAGTTAATGATATAGAAATGTGTCCAATATCATGGGGTGTAATGCTGCGGAGGTTTAGAAGGGCAGCATGAAATGATCTCCCAGGCACAGATCTGAGAATATTGTGAGATCCTGCCTGCGGGCACGCCTTTCGGCTCCTGCATCCAGCAGAAGTGGCAGTTGTGGGCTGTGATAGAGCGGTTCAGTGACAGAATATCGAAACCATAAATATCGTGATACCAAAATATTGTGTCAAAAATATCCATCACAAAAATATTGATTTTCTATACATATAATGGTAAGTACAAAAATGCAGAAAAAAATATAGTTTATATTTAAATTACCTACTGGCGCTTGCCAGTAGGTAGTTATAGTTAGGACCTTGTTTCTATTCAAAAAGAGTTTGTTCTTTTGCCAATATCTTTTGCGCCGTTTGACAAATCCTCGCAAATTTTTTAAAACTAATGGCCCACTTACTTCAGTTGCTGTGTTGAAAGTTCCGGGGTGATTGGTCAAGCGGGGGCAGAGAAAAATGGGGGGTCCCAAAACGTATTTTCTCAATGTTAATTTCCATAGGAAAATTTAGACACGGCTACAGCTTGAACTACTGAACGGAATTACACCAAATTTGGCAAAAAATTAGCTCTTGGTTCAGAAAACACTCTTTTTGTTAAAAGGTGTAAATCCGTTCAGTAGTTCCTGAAAAATGTAAACATTTCTCAGATATACAAAGATGGCCGCAGAGGATCCGCCAACCCTCCCGATCTCGAGCCTGTGATCTGATTGGCTGCCAACAGTTCCAACCAGGAAGTGTTGCAGCCATCTTGTGACTCAGTTGAACCGAGTCACAAGAATAAAGGTAAAAAATGATAAAAATCAAGGAAAGGGGGCAGGGTAGAAATCCCCTGACACCCTAGGCCTGCTGAGGGGTCCCTGTCACAGGGTGTCTGGTTCCTCATGAGCAGTACCCTCAAGAAGCCCACCTTCCTGCAGCTCTGACTCTGAGCAATATACACCAGAGGATCAAAGTGGCCAGATGAGGGGATGGGAAATAAGGAGGGTACTGCGGGGAGGGAGATCTGGAACGAAGACAATTCAACAGGTAAGGTTTGGCTCTTTAACTACTCTCTTACTATACATAAATGATATATAATATAAACAGTCTTTACCTGTAAAAGAAAATAAAGGAGTTCAAAAGAAGAAATATACCAGTTGTCTTCAACAATATCCAGTAATATTCTTAGGCAGATTCCTTTGGGATTACTCTCCTGGATACTGTCCGTAATTGCCATAGAGTACTCTGATCTCTGAAAAGTATTCACAGTTCAAAGCGCTTCACTGATTAGTTTTTATTTCTTGTTTGTGAGTAATGCGCCCTTATCTTGTTTCATTAAATAAGTATAATGAATTCACTTATTCAACAATGCGCTTTTTATTTCTTAAACAGAGTACTTGTTGTTTGATTCTGCGCTTTATTTAAAATATCATGAATAGTATTAGTCATATACCTTTCTAGGCGCACGTCACTATGATTTCCGTTGCATGCGACACGTTCATTTCTCATGTGCGCATCTCCATAATACAAAAGTACATTGCACTCTGTCCAAGAGTCTATTAAATTAGGTGCCGTCTTCTCCTACCTGAAAAGAAGATACTCTTGGGACGGTCCTCAATCAAGAAATCAGCCGACAGGAACGGAGGACTTCACCCGCTCATCGTCGCCGAGGAATAATCCGCAGGGAGAGGATGGGTGCGGTCGTTTTTATAGAGGGTGTGTGACGGACGGCAGCCACGGTGAAACAAAAGACTGCAGAACGCGAACTGGCTGCAATTTAAAATAAACGAAATAAAGAGACTGTTATGGCATACATGGTTATTTACCCTAGTACCAGCATTTCCTGGGATGTCTTAGCAGAGGCATCATTACCTACATTTGGCCGCTACATTTTGTCATTGTATGGGTCTCCTCTATAAGGCAGAGTCATTAGTGATTAGTGCTCCTGCTTTTGGCGATATGCTGTGTAGGGTTGTGATTGTGATCCACAACGATCATACTACAGAAAGATTCTGTGGGCTACCATAGTCTGGATAGGAGGTCATGACATCCCACAAGGAGCCCAGGGCCAAAAAACCATTAAAAAAAAAAAACAGCTGGAGTCGCGTAGGGTCTGCGATTCTTTGCCAAAAATTTAAAAAAACAAATGTTCAATAAGGCTCAAGACCCCCTCACACAGCCCCGGGGACCACCACCTCCCCAGGCTTTAGTATTGTTGGAGTGGGGCCACATGGCCCCCCCTCCTGGAGCCCTTCATGGCCCTGGGGACCGCCACCCCCCAAGGCCGGCTCCAGCAATGTCCCGGGGTGCCCACGCGGGGACATTGCAGTTTGCTATGGCATGGCAGGAGCACTGCTCCTGCCATGCCATGGCAAACTCTGCTTCGCTTCTTGGAAGCGAGAGCAGAAAACATGCTCTCGCTTCCCTGAAGCGAAGCAGAATTGCTTTTGGGCAGAGGGAGCTGCATGTTTGCAGCTCCCTCTGCCCAAAAGCAATGCCGGTTCCAGCAGGAAGCTGGGAGCCGGCAGGGACCGCGGGGGCCTTGAGGCTCCACCGTGGTCCCCAATGTTGTGGCCATGCCCTGGGGGGGATTAAAAATGGCCAGGCCCCGGGGGATTGTGTCCCCGGGGCCGAAATCAATCAATCAATCAATCAGTGGTTTGTAGAGCGCACTACTCACCCGTGAGGGTCTCAAGGCGCTGGGAGGGGTGGGGGGGAGCAGCTCCGGATCAGTCGAAGAGCCAGGTCTTGAGGTCCTTCCTGAACGTGTGCAGGGCCGGTGAGCGTCTGATGTTCACAGGGAGCTCGTTCCAGGTCTTGGCTGCGATGTAGGAGAAGGATCTCCCACCTGTTCTGTTTCTGTGGATGCGGGGAACCTCGGCCAGGGCGAGGTCGGCGGAGTGGAGGTTCCTCTTTGGTACGTGGAAGGATACTCTCTCGTTGAGGTATTTGTGTCCGATGTTGTTGAGGGATTTGTAGGCATGGGTGAGGAGTTTGAAGGTGACCCTCTTCTCGACGGGGAGCCAGTGGAGGTATGGTAGCCCACAGAATCTTTCTGTAGAAATTGCCCCGGTAGGGGGGACCGCGCAGGCTCCCCTACCCATTTTTTTTTTTATTTAAAAAGAGGATGTGACCATGCCCCGGGGGATGGGGTCCCAGGGCAAAATCGGCCTCAGGAGGGGGGCCGCGTGGCCCCCTCCAAAAATTAAAAAAAATTAATAGAGGGCAGGCCCCGGGGGATGGGGTCCCAGGGCCCAAACTGGCCCAGGGAAGGGGGGCCACGCGGCCCCCCTTCCTTAAAAAAATTATAAAATACATTTTGAAAATGACCCAGCCCTGGGCGATGGGGTCCCCGGGGCAGAAATCGGCCTCGGGATGAGGGTCGCGCGGCCCCCTCCCGTTTTATTTTTCATTATAAACAAATGGGACAGGCCCTGGGGGATGGGGTCCCCAGGGCCCAAAAAGGATCAAGGGAAGGGGGCCACACAGCCCCAGTTTCTAAAATAGGGAAAAAATACAAAGCCAGCAACTTGCCGGGGGTCCGTTCCCTCTCTGCACTACTCTGCAAACGCACCTCCTGGCACACTCTTGGTTGGGGGATGAAGTCCCCTTCGATGCTGATGGTTCTTAGGGGCCAACTAGCCCACCTGTTACCTCCAGTAAGCCCCACAATGTGGGATTGGTGAGAGGTGGTCACAGGCCACGCCCCTTTTTACACCACTCTGCAAAAGCACCTCTCGGGCAACGGCTGGTAGGGCGATGAGGTCCCCTTGTGTCCTGAGGGCATGAGGACTAAAGTGCAGCAGTGCGCCAGGAGGCACGTTTGCAGAGTGGTGTAAAAAGGGGGCGTGGCCTCTGACCACCTCTCAGCAATCCAGCTGTGTGGGGCTTACTGGAGGTAAAAGGAGGGCTAGTTGGCCCCCAGGGACCCTCAAGAGGCAAGGGGACTTCACACCCCAACCAAGAGCATGCCAGGAGGCGCATTTGCAGAGTGGTGGAGAAAGGGGACGTGGCCTGCGACCACCTCTCTGCAATCCCACTGTGTGGTGCTTACTGGAGGTAACAGATAGGCTAGTTGGCCCCTAAGGAGCCCCAGGAGCAAAGGGGACTTCACCCCCCAACCAAGTGCGTGCCAGGAGGCGCATTTGCAGAGTGGTAGACAAAGGGGGTGAGGCCTGGTATCAGAACTCAGCAATTCTGCTGTGTGTGACTTACTGGAGGTAATAGGAGGGGTAGTTGGCCCCCAAGGACGTCCTTGGGGGCCGCCTACCCCTCCTGTTACCTCCAGTAAATCCCACACAGCGGCATTGCAAGAGGTTTTCAGAGGCCACGCCCCCTTTCTCCACCACTCTGCAAATGCGCCTCCTGGCACACTACTGGTTGGGGGATGAAGTCCACTTTACTCCTGAGGGACCTAGGGGGCCAAGAAGCTCTCCTGGTACCTACTGTAAGTCCTACGCAGCGGAATTCCTGAGCGCTGGTTGGAGGCCCAGCCCCTTTCTCCACCACTCTGCAAACGTGACTGCTAGTTAACAAACCATAGAAATTCACTGAAAAAAACACAGGTTTCAGGGGCATTATAGCTAAAAATTAACATTTAAAAAAACCTTAGAAATTCACTGAAAAAAACCACAGGTTTCAGGGACGGTATAGTTAGAAATTAGCATTTTAAAAACCTTAGAAATTCACGGAAAAAACCAAAGGTTAGAGGAACGTTATAGTTAGTCTGACATTTCACTCGTATAAAACCAGAGAAATTCAGCCAATAAACTCGTGCCCCCGCAATGCACTGCTGATGACGTCACATATTACATCACTCATGACATGGTCAGTGACATCACTGATGACATCTCAAATGACATCACCATGACATCACTGTTGACATCATCCAGTGAATGTGAGGGTTTCTAAAAAGTTTAAGAATGTTATATATATATATATATATATATATATATATATATACACGCCAAGGTGTAGTGAAGAGTGAGTGGGGGTATGAGTGTCTGTATCGATGATTCAGTGGGTGCGTCCGTATAAGTGAGTGATTATACGTGTCTCAGTGAATGTATGGGTGAGTGAATAATCTGTGTGAATGTCTGTATCAGTCTGTCATTGGGTGTGTAAGTGGCTGTATGGGTTGGAGAGTAGCTACATGAGTGTCTATATGGGTTATTGATTGGTTGTCTGAGTACCTGTATGGGTGCCTGACTGTCTGTGTGGGTGGCTGAGGGGGGGTGTAAGTGGGTGATTCACTGGGTGTATGGGTTCATCAGTGCATCTGTGAGGGGCTGTATGGGTGAGTAAGTGTGCGTATGGCTGTGTCGGTGAGTGAATCGGTGCCTCAGTGATATATGGGTGAGTAACTGCATATGTGAAAGGCAGTATATGTGAGTGTTGGAGTATATAACTGACTGTATGTGTGAGTGAGTGATTGTGAGAGAGGCTGTATGGATGAGTGTGTGCTTGTGTCAGTGATTGTATAAGAGAGTAAGTATGTGTTAGTATCTGCAGGAATAAATGAGGTGATGTGTGTATAACTGTATACGTGAGTAAGTGGCAGTGTGATTGACTCTGGGTGAGTGACTAGGTGTGTGAGTAGCTCTATGGATGAATGGTGGTATGTGAGTGTCTGTATAGCTGTATGAGTGGATATATCAGTGGCTGTATTGGTGAGTGACTGGGTGTATGAGTAGCTGTATGCGTGAGTCAGTGGCTGTGTGCGTAGACCTATGAATCAGTGAGTGGGTATATACGTACTGGTATTGGTGTGTCTATGGTTTCGAGAATGATAGTCTGAAATTTGGAGTTGGTGTAAGAAAGGTTATATTGGGTTGTGAGTAGGTGCATCAGAGATTATGTGGATGATGTCATCAGTGATATCATCAGTGATGTCACTGACCCTGTCATGAGTGATGTCATCAGCAGTGCATTGCGGGGGCATGAGTTATAGTTAGCTCATCCAACTATAACGGCTGAATTTCTCTGGTTTTGTACGAGTGAAATGTCAGACTAACTATAGCATCCCTCTATATATATATATATATATATATATATATATATATATATATATATATATATATATATATATATACATAAATATATATATATAGTTAAAAATAGTAAATACTTTAACTTGTAACATTAATATAATGTTAATGAAACGTGTTTAAATAATATTTAAAAATAAATTTGAAAATATATATAAAAATATATATAAAAATATACTTATTTAAACACACACATACACACCCATATATATTTATATATGTGTGTTGATGAGAACATATATCAATTAAAACTAAAATTAAAAATATTTATAATTTTCCTTTTTTAATTTACTAATATAAACAAATATATATATCTTGTGAATAAACACTTTTTGCAACCGATCAGTGGGCTCGTGAAGACTTTGTCCTAGGATTCTCCTCGCTTTGCGATATATATATATATATATACATATATATTATCATACAAATAAAAAAACTATAACAAATAAAATAGAAAACACTTTAAAAACTGCAATTTAATTGTACCTAATAGTAAACTATAGGAAAAAATATGTTTTACTAAAAATATCTTAAAAATAACTTACATTTTGTTAGACCTGGCATCCTTGGCGTGGGTCTCCCTTCCATTTTTTCGTAATGCCTCCACGGTTGCCGATATGTTTTTGCTGGACTAGATGCTCATGGGCACTTTGCCGCTGCTAATCAGTGCCAAAGTGCAAGTGCTCCCTATCGTTAATTGATACATGTATTAGTGACTCCATGATTGGATGATTGGTTTACTTGTCAGTCCCTAGTACAGCGCACTCAGTGTGCCCAGGGCTTGTAAATCCAATGCCGCTGGTGGGCTTGCAGCACTGGTTGTGCCACCCACAGAAGCGGCTTGTAAAATGTGTCTCAGGCCTGCCATCGCAGAGCCTGTGTGCAGCCTCGGGCTGCCATGTCGACTTGGTGAGTACACCCACTTACCAGTCCCTAAACCTTCCCTTTACTGCATGTTGGTCACCCCTAAAGTAGGCCCTAGGGCAGGGTGCATTGTAAGTATAAGGTAGGACATGCCCTGGTGTGTGTGGCATGTCCTAATAGTGAATTACAGCCATTTTCGTTCTTCACTATTGCAAGGCTACCTGCTCCCCATAGGCCAGAATGGGCAGACTGACTATTACACCTTATAGTCAGAACTGACCCAGGGAACATGGTAGAAAAACGAATTTAGTATGCCTGAACTCAGGATGATAAAATACATCTTTTAGTGAAGTTGGTTTTAACATTCTGTGTTCGAAAATACCGCTTTTAGAAAGTGGGTATTTTCTTGCCTAACTATCCAAGCCTGCCTCTGCTAGGTTGTGTATTCCTTGTCTGGAGATTGAGTGACAGGGGCTGGGGGTGGCTACCGGAGACAGGGTGAGTCAGCGCAGGGCTGAATAGAAAGATCTGCATCCAGAGTGGAGGGAGGAGTTGCACCTGGGTCTGAATAGGGCTGTGCCTGCCTTCCACAATGCTGGCTCCACCTCCTGCCGGGCGGCTGAGCACTCTGCCCCACATTCTGAAAGGAAAGAAGGAGTCAGAAAAACAAAGTGCTCCAGGACTGACCAGAACTGGTTTTGGACTAGGCAGAGGCCTCTCTGCCTCCAGAGAACAAAGAGAATCAGGGTATAAGAGGGGCACCCAGACCCCAGGAAAATTAGATCACTTTTGGGAACAAGAAGAAACCTTTGCTGAGGAGCGGAACCAAGAAGAAACTGAGGAGAGACTATCCCTAAGCCTGAAGTGCTGCTTGGGGGATTGGCCTGCAGTGGTTTGCCTGACTGCCAAAGAGAGGAGAAAGGAACTTTTGCTTTGCTGTGACTTTCATCAACTTGTGAAGGATCTCCAAGGGCTTGGAAGAGAGCTTGCCCCCTGACCGAAGTCCCAGGACCATTGGACTTCACCCCCTTTGTGAATTGCTGCTGGAAACTCTGTTTCAGTGGCTACAGAGGTAGGGAGCTGTGACCGACTCTCACGACCGACTCGGTGTCCTGCAAGCACCGCATCGAAGCACCGTCTCGCCCTGCAACGCACGGCCCTGGTCTCACCGACTCCGTCAACGAGCCGCTGCCTGCACCGCATCGAGGGACAACGCGTCCTGCAACGCTTCGCTACGCCGAATCGAACTGGTCCGACCGACACGGTCACTGCTGCTGAGTTCGAGTCCTGTGACCGCACCGGAGTTGGGCACCGCTCGCACGCTTTGCGACGCACCGCCCGACTCGCACCGCTGTCCGGACTGATCGACGCCAGCTCCTGAATCCGGCTCCGTCGCCGCACCGCAACCTGCCAGCACCGCATCGAAGCACCGTCTCGCCCTGCAACGCACGGCCCTGGTCTCACCGACTCCGTCTCGACGACGTCAACGAGCCGCTGCCTGCACCGCATCGAGGGACAACGCGTCCTGCAACGCTTCCATTTTTGCATCGCGACCGCGACGAACAGCCATCCGGCTCGCACGCCCGTGCCTGCCGCTTCAAGTAAAAGGTACTGTGACCGAGTCTGTCTATGCTGTGTTGGCCCGTCTCGACGCGGTCAGCTGGATTTGTTAGACTCTGTTTGTTCTCGACATCGCCGTAGCCGGAGGAGGCTACCGACTCGCACAGAACCTTGAATGAAGCCTTTTTGATCAGAACTAAGTATTCTTAACAGTATTGTGGATTATTTTTGTCGTTTATGGTCTTGTGATAAATCTATATAAAGTATACCTATTTTTATAAATATATAACCTGTGTGGTGTCCATTTGTAGTGTTGTCACTTGATTACTGTATGTGTTCACAAATGCTTTACACACTGCCTCTGAACTAAGCCTGTCTGCTCGTGCCAAGCTACCAAGAGGGTGAGCAGGGGTTATTTCGGGAGTGTACCTACTTTCCCTGACTAGACTCAAGGGTCCCTATTTGGACAAAGGTACCTACCTCTGCCAACTAGAGACCCCCAAATCTAACATTGGTGGTCAGCGGTGAGGATTCTGGACTTGCATTTGTGACTCATGTACAGTGATTGGTAAACACTACTTAGTGAGTGCAGACCAAAACGCAACCACATACTTTAATAGCATTTTTTCTGGGATTTCCTATTTTTGCAAATGCCAAGTTCAGTCACTATGGAGAAACCAGCATCAGTAGCCTCTGTTGAATGTGATTGGGAAGAAGAGAGGCTAGAATGCTACACCCTTAAGCAGCTCAAGCAATTCTGCAAAAAGTTTAAAGTGTCCATGACCGGGATCTCCAGGAAGGAGGACCTCCAAAAGGCGCTGAGGGCCTGGGTCGAATCAAGGAGTGCCCCTGTGGAGGGGGCTGAGAATGCAGAAGGGCAGCTGGAGGGGCTATTGGGTCTAGGGGCTAGAAGACCACCTTCCCCAGTAGGTAGCAGTGTTTCTGCCCGAGGACTGTCTCCAGAGGAGTTGGAGGACAGGAAAGAGAGTAGGATGCACGAAATGGAGCTGACCAAACTCAAGCTGAATAAGCAGTTAGAATTCGAAATGCAAACAAGGAAATTAGCCCTAGAGGAAAAGAAAATGCAGTTTGAACATGAGAAAGTTTTGAGGGAGTTGGAATTGAAGGCCAAGAGCTTAGAGATTACTCCCTCTGGTGGCAGTGTACCGCCTGTGCCTGTTGAAGCTAGGGTGTATATTCCCAAAGATGTGGTGAAGGAGTTTTTAAAAATGACGACATAGGGCAGTGGTTCAAAGCCTATGAGGTAGCCATGTCTTCCCACCGGGTCCCTGAGAAGGATTGGGGAGCGGGGTTGTGGGGACGGTTCCTTAGTGAAGGGCGGGATACCTTGTTGGATTTGCCCTCTGAAGTCTACAATTCGTACAGCCACATGAAGGATGCCTTAATGACTAGGTATGGTTTGACCCCTGAGCTTTATAGGCAAAGGTTCAGGAACTGTAGTAAGATTGAAAGCAGTACCTGGGTTGAATATGTGACCTTCTTTTGCAGAGCCTTGGATGGTTGGGTAAAGGGTAGCAAAGCGACTGATTTTCAGGCGCTCTTTGATTTAATTGCCTGGGAGCACTTGTCCGGTAATTGTTTTCCTGAGCTACGCCAGCACCTGATTGATAGTAAGCTGACTAACCCTAGGCAGCTTGCTGAGGAGGCGGACCGCTGGGTGAGTACCCGGGTCCACAAGGGTCACGTGGGAGACTCCGCCAAGGGTGGGCAGGGTCCCCAGCAGAAGAGTGGGGGGACAAGGGTAAACAGAAGGAGTTCCCTAAAGGGCCCCAAAGTAGACCCCAAGGGAACCAAGGGAAAGGTTCCCAGCCTCCCCCTGAGAAGAAGCCAGTGGCCCTGACAGGCCCCCTGTTCACCAGGGACCACTGGTATGTTACAAGTGTGGCGCCCCTGGCCACAAGGCAAACGATCCTCGTTGCCCTTTGCATGGAAAACCAGCACCCACCAGTGCAGTCCCCCGGCAGTTGGCTAGTGTAGCCCTGGGGGAGGAGTTGGGTGCCCAAGGTGGGGGGATCCCACAGTGTTTTCCCTTGTCTCATTAGGAGACTCTGAGATGGTCCCTAGGACCCCGCTGCCTGAGAACACTAAGAAATACAGGCAGTGGGTGACCATCAATGGCCATAGGGTGGAGGCTCTGAGAGACACAGGAGCCAGTGTGACAGCTGTCAAGTGTCACCTGGTGTCTAAAGAGCAGGTTATCCCTGATGCATTCTATCCGGTTGTTGCCGCTGACAACACAGAGAGTCACTGCAAGGTGGCTCAGGTTCCCTTTGAGTGGGGGGTCTCGGGTACTCTTCAAGTAGCTGTGAGGCCAGCCATGCCTGTTGACTGTTTGTTAGGGAACGATTTGGAGAGCTCACCTTGGGCTAAGGTGGAGCGGAGTGCGCATTTAGAAATGTTGGGCTTGCCTGATTGGGCATGTGTGACCACCCGGTCAATGGCAGCTAAAGGTGTTCAAGAGGACCTGGAGCCTGAGAGGGAGGCCCAGGTGCCTGCCGGAGAGAGAGGAGGCAGGGGGCGCGGGAAACCGGCCCCCGAGGTTCCCACGGTCCAGGAGGAGGCAGACCCTGAGGGGGATGCCCTGGAGCCTACAGGGGAACAGGTAGCTGAACTGGGGGACCTACCTGAGCTGACCCATTGGCAGCAAGAAGGAGGACCCTCCAGGGAAGAGTTCTGCAAGGAGCAGAACAGATGCCCTTCTCTCGTGGGTCTGAGGCAACAGGCCACAGACCAGGCAGCAGGTGATCAGTCTGGATCACATTGGGTTTACTGGGAGAATGGTCTCCTGTATTCAGAGCCTAAGGTTGCTGAGCCTGGGTCAGCCCGTGTGCTGGTGGTACCCCAGCGCTTCAGAGCCTTCCTACTGGGGTTGGCTCATGATGTACCGTTAGCGGGACATCTGGGGCAGGACAAGACCTTTGACAGGCTTGTTACCCATTTCTATTGGCCCCAGATGCGCAGGAGTGCCGCCACTCACTGCAGAACATGCCAGACTTGCCAGGCAAGTGGAAAGAGTGGGAGGAAGCACAAGGCTCCTCTCCAGCCATTCCCTGTGGTCAGCACCCCCTTTGAACGGGTGGGTATTGACATTGTGGGGCCACTGGACCCCAAGACAGCCATGGGCAACAGGTTTATCCTGGTCTTGGTGGACCATGCCACCCGGTACCCTGAAGCCATCCCTCTGAGGACAGTGACGGCCCCCGTGGTGGGACGGGCACTGATGGGAATTTTCTCACGTGTGGGATTCCCTCAAGAGGTGGTGTCTGACAGAGGTACCAACTTCGTGTCCAAGTACATGAAGTCCCTGTGGCAGGAGTGCGGTGTAACTTACAAGTTCACCACTCCTTACCACCCTCAAGGAAATGGGCTGGTTGAGAGATTCAACCGGACCCTCAAGGGCATGATTATGGGTCTGGAAGAACCCATGAGGCGTAAATGGGACGTCCTCTTACCATGCCTGTTGTTTGCATACCGGGAGGTGCCACAGAAGTCTCTAGGGTTCAGTCCCTTTGAGCTCCTCTATGGACACCCGGTGCGAGGACCTCTGAGTTTGGTCAAGGAAGGCTGGGAGCAATCTCCCAGGAAACCTCCCCAGGATGTATACAGTTACATGCTGGCCTTCAGGAACCAGACTAGGCGTTTCAGAGAACTTGCTGAGGCAAATCTGGAAGCCAGCCAGGAGGAGATGAAGCGGTGGTACGACCAGAATGCCACTCTGGTAGAGCTTCAGCCTGGTCAGAAAGTGTGGGTCATGGCCCCTGTGGAGCCCTGTGCGCTCCAGGACAGGTGGACCGGCCCTTTTACGGTGGTGGAGCGCAAGAGTCCAGTTACCTATCTGGTGGACTTGCAGTCTCCCAGGAACCCCTTGCGGGTCCTGCATGTGAACCGCCTGAAGCCCCACTTGGAGAGGTCCCAAGTGGGCATGCTCTTAGCGACAGATGATGGAATGGAGGAGGAGACCGAGTCTCTTCCTGACCTCCTGTCAGCCCGAGAGCAAGATGGATCAGTGGAGGGAGTAAACCTCTCTACCTCCCTGACACCTGAGCAGCAGGGTGACTGTCGCCACTTGTTGGGACAGTTCCCTGACCTGTTCTCCCTGGTTCCCAGTGTCACTCATTGGTGCGTCCATGATGTGGACACTGGGGACAGTCTTCCTGTGAAGCACAAGGCTTACAGGGTGACTGACAGGGTCAGAGCCTGCATCAAGGAGGAGGTCTCCAAGATGTTTGCGCTAGGGGTGATTGAGTCCTCTAACAGCCCTTGGGCCAGCCCCGTGGTCTTGGTTCCAAAAGCTGCCGCGCCTGGTGCCACACCAGAACTCCGGTTCTGTGTGGACTACAGGGGACTCAATTCCGTCACCAGGACTGACGCCCACCCCATCCCCAGAGCTGATGAGCTCATAGATCGGTTAGGGGCTGCGCGGTACCTCAGCACGTTTGACTTAACGTCTGGATACTGGCAGATCGCCTTGACTGATGGGGCAAAAGAGAGGTCAGCATTCTCCACACCAGATGGGCACTACCAGTTCCGGGTGATGCCCTTTGGGATGAAGAATGCCCCTGCCACCTTTCAGAGGTTGGTCAACCAGGTGTTGGTTGGACTGGAGGATTTCAGTGCCGCCTACCTGGATGACATCGCAGTGTTCAGTGCCCGTTGGGAAGAGCATCTGCGCCACCTCTGGGAAGTGTTGATGGCGCTGCGGAGGGCAGGCCTCACAATCAAGGCAAGTAAGTGCCAGATTGGGCAGGGTTCTGTGGTGTACTTGGGACACCAGGTTGGGAGCGGCCAGGTGGCGCCCCTCCAACCGAAAATTGATACCATTCTGGCTTGGGAGCCCCCAAGACCCAGACAGAGGTGAGAGCCTTCCTAGGACTCACCGGGTATTACCGGAGATTCGTCAAGGGGTATGGCAGCATTGTTGCCCCCTTGACCGAGCTGACTTCCAAGAAGCAGCCCAGGAAAGTGATTTGGACTGACGCCTGTCAAAAAGCTTTTGACACCTTGAAGACTGCCATGTGCACGGCACCTGTGCTCCAGGCACCCAACTTCTCCAATGAGTTCATTGTTCAAACCGACGCTTCAGAGCATGGTGTAGGGGCTGTTCTATCACAGATCAATGAGGAGGGCCTAGACCAACCTGTAGCCTTCATCAGTAGGAGGTTACTTCCCCGGGAACAGAGATGGAGTGCTATCGAGCGTGAGGCATTTGCTGTGGTCTGGGCACTGAAGAAGCTGAGACCATACCTGTTTGGGACTCACTTCCGGGTTCAGACAGACCACAGGCCCCTCAGATGGTTGATGCAGATGAGGGGTGAGAATCCAAAGCTGTTGAGGTGGTCCATTTCCCTACAGGGGATGGACTTTACGGTGGAACACCGCCCTGGTACAGAACACGCCAATGCTGATGGACTGTCCAGATTTTTCCGCCTTAGCGATGAGAACTCCCTAGGGGTAGGATAGTTCTCCCCACATTTCAGCTGGAGGGGACACGTGTTAGACCTGGCATCCTTGGCGTGGGTCTCCCTTCCATTTTTTCGTAATGCCTCCACGGTTGCCGATATGTTTTTGCTGGACTAGATGCTCATGGGCACTTTGCCGCTGCTAATCAGTGCCAAAGTGCAAGTGCTCCCTATCGTTAATTGATACATGTATTAGTGACTCCATGATTGGATGATTGGTTTACTTGTCAGTCCCTAGTACAGCGCACTCAGTGTGCCCAGGGCTTGTAAATCCAATGCCGCTGGTGGGCTTGCAGCACTGGTTGTGCCACCCACAGAAGCGGCTTGTAAAATGTGTCTCAGGCCTGCCATCGCAGAGCCTGTGTGCAGCCTCGGGCTGCCATGTCGACTTGGTGAGTACACCCACTTACCAGTCCCTAAACCTTCCCTTTACTGCATGTTGGTCACCCCTAAAGTAGGCCCTAGGGCAGGGTGCATTGTAAGTATAAGGTAGGACATGCCCTGGTGTGTGTGGCATGTCCTAATAGTGAATTACAGCCATTTTCGTTCTTCACTATTGCAAGGCTACCTGCTCCCCATAGGCCAGAATGGGCAGACTGACTATTACACCTTATAGTCAGAACTGACCCAGGGAACATGGTAGAAAAACGAATTTAGTATGCCTGAACTCAGGATGATAAAATACATCTTTTAGTGAAGTTGGTTTTAACATTCTGTGTTCGAAAATACCGCTTTTAGAAAGTGGGTATTTTCTTGCCTAACTATCCAAGCCTGCCTCTGCTAGGTTGTGTATTCCTTGTCTGGAGATTGAGTGACAGGGGCTGGGGGTGGCTACCGGAGACAGGGTGAGTCAGCGCAGGGCTGAATAGAAAGATCTGCATCCAGAGTGGAGGGAGGAGTTGCACCTGGGTCTGAATAGGGCTGTGCCTGCCTTCCACAATGCTGGCTCCACCTCCTGCCGGGCGGCTGAGCACTCTGCCCCACATTCTGAAAGGAAAGAAGGAGTCAGAAAAACAAAGTGCTCCAGGACTGACCAGAACTGGTTTTGGACTAGGCAGAGGCCTCTCTGCCTCCAGAGAACAAAGAGAATCAGGGTATAAGAGGGGCACCCAGACCCCAGGAAAATTAGATCACTTTTGGGAACAAGAAGAAACCTTTGCTGAGGAGCGGAACCAAGAAGAAACTGAGGAGAGACTATCCCTAAGCCTGAAGTGCTGCTTGGGGGATTGGCCTGCAGTGGTTTGCCTGACTGCCAAAGAGAGGAGAAAGGAACTTTTGCTTTGCTGTGACTTTCATCAACTTGTGAAGGATCTCCAAGGGCTTGGAAGAGAGCTTGCCCCCTGACCGAAGTCCCAGGACCATTGGACTTCACCCCTTTGTGAATTGCTGCTGGAAACTCTGTTTCAGTGGCTACAGAGGTAGGGAGCTGTGACCGACTCTCACGACCGACTCGGTGTCCTGCAAGCACCGCATCGAAGCACCGTCTCGCCCTGCAACGCACGGCCCTGGTCTCACCGACTCCGTCAACGAGCCGCTGCCTGCACCGCATCGAGGGACAACGCGTCCTGCAACGCTTCGCTACGCCGAATCGAACTGGTCCGACCGACACGGTCACTGCTGCTGAGTTCGAGTCCTGTGACCGCACCGGAGTTGGGCACCGCTCGCACGCTTTGCGACGCACCGCCCGACTCGCACCGCTGTCCGGACTGATCGACGCCAGCTCCTGAATCCGGCTCCGTCGCCGCACCGCAACCTGCCAGCACCGCATCGAAGCACCGTCTCGCCCTGCAACGCACGGCCCTGGTCTCACCGACTCCGTCTCGACGACGTCAACGAGCCGCTGCCTGCACCGCATCGAGGGACAACGCGTCCTGCAACGCTTCCATTTTTGCATCGCGACCGCGACGAACAGCCATCCGGCTCGCACGCCCGTGCCTGCCGCTTCAAGTAAAAGGTACTGTGACCGAGTCTGTCTATGCTGTGTTGGCCCGTCTCGACGCGGTCAGCTGGATTTGTTAGACTCTGTTTGTTCTCGACATCGCCGTAGCCGGAGGAGGCTACCGACTCGCACAGAACCTTGAATGAAGCCTTTTTGATCAGAACTAAGTATTCTTAACAGTATTGTGGATTATTTTTGTCGTTTATGGTCTTGTGATAAATCTATATAAAGTATACCTATTTTTATAAATATATAACCTGTGTGGTGTCCATTTGTAGTGTTGTCACTTGATTACTGTATGTGTTCACAAATGCTTTACACACTGCCTCTGAACTAAGCCTGTCTGCTCGTGCCAAGCTACCAAGAGGGTGAGCAGGGGTTATTTCGGGAGTGTACCTACTTTCCCTGACTAGACTCAAGGGTCCCTATTTGGACAAAGGTACCTACCTCTGCCAACTAGAGACCCCCAAATCTAACACATTTCTTAATATAAAAAATATAAAAATAAATACACAAACAAATAATTATACATAATTAAACAATACAAACAAAATTATTACATTTTAGAAATATTAAGTATACTATTCCCACTCCAGTCTGTGAAAAAGTAAGGAAAGCGGTGGACTGCGGAATGGTAAAATTTACTATCCCCACTCCAGTTGATGCAATGGTAGGGAAAGCATTGGGACTCAGGAGGGGTAAAATTTACCATTCCCGCTCCAGTAGGTGCAACAGTAGGGAAAGTGTTGGACTGAAGAGAGGTGAAATTACTATTCCCATTCCAGTCTGTGCAGCAGTAGGGAAAGTACTTCACGTCAAACGCATACCAAAAATAAAAACTATTCATATAAAAAAGTAATATATATATGTATATCTATATATCACTCGAATGCTTGGCAAAAATCAATAATGACAAACGGAGCCAACTCCAAATGCAATTCTTTCATTTATTCTTCAGCACGTCAGCCATGACGTGTTTCAGCCGACACAGCGGCCTTGATCACACAGTTTTGCATCCTCATGGTCAATGGCCCTTACATATCATGTGTTAGACTAGCAACGAGGACAGACTCGCATTCTAAAATACTTATTTCATTTCTTTTTCCTTTCGATCCTCTCGAGTTCAAACATCACTCGAAAACATTAATAATGGAAGCGTGGTGTTACATGACAATCCAGTAAATGGGGTTTGATTTTAACCATTTTCTTGTGGTTAAAGTGTTTTATCACACAGTCCCTTCACAGTTACTGCCAAAAATGGGACAAGTGGGGGGGGGAAGGCGGGGGGGCTGCCTGGTATATGCTGTCCACTAATTAAAGTGGGCACCTTGCACCAGTCCAAACGACCCTTATTGACGATTAGGTCAAAGATAACCTTTATGAAAGCTATCCTAGTGGTAGCTATGGAGAGCAGCCTTCAGGCTTAATCTTGAAGGAATGTAAAGCAGCTTGTTTTACCAGAACAGAACCTCCTAAGTGACCAAATGAAAGGAGAACCACACAAGTGTTATATAAAAAATATGTATTTATTACTAAACACTCTCTACTAATCTCTATGTGAGATTAGAACATAAAGCACACAATACTTAATCAATAGAACGACAGTAAATAGCACAATACACAGCGGGCTCCAGGGGGAGACCGAACCATATACTAAAAAAATGGTATAACAACCACGACTTCAATAGACACAGTGCCTAGAGCACGTAGAATCGCTGGGACCCCAAGGAACCACCCAAAGGAGTGAAACAGGGAGCCCACGGAGGACGGGTGCAGTGTGGTAACACAGACGCGAGCTCCGTACAACTCTATGGGAAAGTCACGGTTGGAAAATTACAGTTTAAGGACACTTCGGAGAGGACTTCAAGCAAACCCTTTGGAACATAGAAGGCTCTCAGGCCAGCACCCTTGTGAGTACCGAGGTACCCGTGTTACCTATCCCAGAGGAGCCGGGTGCATAGGGGTCAAGTGGTGTCGGAAACCCTCGTACTTTTCAATGGCATGATGCGAAGAAGTACTGCTGCCGGGAAGATGAAAAGTGTCCGGTGGAATCCAAGCCTGGATCCGAGGTGAGAAGAACCTGAAAGCAGAGGGGACAGAGTCTGGGTCACTTCAAGGTGACCAGGGGCTCCATAGACGAATGCCCACCGATGTCGGGTGCTTCAGGTGTGAAGATAGGATGCTTGACTCTGCAGCCACGGGGACCAGGAGACGTCGACGACAACCAAAGTCTGGAGGTGAGCTGTCCCACAAAGGATGTCGAGTACTGAGGTGTCAGTGCCCGGATTCAACACCAACAAGCCTTGGCAAAGGCAACGCACGCGGGCAGAGGAAACAAGTTACAGTATGGACCAGCAAGGTCCAGGAGACTCTCCAAGCTATGGGGAGTCAGGGCACGTCTGGAGCAACCAGGGAAGCCCAAGGAAAATCAAAGTGACCCTCGCCAGGACCCACAGGCAAATGGATCAGGGATCGCGAAGGGACCTTGAGCTGAATCACAAAGCACCAGCTCACAGAGCACTCGTGGAGTGGAGACCGGAGATCTTTGGTGGAAATTCTGCTCGGGGTTGGGACTACACGGAGTCTAAAGCACAGTCTCAGGGATCACCAAAAAGCATATGCTGCTGCAAAAGTACACGGTGCACAGGGGTTCGGGTTGCACGGTCCCCACAAAGGATACTGGTCTCAGGATTGCTGAGAGAGTAGATCAACCTCAGGGACACTCGGAAACCAACCTCTTGTGTTGCAGAAATCTTCGGAGTCCTCAGGAGCTTGGGAGATGCAAACCGGTCAGATGCGTTTGGGTGCCTGCTGCTGCAGGGGAGTAACTCCTTTACTCCAAGGGAGATTCTTCTGTCGTCCAGCAAAGTGTAGACCATCGAAGTACTTGGTTTCTGTAGCAGGGTTTAGTCCAGGTAAAATCCAAAGTCCTGTAGTCAGGTTTCCTACTTTATACCCAAGGAAGGGGTTGGACTAACTCTGGGGACCCACCTAGGGGAGGGTCAGGACAGAGGGGTGGCTACACCCATGTCCTTTGTCCAGTTTCGCGCCAGAGCAGGGGCAAATGGCTCCTGCAACCGGTTTGAGCTGGACTATGCACGGGGACACCAAATGTGCCCCCAGTGCAGACTTTCTGGCACTCTTAGAGAGCACCCACCCAGCCCCAATACACTAAAGCCTGTCTGGGAGGTGGTCACACCTCCCTGTGACAGGAAACCTATTGTCAGGCCTTCCTCTGCTCAAGCTTGGCTCAGCAGCAGGAGGGCAGACTCGTGTCTGTGGCTGGCAGCATCCATTTTGTGCTGCCCAGGTCGAGAAAGCTGGTACCGGGTAGACCGGTGACCCATAGTAGTGGTTCTACAAGGGAGGAATCATACCTCCCACACCAGTTACTGGTGTGGAGGCATGATTCCAAGGTGTTTGACACCAAACACAACATGTTTCTAAGCAGCCGTTTTAAAGTTAGCATTTACCGCGAGGTTATAATGCACTTAAGTATATATGGTTGGCTGCATCACAGACAACCCCGGAGAATAGATTCCGAAGGCTGCAGAGGGGCTCTGCTCATGCAGGGGCACCCTCTCACACAAAACCCAGCACCCTGCCTTCAGGATTTATAAGGCCTGCCATAGGGGTGACTGATAGGTTCCTATGTGTAGTGATTTAGAATAGATATAGGTAACCTATATCTAAGTAAGGGGTGCATGCACCTCCTTACACAGGTTGCAGTAGCAGACCTGTGGTGTCATTTTGAATGGCTTCTCAGGGGTGGCATAATACATGCTTCAGCCCCTGGAAGGCCTCTGGAGTACCTATGCCCTGGGTACATGGTGTACCATATACTAGGGACTGATAAGGGTACCCCAGAATCCAATCTGGAGTGTACCTAAAGTACATGCAGTCAATTTATAGGAGAAAGCAGATAGATTGGGGTCCTGAATAGCAGGATCCTAGTCAGTCTAAGTCAAAAACAGTGATACATCAGCAAAAAGTGGGGGTAACCATAAGAGGCAGATCCTACTCTCCTACACCACCTAGAGAAGCTCCGGACCTCCACAAGACTCCCCAAGCATCCGCTTCACTTATCCGCACATAAACCCGACTGCGCTAACACGTGGCGACGTCGGAAGGAGACGGGCACCGATCGACCTGCCCGTGGTGAACGGCGGCTGAAAATTCATCAAGATATGCCGTGAAGAAGGACTGCGGCCTACATGCCACGCCGAGACTGGGGCCTCAAGTGATCCATCAGCCCGAAAAACCAGAACCACGTCTTCCCTCCACTAAAGGCACACAGAAGATATACAGCTCATTACAGCACCAAGCGCCGATGTACCTGACCGGCACAGTTCCAATCTGACCATCGGGACCTAGGGAAGGCGTGCCCGAGACACCACGCACCGGCCCCTTGCAGCAGGCATTTGGACCTGACACGGCCCGACTGCGAGAGACCGGGAGAGGGTGCGTGACCGCGCAGACAAAGACTGCACTGGCGGCGGTTCCTGCTCCCTGGCGGGGCCATACATTTTCTACCAGAGACAGTGTACATTGTTAAATCACTGGGTGCATTAAGAAGGAGCCCATAACCAGACGTGCTGCAGCCTGCTCCTAACCAGGGACAGCCCCAGCTGATCATCCAGTGCAATTGAGGAGGGGGGAAGAACCACACTGCTTGGGCATCAAGAAAAAGCGAGTTCCCTTCCTCACCTACGGAGCTACCATGCACCTGGGTCCAAGAAGCAAGTAAGCACCCAATGCACAACTGTCAGTGCGCACTCCGAATAGTCGTGTCCTCCCTGAATAACGAGTACAGGCGCGCGTGCGCTTGCACCCAAGGCTAAGGGTGATAAGGAAACCTAGCGACGGAGGCCCCTAAGCATAATTCATCGACGCGCCACCGATCGATGCACGACCCTAGGGGTAGGAAACCCGAAAGGCCGCGTGCGACTGCTACTCGCACAGGCAGGCAGCGGTGAGTTCTACCACCTAAATTGTCACCGACACACATACTCTACAAGTATCTGTCATAATGGGAGGACGGGGCCAGCACGTCACACATCAAACCAAATTAGACAAATACGCCTGCAATAAGCCAAACCAGGAGCTACCGGACCAGGCGGCAACACCCATAGAAGAGCATATCGCAACAGAAGACAAAGAAGTCACGCTCCAAGATATAATGGTTACGCTAAATAAGATACACACATCCTTAGAGTCTAGAATAGACACTGTCGCCACTGAACTAACGTTAATCCGTGCGGATTTCCGCAAACTGAGTACAAGAGTGACAGACGTGGAAACGACGACGACTACTCTTGGCAAAGATACTGCTGCCCTCAAACGCCAAGTGTTGCGCCTAGAAACCGAGCACAAAGTCATGACGGCAAAACTGGACGATTATGAAGGCCGCTCCTGGCGCAGTAATGTTCGTATCATAGGTGTGCCAGAAGGAACAGGAGGGCCAGCCATCGACCTGCTTGTGGAAGACCTAATCAAGAATCATCTCCAACCCCGAGGTCTCTCCAACTACTTCTCAGTCGAGAGAGCCCATCGCGTCCCTGGAGGTAGGCCTAAACCAGGAGCACCCCCCAGGCCCATATTAGCCCGCATTTTCAACTTCCGAGATCGTGACCTTATTTTGCAGATGACCAGAGCGGCCCCTCCCGTCAGATACGAACAGAGTACGATCTCCTTCTTTCCCGACTATACAGCCGCAGTCGCAAAGCAACAACGTAATTTTTTGGAAGTGAAGAAAGAACTGCGGGCTCACGAGTTCAAATACTCCATGATGTTCCCCTCAAAGTTAAGGGTAGTAGCCAACGGGAAAACATGGTTCTTTACAACGTAAGGCTCTAGACAGATGGGGCTTTAAACTGATAGTCCACTCTGAATTCACATCCGGTTCCCGAGGGGTTGGGATCCTGATTAAGAAACAATGCCCACTCATCATCAAACACACATACACAGATGAACAAGGTCATTTTGCGGCCATGTCCTGCCAATGGGAGGGACGATCGATCAACATCGTGACCGCGTATATACCCCCAGCACTTCACTCGTTGGCATTCCCAGCACTTAGCGCATTCCTACTCCGACTTCCAGAAGGAGAACTTATCCGGGGAGGCGACCTTAATGCAACCCTCAATGACACGCTAGACAGGACACCACACCGACAACAACATCGAACACACTCTCCCCTAGCAGACTTCCCTGACACAATAGGCCTAGTCGACGTCTGGCGTTCGCAATTCCCACAAACACGACAATATACACATCACTCAGGGGCACATAACAGTCTCTCTAGGATAGACAACATACTAACATCAGCGGACAATGTGGGAAGATTCATCGACATGACACATCTGCCACGTGGAATATCGGACCACGCACCAATATTCGTTAAATATACACGGCACACATCTACCCAAAACCGTATATTCCCGATATATCCAGGATATCTCAAAAATCCCAAGATCGGGAAGGGCTTAACCATAACCACGAAGCACTATTTCAACGAAAACAAGTCCTCGGTCACCTCACCCCTCACTCTGTGGGAAGCTTACAAGACCGTTCTCCGTGGACAGGCCATATCCCTCATCACAGACCACAAAAGGGAAAAGGCGAGACTGGTATCGACACTCAAGCAGAAATTGAAAGACCTAGAATCAGTGCATTCACAGGACCCCTCAGATACCAATACACACGGAATTCATCTTAAAAAACAAGAATACAAGGAATATCTATGGCAAGACGCCAAAACTTGATTGACAGCCACGCTTCACACAATTTACGAAGTAGGGGATAAAGCCGGTAGGCTTCTGGCGTGGCTGGATAAGTAAGAGTGAGCAAGTCGCTGGGTAGCAGAACTCCAAAACTCTATGGGAGAAATAGTAACAGACCCCCAAGCGATAGTAGACACACTGGCACTTCACTATACCGGCATATACATCCCCACAACCACAATACAGCAGGAGGACGCAGCGGCATTCCTCCGAGACATACAACTCCCCAGACTTACAGAAGAAGAAACACTGTTGTTGGAATCGGAATTCACCACTGATGAACTAACAATAGCGATAGGGAACGTACAATCTGGGAAAGCTCTAGGACCGAATGGCATTCCTATAGAATTATATAAACGAAATGCGACTGTAATTACCCCACACCTACTAAACATGTACAACGCGAGCTTAGAATTGGGAGAACTCCCTAAAGATCAGAGGACGGCCACAGTGGTGGATATACACAAGCCAGGAAAGCCTGCCCGGGAAAGCACCTCCTACCGGCCCATCTCCCTGATCAACGCGGAAGCTAAGATTTTGGCCAAAGCATTGGCAAACAGAATGACGCCCTACCTAGCTAAGTTAATACACCCGGATCAGTCTGGGTTTATGCAGGGCAGGAATACAGCCCTAAACCTGCGAAGACTACACAACGTACTGGGGCGCAAATATACGATACAGGAAGAGGCTGTCATATTGTCTTTAGACGCCCGTATGGCATTTGATACAGTTCAATGGCCTTTCCTGTTTGCGGTTCTTGAGCGACTGGGATTCGGACCCAAGTTTTGCTCCTGGGTAAGGTTATTTTACACGAACCCTCTTGCACACGTAGTGGCGAACGGCCGTATATCTAAGGAGTTCCCTCTGGGGCGCGGCACCAGACAGGGCTGTCCGTTGTCGCCACTCCTTTTCGCACTCGTGCTGGAACCATTAGCCGCATGGATAAGACAAGATCCGGTCATCCGTGGGCTCCGCTGGACCGAGGGCTGGGAAGACCGCATATCCCTATATGCAGACGACATCCTCTTGTATATGGCATCCCCCAACCGTTCCATGCATAGGATTCTGAATATATGTGACTCTTATGGGAAACACTCCGGTTATATGATCAACTGGAACAAATCAACACTGTATGTCCTGGCATGCCCACCGCCAAAGCTGCCTAGAGGATGTGCAGTGAAAATAGTGGAGGACAATTTTAAGTACTTGGGAATTCATGTCACCTCAGACCTAGAGAACTTTATGACTCTAAATCTCCTAGAACCCCTAAAAAGATTACGAAAGGATACCAAACATTGGCAAGCCTTACCATTGACACTGCTAGGGAGAGCAGCACTCTTCAAAATGATGGCGCTCCCTCGATTCCTTTATGCTCTACATAACACCCCGTCCCCCCGTCCTATTTCCGCTCAATTGAAACAGAAGTCACCAAGCTCCTTTGAAATGGGAAACTAGCCCGGATAGAGATGACCAAACTAGTTAGGACCTGGTACGATGGTGGCATCGCGCTTCCCAATATACAAATGTACTACTGGGCGTCCCAACTAGCAGTAATAAATCAATGGGTTCATGTCCCACTTACTGACCCGGCCTTTCGCCTGGATAGATTGGTCCTGGTGTCGGAAGGGCTCAACTGGGCGCTGTATAACACTAATCACAAGATGGCTCTACTAGTACCGACTAAACATACGATTCAGCTTTGGCATATAGTACAAAAAAAGATGAGTTGGAATAATACAATCACGCAGGCAACACCCCTTTGGGACACAGGTAAACTAGGCAAATTGCGCAATACCAAGGGATTCAGACAATGGGACATTATAGGAATATCAAGGGTAGGGGATCTGTGGGACAAGGGGAAAGTAATCCCATTCACCCACCTCCAAGACCAATACGAGATGGCACCTACGGAAAGATTTCGCTATCTTCAGATCAAGCACGCCCTAGAAGCTGTCATCCCACCTGACACTGCCCTCCCTTAAGCTTCCCCTTTAGAAGACAGGCTCCTAACTGTCCAAATGGACAAAAAAGCCACGTCCTTAACGTACCGTAAAATCATAAACAATCACCCTGACCCTACACCGTCTCTCCGGGAGAAATAGCAGAAAGAGGTGGGAGAGCTAGATGAGACGGACTGGCAAGAGGCATTAGCATCTCCAAAGGAAGTAGCGATCTCCTTGAAACTCCGCCTAGTGCAACTTAAAGTGCTCCATAGGATCTATTATACAAGGCTAATATTATGCAACATAGGTAAGACTGACAGTCCACTTTGCCTCCGACAATGTGGGGAAGTAGGTACATTTTACCACACGATGTGGGAATGCCCAGCAATGGCGGCATATTGGGAGAAGGTTATGTCTACAATAACACGAATCAGTGAGGCCCCTGTACCACCAGAACCTAAACGATGTCTATTGAACATATAGGAAGCAACAGATCTTATCACCACAGCGCAAACCTGGGCAACACTACGAATGATAATAGCAAAGCGAAACATAGCCAGACTGTGGGGGGCACGAAACACTCCCACGATACGAGACTGGAGTACGGACATGGATATGGCCATGGTGGCCGAAAGAGCAGTGTATATAAATAGACGATGCCCCAAAAAATGGGAGCGGTTATGGGGAAAATGGAATGCATTTAGAGGGGGGATATGTACCACACCTGCTATGGAGTCCTCACAGGAAGACAATTAAACAACGCATAGTGGGGAATTGATTCTGTTCCGAATTTTCATTACTGTATGATTACCAAGTACTGAAGTATCATAAGACGAATGTAGCACAAGTACCGGCTCTACTGATTTCATATTGTAACAATGTATGTTTTGCACCAATAAAAATAATTTAAAAAAAAATAAATGGGACAAGTGTCATAATTTATTCAGGGTTGTAAATACCTTATGCGCAGCAGGGCTACCTCTTGTAATCAATGCACTACTTTTCAATTTTAGACAAGTGTCGGAAAATCAATATTTCATTAATGACATCGCATTACTGTTAAAAGACATTTGTTTCAGGGGCAAGTGCCTCATGAATCACAAATCTTCTATCACCCCCTCCCAACATCCCAAAATCCACGGCAAGTGCCTAATGATAATGGTTGCTTAGTTACTACATCATATATGCCAGCTAAACAAGGAGTCAATTTCTCGTTATCTTCCTTAGGGGGGACAGTGCAACTAGTGCACTCTAACGTTGCTATTCAGTTGAAGCCAATTGCCTATTAGGAGCATCAAATTACAGGCATGAGTGGAACTCTTCATCGCAATTAAGCCCTTGCTGTGTTTTGCTGTCGAGCAACAGGATGTATCTTGTTTCTAGCTCCCGCAGTGCTCTAACTCTATCTCCTCCTCTCTTGTTCATTGGAACTGCATCTATCACAAAGTAGGTGACTTGTGTGGGGTCTTTGGAGTGTGGAGTTTCACAATGACGGGCTATGGGATATGACCTATCAGCATTAGTAATAGCTCTCATGTGCTGTAAGATCCTCTTGAACTGAAGATTGCATGTGCAGGTAAGAACATACACCGCAAATTCTGTCTTGCAGTTGTAAGGACCTCTAATCTTGGTCTCCCTGCCACTGAAGGGAAGGGGGGAGTATGCTGTGGTGTTGTTGCCTATACTACAGGCTCTGCATTTGCTGCATCTCTTGAACCCAGGGGCAGGTCTTAACCATCCGGGGTCCTTGTCACTCTCTGGGCTTGCCTTAACAACGGCATCTCTTAGCGATGGTGCTCTGCGATATGTGAGTGGCGGATAGTTAGGGAGCAACTTTCCAGTTACTGGATCTGTCTTAAGGATATGCCAGTTTTTATTGAGCAGATCTCTAAACTCTTTGTTTTGGCGATTGTACATTGTGAGGAAACGCATCTGAGGTTCGGTTTTCTCTTTCTTGGAAATCTTTTTGAGAAATAAGAGCTCCTTGTGTTTCTTTCTATTCGCCGCAAGTCTTGCTGCCTCAATAGTTGCTCCGCTATAGCCTCTGTCACGAAAGCTTTGGCTCATTTCAATCTGACATTTGGACAGCTCTTTAGGTCTGCTACAGTTTCTCTTTGCTCGTAGCATCTCACCATAGGGGATGCTCTGTTTGGTGTGGGTTGGGTGAAAGGTTGAAGCATGCAGCGTAGTGTTGCCTGCTGTTCACTTCCTGAATAATCTGGTTTCAAGTTTCCCTGACTCTACATACACCTCTACATCTAGAAATGTCACCTGTTGTGTACTTATTGTGTGCGTGAACTTCAGATTTATGTCATTGCAATTCAAACGATTTACAAAGTGTTCTGCGGATTCAGTTGGTCCCTTCCAGATTACGAATAAATCATCAATAAATCTAGCCCACATTATGATGTTATTTTCCCAGTTGAGTGCGAGTTCTCTACGGAGCACCTGCTCCTCCCACCAGCCTACATGCAAGCATGCATAGCTGGGGGCGAAGCAGGTGCCCATCGCAGTCCCCTGCTTTTGCTGGTACAGGGCCCAGTCAAACAAGAAGAAATTGTCCTCTAAGCATCTTCTTGCCATGCTCATCAGCATCTGAGTGTGTCTCCACAAGCTGACTGGTCTGTCACTTGAGAAAAATTCCATTGCTCTCAGCCCATCATTATGGGCGATGCTTGTGTACAGGGATTTCACTTCCCACCATTTTGCCATCTCTTTGCGATGTAATTTTTCATATGTCCGTAGCAAGTGTTGAATGCCTGTACCTTGTGGGGGGTTATCCTTGCTCTGGGTCCCCCTTCTTGCTCCTTGTAAGCTTGATTCGCTGAACATTTGTTCAGCTTCCTCCTCTCATTCGCGCACTGTTGCGGCTGACATTGTTACAGCTTTGAGAATTAAGTGGCTGTCAAATGCGATTTAGGTGAATGACAGCTTTTGATCGCCCCCACACCTGTGCCGAATCTCTCACCTGAGGTCTTCACTATGCGCTGTCAACTGTCCGGTCGACTGCTCCTCGCATTCCGATACTCCAGAGAGTTCAATCCTGGTTTTCCAGCACGGGGGGCCTGCAGCTGCTTTCTGCTTCGTTCGGACTGCAGTGCGGATGCGTGGCAAGTCTTTCTTTGACTGGGGCTGCTGGTCCTGCGGTGGGTGGTTGGCTCGCGGGTACAGCCTTCCCGCTAATATCACTCGGACGCTTGGCGAAAATCAATAATGACAAACAGAGCCAACTCCAAATGCGATTCTTTCATTTATTCTTCAGCACGTCAGCCATGACGCGTTTCAGCCGACACAGCGGCCTTGATCACACAGTTTTGCATCCTCATGGTCAATGGCCCTTACATATCATGTGTTAGAGTAGGACTGTTCCCATGAGGCACAGGGTCAGACTGATTTGCATATGGCCATGTCTGAACTGGGGTGGTGGAGTGAGCTAAAGAATGATGATGGATTAAACCCAGATCAGTTGACTGGGGGTGAGTGTTTGATTTGCTCTAGCGCTCCGTCCATCATCCCCTTTGGTATCGCAGAGTAGCAACAAGGACAGACTCGCATTCTAAAATATCTCTCTCTATATATATATATATAGCGAGAGAGAGAGAGATATACATAAACAGTTTGAAAACAATTATACAATGTACATAATTATACAGTTTTAAAATAATTAATATCAAATAAAAAATTACATTGATTATTTAATTAAATTCTCACACTATACCCCACATACCTAGCAGCCCAATTGTAAAATATAAATAAAATACAAAATTATAACACAATTAATATATTAAGCAATAAATGAAATAATTAATCATAAATGAAGAATTAATTGTTAATGAATTATTACTTAATATCTTCCCACCCTATCCCCCTAAAAACACAACACACATCCAATGTATAACATAGGAAATATATTTATTAAATAATTTACATATTTATAAATATATCACACATTTTAATTAAAAGTATTCATTAATTAAAATGTAATATTTACTTAATTAACTTCCCTCCCTAATCCCTACAAACTCAACAACCCACACTTAAAATATAAATTAAAAAATGTAATAATTACACAAGTCGCTTAATTATCAATTAAATAATTAATGATTAATTAATTGCTAAATTATTGCTTAATTAACTTCCCACCATATACCCATACAAACACAACAACCCACACCTAAAACATAACTTAAAATTATAATAGTTACACAATTTATTTAATTAATTTTTAATTAAATAATTAATAATTAAATAATAATTTATCAATTATTAGTTCTTTAACTACCCGTCCTATACCCTACAAACCCAACGACACGCACCTAAAACATAACTTAAAAAAAAAATTACACAATTTCCATAATTATCGATTGAATAATTAATAGTTAATCAATTATTACTTAATTAACTACCCAGCCTATACCCCTTCAAACCCAACAACCCGCACTGAAAACATAACTTAAAGAAATATTAATTTACACGAATTACATAATTAATTGTCAATTAAATAATTAATAATTAATTGCTAAATTATTACTTACTTAACTACCCACCCTATACCCCTACAAACCCAACAACCCAAACCTAAAACATAACTTAAACAAATAATAATTACACAATTTACATCATTTCTTATCAATTAAATAATTAATAATTAATTAATTTTGACTTAATTTACTACACACTTTATACCTCTACAAACCCAACAACCCACACCTAAACATAACATTAATAAAACACAATTTATGTAATTATCAATTAATTAATATTAATTAAAAAAAAAATTAATTAATTATACTTAATTTACTTCCCCTATAACCCTCACCGCCCACTACAACACTATTAATTCCTATGGAAAATTAAATTAAAATTGTAAATAACTTAAAATTAAAAAATAAACAACAATTAAGCAAACAATATATAACATATACAGTTACAATATCATTTAAAACAAATAAAGATAATTAAAAACTATATTACTTACCTTAGAAATCGATATTTTTGTCAACGATATTCCTGCATCATGATATTTCTGTGACACGATAGTAAAGCCTTGTTAACTTGATATTTATGACTTGATGTTTTGTCCGAATACCAATAGAGCAGGACAGATGGGGCATACAGATAGGTGAGTTGTGCATGCTTCCGCAAGCCGTTCCAGGCCCATATTACATAACCACCCGTGTCGACCTCCACACGTGACGCCTTGTATGGGAAATATAAAGCTGTGGTGAGTGGCCAAGGCACCTTTCGGTCTGCCTCAATGGCCACATGCGGCTGGAAGGGTGTCAGGTGAAGCCAATAGTGGAGGTATTGTGCCTGGGCATAGAGTGCATATAATGACGTGTCCGGTGCACCCTGCGTGAGTGGTAGAGAAAGGATCTCCCAAGAAATGCGAGATTGCTTGCCCACCCATGTTAATGTAATAAGGTTCGAGTGGAAATAGCGTAGCAATTGTGCTGTGAGAAGGGTGGGTAAATTGTGGAAGATGTATACAAATTTGGTAAGGATAATCATCTTCACGATTGCTATTTGCCCGGAGAGAGACAGCGGTAGGCGAGACCATATTGGGATCCTGTGCTCGAACCAACACATTACCCGGCCGTAATTGGCTCTCCAAAGGCTGTCGGGGTTGCGACTGAGCCATTCCCTAAGTGTCAGACCAGTTCAGATGCCCATTTGAACGGGTGTTCCATGAAGAAATGCTGAATACAGTTCGTAAGAGGAAACAATGCAGATTTTGAACAATTGATGAGTATGCCTGAGGAACCCCCGAATCTAATAATTTTGCATGTCAATGGGGGCCAGGTTTAACTGTGGTTCGTATACATAAAGAGTGATGTCATCTGCGTACATTGAAATCACCAGCCCTCCGGTGGTAAAACCCAAACCCGTGTGTGTATGATGTTGCCTGAGCTGGGCCACCAGGGGTTCCACTGCTAAAGCAAATAGAACAGGTGACAGTGGGCACCCCTGTCGCATTCCACAAGTGATTGTCAATGGGTCAGACAACATACTGTTAAGCTGTATTCGAAGGGTGGGTAGAGTGTAAAGAAGCTTTATCTTGCCAATGAATCAAGTACTTAGACCCATGCACTGCAACCAGGGAAAGAGGCAGGGCCCTTCTGAATATTCGAAGGCCTTAGTGGCGTCGAGTAGCGCCACCAAAGCTGATACCTGAGGATCCAGATGATGCATTGCCTCAAATATTGTGCACAGGTTATGGGAAGTGGAGCAGCCAGGCACGAACCCGGATTAATCAGGCCTTACCATCTTGGGTAGCAAGGGGAGGAGGCGGTTGGCCAGGATTTTGGCAAAAATCTTGTTGTCCACGTTGTTGACAGCGGGCGATACGGTCACAGTGTTGCGTAAGTTTGTCCGGCTTGAGAAGTGCCCCTATGACTGCCTCGTGGAGGGATGAGGATAAAGCACCATTTGCCAATGTTTCTTCAAACATTGCCAACGTGTGAGGAGTCAGGATTAATGTGAATTCCTTATAGAAGGCTGTTGTTAGACTGTCCAGGCCCGATGTTTTGTTGCCTGGGACACTGCGAATAACCTGCGTGAGTTCTTCTACAGTGATGGGAGATTCAAGGTAGTCTCAATGAGCTCTATATAGCCAAATTCATTCTATATTATCCAAATATGCGTTTAGTTCACATGGGGAATGAGTCGGCGTGGCAGTGTAAAGTTTAGCATAAAAGGACGTCATAGTGTTGAGCAAGGCTTTAGGAGAGGATTGGGGGACCTGTTGATCATCCAACAGTTCAACTACTTATTTGGGAATATGACACTTTACAACGCACGCGTTACAACGCGTGTCATTACAACAAATTTTTTACATCGCAAAATCCATTACAACGCATGTCGTTACAACGCATAATCCATTACAACGCAATTACTATTCTAACTCCGCCGGGGCGTTACTTTGGGGAATGCGTTGTAATGGATTATGCGAAGTAATCACATGCGTTGTAATGGATTTCGCGTTGTAAAACATTCGTTGTAATGACACGCGTTGTAATGCGTGCGTTGTAAACAATGTTTCCCCTTATTTGGAAGCCCGTGGTGTACGCAGCAGCCTCGCAAGGGATTTGCACGTTTGGTCACCCTCGCCATAGTGATGAGCTGGCGCCCCAAGGTCCAGGTAGTGAGTTTCACAAGTGGCCTCATCAAAGAATTCAGTTAAATTATCTTGTATTTCTGCCATCATGTCAGGAGTTTTCGAGCGGAAATATTCAGATTTGAGGGCATGGATCTTTCGCTCAGCAGGGCAAGTCTCCACTGGATGACCTCTAAAGCTCTGGATTGTTTAGCGATGCAAACAGTGCGAATCATTACTTTAAAGACCTCCCAGAGTGTGGAGGAAGACTCAACTGAGCCCTTGTTATTGGCAAAATACTCTGAGATCTCTTTACGGATATCTTCACGTAAGACGGAATTGTGCAGTGTCCCGGAGGGCAGGCAACAGGAGAAGCACAAGGAGCTGTGTGAGGGTTCAATAGTTCCATCAGAACGGGGGCATGGTCAGAAAGTGGTAGGTGTGAGAGTTTAGTGACCAAGGTATGGACTTCCCGGGATGTCAGCCAATAATCGATCAGGGACCTTGCATTACGAAATGCCATGACACAAGGGCCCTATGTCTGTTTGCCATGTGTATGTCACCAAACATCTTGTAAATGATTGTCCTGAATGATAGTGTTGACGGTCAATGCTACATTGGGATGTGGGCACCTAGATGTTCCTGAGCGGTGGTTCAACCAGCCATCCAGTGTGACATTGAAATCCCCACCCCAGTTGATGGCCCGATGACCTAGGCTGGGCAGAAGCCTCCACATCTCAGAGAAGAAATTCGGGTAATCAGTATTGGGGCCATAAATAGCAGCCGGTATCACTGGGTGTTGATGTAAAGTGCCAGCGAGCAGCATGTATCTGCCACTGTCCGCACATTTTGCTTGTCGCGTTTGCCACTGTAAGCCTTTGCGTAGAAGTATAGCAACACCCCTGGCGTAGTTGGAATATAAGGAAGTGTATGTCTCCCCCCACTACCCGGTGCTCAGCCCCGACGCAGAGGGCTGGGCAAGGTGAAGGTCTTGTAGGAAGCAAATATGAATGCAGTGCCTGGCAAGGTACCCGTACACCAGACGAGCTCTCCTGCGATCATTAAGACTGCGTATATTCCAAGTGAGATATATTGGTGAAGTCATGTTGCCATGCAGCAAGGGAACCTGGGCAGGACAAGACGAAGTCTGAGGGAGGGCAACCTATGGGGGAAAATAGCTGAATTAACTGGCCGTGCAAGGAGGTGAAGTGGAGGACAGTGTGAACGTAAACAACCAAGAAAAACAATACCCCAATCCCGCCCACCATCCACTCCAACCCAAATGCATGGTTGAGTAAAACATTCCCTCCTTTCATCCCAACATTCCAATAACTAAACAATAACCAGTTCAGGAGACATCCCTGGGGGTGGAGAAGAGCCGGGTGAACAGCCCTTCCAGTGGCAGACAGTGGGGCCGAATGGGTGACAAGCTCAGTCAGGCTGATGAATCGAAAAGCGGAGTTAAGAATATCCCAGGGATGTAGCCCACCAGTGCTAAGTTGACCCACGGAGTAATGATGGACAGGCCGGTCACCGCACTTCATCGTGGAAGCCAGGAGAAGATGATCGGGCACAGCCATCTGTTAATCATTGTCGCTTGGGGAGTGATTTGAGCGATCACGCAGGGAGTCCCCGGGTGAAGACTTCTTTGCAGTAATGTGTTTGGTAAACGTGAGGACAGAATTTGCATCCGAAAGAAATGAGGCTTACCCTCAGATGGGATGCAGAGCTTTGCCGGGTACATGAGAGCATAGGAGATGTCCGCCTTTTGTAGGATCCTTTTATAAGGAAGGAACTCTTGGCGAGCTGCCTGCACAGAATGGGTAAGTCAGGGTAGAAGGAGAGCTCAATTCCCTGGTATGCGATTGAACGGCGATCTCTTGCAAGTTTCAAAAAAGCATCACTATCTCTATAATTTAGGAGTCTTGCAATTATAGGAAGCGCTGGGGCCCGGGTGGGGGGACGGCTCCAACAAATTATGTGCCATTCCACAATGAAGGCCATGGATAGTGTTTCTCCAGGGCCACGCAGCAGGGCCTCTATTAAGTCCTCTATTTTGTTGATAGCATTAGTTTCTTGGAGGCCAATAATCTGTAGGTTATTCCGTCGTGATCGCACCTCCAAATCTTCATTCTTGGCTTTTATAAGGTCAAGGACCCTATCCATTCGAAGCAAGTGTTCTTTCAATCAATTAATCAATCAATCAGGGGAATTGTAAGCGCGCTACTCACCCATGAGGGTCTCAAGGCGCTGAGGGGGGGGGCCCCGCAGATCTGTTAACCGAAGAGCCAGGTCTTGAGGGCCTTCCTGAAGGTGTTCAGGGAGGGGGCGCGTCTGATGTCTGCCGGTAGTTCGTTCCAGGTTTTGGCTGCAATGTGAGAGAAGGATCTTCCGCCTGCTCTGGCTCTGTGGATGCGCAGGGTTTCGGCCAGTGCGAGGTTGGAAGATCGGAGGTTCCTTTTGGGTACATGGAAGTTGATTCCGTCGTTGAGGTATTTGGGTCCGTTATTGTGTAGGCATTTGTAGGCGTGAGTGAGGATTTTGAAGGTGACTCTTTTCTCCACGGGGAGCCAATGGAGTCTTCGTAGGTGTTGGCTGATATGTTCGTGCCGGGGGATGCAGAGGACGAGTCTGGCGACGGTGTTCTGTATTGTCTGGAGTTTGCGGAGTAGGGACTTGTTGATGCCGGAGTAGAGCGCGTTCCCATAGTCCAGTCTGCTGGTGATGAGTGCGTGGGTGACTGTCTTCCTTGACTCAGGGGGGATCCATTTGAAGGTCTTGCGGAGGATGCAGAGGATGTTGAAGCAGCTGGATGTGATGGCGTTGACCTGTCGGTTCATGGTGAGTGATGAGTCGAGTACGATGCCTAGGTTTTTGGCGTGGTCTGAAGGGGTAGGTGGGCTTCCGAGGGCGGTCGGCCACCAGGTGCTGTCCCAAGCTGAGGGGGTGGCTCCAAGGATGAGGACTTCTGTCTTCTCGGCATTGAGCTTCTGGCAGATTTCTTTGAAATCAGCCTGGACATCATCTATGTTTGTGACCCTATTTTCCAAATGGTCCAAACTGTTTTCGTATTTGTCAACACAATGTTTCATGTGGTCCAGACGGGTAGTGAGTATGCCCAACTTTGAATCAATAGATTTAAGGCTAGTTTTCACCTCTACCAGGAGTTCTTTGAGGTCGATACCAGTCTACAAATAGCTCCCGGGGCAGCTGGGAGAGTCCTCTATGGAGGATTCTTGTTTCTCAAGGCGGGTGTTGCGCCTGCTTTCGAAGGTTATTTTCTGCTGGCGTACATCCTACTTACCCATGCTGGCCGTGTGTCAAAGCAAAGTCTCAGGACCACTGCACAGCCTGGGGCCCGTCCGGCAAAGAACCTTTGCCCATTGGCATCCTTCGCCCAGACCAGTAGATCTGGGCAAATGTCAGGCAAGAGGGCGTCAGTTAGCCAGTCTCAACAAGCCTCACGACACTCCGGGCAGCCACCAGCCCGGGGGGGGGGGCACCAGCAGGTCCAGGCCCATGATGGGCACCAGGAGGTGGAAGGAGCAACCGGGACCCTTGGTCGGGCAGCCGGGAACCACAGGATCAGGGGGAGCTGCCCCTAGACATTCAGTGCAAAGTTGTGATGTGGGCCACGGGGGCGAAAGGCCCATTCAAGTGAAGTCTGCTATTATGCCAGAGTCCCCAGTTTATAGGAATGGTCGGAGGAGCAAGCGCGGGGCCCGTGCACGCCACACCAGCATCAGTGTGTGGACCTAAATGCGGGGCAGGCACCCAGCACTCACCACCTTCTCATGCTCGGTGGAGTCTGTTCTCTTGCCCGCCTAGCGGGCCGTAGGCAACGGGGGCCCAAGGTAGCCCATGCCAGCTCACCACAATCATGCCGACATCTCCCCGATCTCGCCCGCAGCCGGTTCCTTGATCACGCCGGCCATGCAGCAATCTACCATTGGCCGCTTCCTCACTTCAAGCAGCAGGGAACAGCCAAGGCCGCAGCAAACGCAACTGTGAAAGTGCCGCTGTCCCCAAGCTACGCTGCTGGGCAGTACTCAGACTGCCGGGCCGGGAAAGCAGCACAGCGGCAAACCAGGCAGTCTCGGGGGGGGGCCCCCGCATACCCCTGTGCAGATATATTGGGGAGACAGCGCCGACTGCACCGCCAGGCTGCACCGATGATCCCTGTGCTCCAACCCCCAGGGGGGCGTCGACTGCACCGCCAGGCTGTGCCAACGATCTCTGTGCTCTGACCCCCGGGGGGGACCTCAGACCCCAAAACGTGGGCAGATGGCAGCCTCGTCCTCCCGAATGACCCCCACGCCAGTTAGTGTTAGCAAGGAGGTCGCTGTCTGGCGGTTTGCTGGAGGATGGTGCAGAGCAGAGCCCTCTCTGTGAGCGGCCATCTTGCAGCCCGGCATGACTCCCCCCTTAGCGATAGCTGAAATGCTTGAATCAATCTGAGCCAATGACAATTACTTGGGCTTCGTTTTGGCCTTTTGTATTTTTTTCCTGCTCTGTCACTCCAGGCAGAGACCAGCCAAACGTGAGTCTGACTTGCAGATGTTCCAATAGGAACAGTTCCACCAGAATTACCAGTGCAGGGCTTCTCTAAAAGGGAAAGAACCCTCAAAAGGATTTAGCCTTGTTGATCTTTAGTGCAGCTTGAGTTTTCTAGCACTGTGAGCACAGAATCTAGGTCTATGTATACCAGTCATACATAGGGTCTCTCACTCAGAAAAACAATAAAGTGAAACGTAAAATGTTTCAGTTAATCTCAGCAATGAGTAATTACTCTGAGCACATTCCAGTCCATCGTTTTTTGCACACTTCACCACTTTGTAGACCAAGCATCACAGTAACAGGGCAACCATGTATTCATCCTGTAGTTTCACTCCTTGCAGTTTGAGCCTCTTGGCAGAAAATTGGAGGATGCTGAAGGGGTTGTCTATCTAAAGTGTAATATATCAGGGCGTGGGTGAAAATAAATACAATTCAAACATATCTTATGAACAATGATGATTAGCCTTCAGGGATTGAATGGCTTATATGATATTGTTAGACCTGTCAGCCCTAGGGTGGTCTTGCCCTGTTTTTTTCCCTTTTTGCGCCTCATTTTTGCCACCATATTTTTACTGGACCTAGGTCTCCGGGCGCCTTGCCACTGCTGGTCAGTGCTGAGGTGCAGGTGCTCTCTCACTAAAGATGGCTGCCACAGGCCCCTGCTACTGCAGAAGGGCCTTACACACATACACGGTAGTAGCCAGGGTCAGGCTGGGACATAGGGATACAGTATCCATCCCGTCCCCGCCTCTGGGCCACATAGCTAGATAGGTGGAAGGTTCCAGAACCTTCCGGGCTGTGGGAGGAGTTAAGTTTTGCCGCCTTTAGGAGGGTCACCTGACCTAGGGGTATAAGAGGCTTGGAGGGAAAACCTTTTAGTCAGTTAGGTTGAGGCACCGCTGAACCTGGGAGAACCTGCGCCGGAGTATAGGCTTTAGGGCCTAGGGGGGAGACCTACACTACTGCTGCTGACAGGGCTAAGGCCCTGCTGAAGTAAGATAGCTGAGGAACGCCCACCACCCACTGACCTTGCCCAGTATGAGGGGACCCAGGGAACCACCTTCAGCGTGCTGGGAGGAACATCAAGCACTCCCAGAACCACCAACCCCCTTTCATAAGAAGAAGAACTTTTCTGACAAGAAGCTCCTCGCAGGAGCCTGAAACCAAAGAGTAACTGGAACCCAAGCTGAATCGTCGAATGGGGATCACGAGGCGAAGCGCTGTGTCCTAAGCGCTAGACCTTCACCCCCCTATCTACCCAGACCGACAGCTGGACTGTCCCCCAAGAACCCTTCCCACACAGCCCTATGAATCAGGCTGTCAGCGCACCCGCGCTGCAACCCCACGTGGGAGAACTTGACCCCCAGTCACTGACCTTGTGACTGGATCGCCGCCGCGGCCGCCGCCGCGTGAAGAGAGGTGCTAAGGTGAGGGAGACCTCTCCCCCTTTTATGAGTGTGGTGAGGTGCGCCGTCCGCGCCCTCACCGAAGCCCCCAGAAATCACCGCCGGGCCCGAGACCCCTGCCGCTGCAAGCGCGGCCAAGAAAAACACCGCCGCAGCCCAGGAGGGCCGCGTGAAGAGAGTTGAGGCCCACCGCGGCCTCCAGGCTCGCGGACGCCGTTGCCGTGGGGCCGGGGACGCCGACCGCGTCAGAGGTCGCGCCCCCGAAAAGGCCGCGACGGGATTGGCCCCGCCGGAGCCAGCAGCCGAGGAGAAGGAGGCGGGAGGCGTTGCCCGGCAACCGGAGAAGGCCGCGACGTAATTGGCCCCGCCGGAGCCAAGCAGGAAGACGTCGGAGGGGCTCCACTGCCAACGGGAGCCCCCGGAAGAATCAAGGCCGCGCTAGTATTGGGCGGCATCGAGAGCCCGCCCCCCCCCAGCACGTACGGAGGAGGGAGAACTCCGTGTGCTCAGTCGGGACGCGGGGAGCCGTCTGAAAGGACTGCCGGCTCCCGCTCCCTTCACCCTCACTAACCGCTGACTCCACGGGGGCCGGAGGAGTGCCATACCGGCCCCCAACGACCCGAAAAGTGAGAGAGAGGCTCCACAGCCTCGGCGGGACACAGCAGATCACCGCGATCGCCACGAGGCCAGCCACAGCACCGCAGGTGAGCCCAGGAGGCCCCTAGGGCTCTAGATCAAGCCCCTGGGGCCGGGGGCCACAACGCATAGGGGATTAAGGAGGGAGGAGCCTTCAATGACATTTTGTACCGGGCAGGGCACCCGATGAGAAGGGGTCCAGGCCTAGTTTAACCCTCACCTCCCCTGGGAGACATAAGAATCCCCCATCATAGGGAAGCCCCAGTTTGCTGGACATGTTGAGGGGTCCCCTCTAGGATTCCCTCCCGCCTATTGTACCACAGGCTGTATTGATTGTCTAGGCCAGAAGTATGAGCCCAGTAGCAAGAGATTTTAATATGCCTAAAGTGTTGTGCATGTTCTAGGCCCTAATTTATTAGTGCACCCGGATCATTATTGGTGCTGTGTTCTAGGAGCTGATTTCTGCGGCCTTTTAGTGGCCAGAACCGTTGAGGGTCTTTTTAAAAGAATGTGCACCAGTTAAAGAAATGCAATGTATAATCTGTCTAATCTAATGCAACCTTGATTGACATAAAGGAACTTGATTTTTAATTACACAAGCCTGGTGCGGTTATTGCTCCGCATTTCTGAGTTGAAGTAAGAGTGTGCTGCACAACTGCCTTACACATTGCCTTCGCGTGCCTTTCCCCGCTTTGCGCCATGCTACCGTAACGGACTCGGTAACCCCGTTTCCAACATTGGTGGCAGCGGTGGGATAAGGACTGGTGTTTGTGCAGCACCCTACAGTGACTCAGTGTGCGCCGCAATTAGACACCTAGTGAAATGCAAGTACTAGGAACTCTTTTGTGATTGCCGATTGTGTTAGTCCTGCGTAAGACCTGCTACCTACCATTTAGAACCCCTTCCTTAAATTGTCTGGGACCCCACCTAGGAGGATGGAGTTTGAGTTAGCCGACCTAGAGAGGTACACGGTGGCACAGCTCAAGGAGTTCTGCCTAGAGAGGGGGTGGCCGTCAAGCGAGGTGCCAGGAAGGAGGTGCTTCAGAAAGCTTTGAGGGCATGGGTAATGGCCCACCCGGAGGGAAGAGGGGATGAGGAGCAGAGGGAGGCAGACGACCCAGGAGAACTGAGCCTACTGAACATTGACGTCAGCGAGAATGTGTTGCCAGGAAGACGTTCCAGGGCAGGCAGTAGTGCGTCAGGGGGAGTTTGTCAGCAGAGGAATTCAAGGACAGGAGGGAGCAGAGGCAATTGACATTAGAGTTGGCTAGGATGGAAAGGGAAGGAGAGCAGGCAAGGCTAGCCATGGAGGAAAGGAGGCTTGCACATGAGCTTAGCCTGAAAGAACTAGAGCTCCGAACCTTGCAGATGGAGATAGAAGGCAAAGGAAATGGTGGCAGCGTACCTGCTGGGGTTCCACAGGAGCCCAAATTTTATCTACCCAGGGAGGTGATAGCCAGCTTTAGTGTGGGTGATGACATCGACAAGTGGTTGGCGGCGTACGAGGTAGCTTTGGTGGCCCATAGAGTTCCTGAGAGCTACTGGGGAGGAGGTCTCTACAGGTACATACCTCCACCAGTAAGGGACACACTTTTAACTTTAGATAAGGGGGAGCAGACCAACTACCCTATCATGAAGGAGGCCCTGCTCAGGAAGTTTGGCCTCACCCCAGAGAAGTACCGCCAAAAGTTCCGCAACAGCCACAAGCTCACCACACAAAACTGGGTGGATTTTTATGATTATGCCCGGAAGGCATTGGAGGGGTGGGTACGTGGCAGCAACATTGACAATTACACTGGGCTGTACGACCTGTTTTTGAGAGAGCACCTCCTCGAGAAATGTTTTCCGGAGCTGCGCCAGTACTTGGTGGACCGCAAGCTGACCAACCCAAGGGAGCTTGCAGAGGAGGCAGACACGTGGGTCAGCACTCGGGTGTCCCACAAGGGAGCCGGGGCAGATCCCCCGAAAGGTGGACAGGCGTTCCCCCAGAAGAAAGAGGGGGGAGATAAAAAGAGGGAGTTCTTTAAAGGTCCCCAAAATAGACCGCCTGGGAGAGGGGTAGGTTCCCCATCCCAATCTGGATACCAGAGACCCACTTACCCTGACAGGAGTCAGCAGCCCAGAACTGTCCGGTGCTACGAGTGCGGGGAGGTTGGACACTACAAGGGGGATCCCCAGTGTCGCAAGAGAACCCCAGCCCCCACAGGAGGTAAGAGCCCCGGGGTGGCCAGTGTAGCGCTTGGGGAGGAGTTGTCCCTAGGTAGGGGAGGTGAGTGGACAGGCTTGACCTTAGTTTCCCTGGGGGATAGAGAGATCATCCCAAGGGTTCAGGTACCCGAGAACACTGCCAAGTATCGGCAGAGGGTCCTGGTGAACGGGGAGGAGGTGGAGGCTCTGAGGGACACAGGTGCCAGCATGACGATGGTGAGACGTCAGCTGGTGTCCCCAGAGCAGGTGATTCCTGAGGAGTTCCACCCGGTTGTGATGGCTGATAATAGCCTGGGTCATTACCCCGTGGCCCAAGTTCCCTTTGAGTGGGGAGGAGTGTCAGGTCTGATGAAGGTTGCGGTGAGCCCTGCCATGCCAGTTGACTGTCTGCTGGGCAACGACTTGGAACATACTGCCTGGAGAGAGGTAGAGTTCAATGCCCATGCTGAGATGTTCGGGTTACCAGGATGGACTTGCGTTATCACGCGGTCCATGGCTGCCCGACAAGGAACTCAGCCCGGGTTGGAGCCTGAAATAATGGCCCAGCCCACTGCTGGACGAGGAGATGTCCGGGAGGAGACACCCGGTGAGATGGATGGGGAGCCCGCGGAGGTGACCCCGGAGTCCGCTGAGGTGGTTGGTTTTCCCGTGGGGGACCTGCCGACCCCTGCAGAGTGGCAGGTGGAAGGAGGGCCTACCCGGGAAGAATTTTGCCGGGCACAGAGGGAGTGCCCTACGCTTGATGGCATACGGCAACAGGCCGAAGCCCAAGCAGCTGGAACAGAGACTGGTAATTACCATGTCTACTGGGAGGATGGTCTCCTCTACAGTGAGCCTAAGGCTCCGGTGCATGGGTCCTCAAGGGCCGTGGTGGTCCCTCAATGCTACCGAGCCTTTCTGCTAGAGTTGGCACATGAGATACCACTTGCAGGACACCTGGGCCAGGACAAGACGTTTGCACGCTTGGTCCCACATTTTTACTGGCCCAGGATGCGCGTCACTTCTGACACGTTTTGCAAGACCTGCACCACTTGCCAAGCGAGGGGCAAGACAGGGACTAAGGTGAAGGTCCCTCTAGAACCTCTCCCAGTGGTCAATACCCCTTTTGAGCGAGTAGGGATTGACATTGTCGGGCCGTTGGATCCGCCGACTTCTGCTGGGCATAGGTTCATTTTGGTGCTAGTAGACCACGCCACCCGGTACCCAGAGGCAATCCCTCTGAGGACCATCACAGCACCGGTGGTGGCGCGGGCCCTCATGGGGATTTTTACCCGAGTGGGATTCCCCAAGGTCGTGGCGTCAGATAGGGGCACAAATTTCATGTCGGCCTACATGCAGGCCATGTGGAAGGAGTGTGGAGTGACCTACCGGTTCTCCACTCCTTACCACCCCCAGACGAACGGGCTCGTGGAGCGTTTCAACAAAACCTTGAAGGGGATGATCAGGAGCCTACCCGAGGACTTGAGAAGAAAGTGGGACGTCCTCTTACCCTGTCTGCTCTTCTCCTACCGAGAGGTGCCGCAGAAGGGGTCGGTTTCAGCCCCTTTGAGCTGCTCTATGGCCACCCCGTTCGGGGGCCCCTCAGTCTTGTCAAAGAGGGGTGGGAGAAGTCTTCCTCGAAGCTTCCCCGTGATGTGGTCAGCTATATGCTGGCGTTCCGCAGCCAAGTGGCCAAGCTGTGGAAGGAGGCCTCGGACAACTTAGAGGCGAGTCAGGCCGTCATGAAGCAATGGTATGACCGGAACGCGCGGACGGTAGAGTTAGACGCTGGACAGAAGGTGTGGGTCATGGAGCCAGGAGAGCTTAGCGCCCTCCAGGACCGGTGGACTGGGCCGTTTGAGATCTTGGAAAGGAAAGGCCAGACCACGTATGTCGTCGACATGAAGACCCCCCGTCAACCCCACAGGGTGCTCCACGTCAACCGCCTGAAGCCACACCAGGAGCGTTCCGAGCTCACTCTCTTGATGATAACGGATGGAAGTGAGGAGGAGGAGAGTGAGCCTCTGCCAGACCTTCTGGCGGCCCATGAGAAGGATGGTTCGGTAGAGGGAGTAGTCCTCGCCCCATCCTTGACCCCAGAGCAACAGAGGGACTGCCGCCAGGTCTTGGGGCAGTACGCCTCGTTGTTTTCCCTCACGCCTGGAATCACGCACCTGTGTACCCATGATGTGGACACAGGGGACAGTCCGCCAGTGAAGAACAAGTCTTACCGGCTGTCCGATAAGGTCAAGGCTAGTATCCAGGGTGAGGTTGTCAAGATGCTAGAACTGGGGGTGATTGAGCCTTCCAGTAGCCCTTGGGCTAGTCCGGTAGTGTTGGTGCCGAAAGCGGCCCCCGGGCACCACACCAGAACTTCGGTTCTGTGTGGATTACCGTGGACTCAACTCAGTCACCAAGACCGACGCTCACCCGATCCCTCGGGCGGATGAGCTCATTGACCGGCTGGGAGCAGCCCGGTATCTGAGTACCATTGATTTAACATCAGGCTATTGGCAGATCGCCATGGCGGAAGGAGCAAAGGAGAAGACTGCGTTCTCCACCTCCGAGGGCCACTTTCAATTCCAGGTGATGCCCTTCGGGTTGAAAAATGCTCCAGCCACTTTCCAGCGGTTGGTGAACCAGGTGCTGTCTGGCCTAGAGGCCTTCTCTGCTGCCTACCTGGATGACATAGCTGTCTTCAGTAGCAGCTGGGAGGACCATCTGCAGCATCTCCAGGAGGTGCTACAGGCTTTGCAACGGGCTGGTCTAACCATCAAGGCCAGCAAGTGCCAGATTGGACAGGGATCTGTCGTGTACCTGGGACATCTGGTGGGCGGAGGTAAGGTGCAACCCCTCCAAGCCAAGATTGAGACCATCATGGCCTGGGAGCCCCCCAAGACCCAAACAGAGGTCCGAGCTTTTCTCGGCCTCACGGGATACTACCGCCGGTTCGTCAAGGGATATGGAACCATCGTGGGCCCATTGACGGAATTGACTTCGAAGAAGCAGCCACGCAGAGTCATCTGGACGGCTGCCTGCCAGGAAGCCTTTGAGACCCTTAAACGTGCCATGTGCACCGCCCCGGTGCTCAGGAATCCAGACTTTGGACGGGAGTTTATCGTACAAACAGACGCTTCTGAGCATGGCATAGGAGCTGTGCTCTCGCAGCTGAATGACGAGGGCCAAGACCAGCCAGTGGCCTTTATCTCCCGAAGACTACTCCCCCGGGAACAGCGGTGGAGTACCATCGAGCGGGAAGCCTTTGCTGTGGTTTGGGCTGTGAAGAAGTTGAGGCCATACCTTTTTGGTTGTCACTTCTTGATCCAGACCGACCACAGACCCCTTCGCTGGCTCATGCAGATGAGAGGCGAAAACCCCAAATTGTTGAGGTGGTCCATTTCCCTCCAGGGGATGGACTTTCGGGTGGAACATCGACCCGGTGTAGACCTCGCCAACGTTGACGGTCTCTCCCGGTTTTTCCGCCTTAGCGAAGAGAACTCCCTAGAGGTTGGGAAGCTCTCCCCTCTTTCGGCTGGGGGGGACGCGTGTTAGACCTGTCAGCCCTAGGGTGGTCTTGCCCTGTTTTTTTCCCTTTTGCGCCTCATTTTTGCCACCATATTTTTACTGGACCTAGGTCTCCGGGCGCCTTGCCACTGCTGGTCAGTGCTGAGGTGCAGGTGCTCTCTCACTAAAGATGGCTGCCACAGGCCCCTGCTACTGCAGAAGGGCCTTACACACATACACGCTAGTAGCCAGGGTCAGGCTGGGACATAGGGATACAGTATCCATCCCGTCCCCGCCTCTGGGCCACATAGCTAGATAGGTGGAAGGTTCCAGAACCTTCCGGGCTGTGGGAGGAGTTAAGTTTTGCCGCCTTTAGGAGGGTCACCTGACCTAGGGGTATAAGAGGCTTGGAGGGAAAACCTTTTAGTCAGTTAGGTTGAGGCACCGCTGAACCTGGGAGAACCTGCGCCGGAGTATAGGCTTTAGGGCCTAGGGGGAGACCTACACTACTGCTGCTGACAGGGCTAAGGCCCTGCTGAAGTAAGATAGCTGAGGAACGCCCACCACCCACTGACCTTGCCCAGTGTGAGGGGACCCAGGGAACCACCTTCAGCGTGCTGGGAGGAACATCAAGCACTCCCAGAACCACCAACTCACAACCCCCCCTTTCATAAGAAGAAGAAATTTTCTGACAAGAAGCTCCTCGCAGGAGCCTGAAACCAAAGAGTAACTGGAACCCAAGCTGAATCGTCGAATGGGGATCACGAGGCGAAGCGCTGTGTCCTAAGCGCTAGACCTTCACCCCCTATCTACCCAGACCGACAGCTGGACTGTCCCCCAAGAACCCTTCCCACACAGCCCTATGAATCAGGCTGTCAGCGCACCCCGCGCTGCAACCCCACGTGGGAGAACTTGACCCCCAGTCACTGACCTTGTGACTGGATCGCCGCCGCGGCCGCCGCCGCGTGAAGAGAGGTGCTAAGGTGAGGGAGACCTCTCCCCCTTTCATGAGTGTGGTGAGGTGCGCCGTCCGCGCCCTCACCGAAGCCCACAGAAATCACCGCCGGGGCCGAGACCCCTGCCGCTGCAAGCGCGGCCAAGAAAAACACCGCCGCAGCCCAGGAGGGCCGCGTGAAGAGAGTTGAGGCCCACCGCGGCCTCCAGGCTCGCGGATGCCGTTGCCGTGGGGCCGGGGACGCCGACCGCGTCAGAGGTCGCGCCCCCGAAAAGGCCGCGACGGGATTGGCCCCGCCGGAGCCAGCAGCCGAGGAGAAGGAGGCGGGAGGCGTTGCCCGGCAACCGGAGAAGGCCGCGACGTGATTGGCCCCGCCGGAGCCAAGCAGGAAGACGTCGGAGGGGCTGCACTGCCAACGGGAGCCCCCGGAAGAATCAAGGCCGCGCTAGGATTGGGCGGCATCGAGAGCCCGCCCCCCCAGCACGTACGGAGGAGGGAGAACTCCGTGTGCTCAGTCGGGACGCGGGGAGCCGTCTGAAAGGACTGCCGGCTCCCGCTCCCTTCACCCTCACTAACCGCTGACTCCACGGGGGCCGGAGGAGTGCCATACCGGCCCCCAACGACCCGAAAAGTGAGAGAGAGGCTCCACAGCCTCGGCGGGACACAGCAGATCACCGCGATCGCCACGAGGCCAGCCACAGCACCGCAGGTGAGCCCAGGAGGCCCCTAGGGCTCTAGATCAAGCCCCTGGGGGCCGGGGGCCACAACGCATAGGGGATTAAGGAGGGAGGAGCCTTCAATGACATTTTGTACCGGGCAGGGCACCCGATGAGAAGGGGTCCAGGCCTAGTTTAACCCTCACCTCCCCTGGGAGACATAAGAATCCCCCATCATAGGGAAGCCCCAGTTTGCTGGACATGTTGAGGGGTCCCCTCTAGGATTCCCTCCCGCCTATTGTACCACAGGCTGTATTGATTGTCTAGGCCAGAAGTATGAGCCCAGTAGCAAGAGATTTTAATATGCCTAAAGTGTTGTGCATGTTCTAGGCCCTAATTTATTAGTGCACCCGGATCATTATTGGTGCTGTGTTCTAGGAGCTGATTTCTGCGGCCTTTTATTGGCCAGAACCGTTGAGGGTCTTTTTAAAAGAATGTGCACCAGTTAAAGAAATGCAATGTATAATCTGTCTAATCTAATGCAACCTTGATTGACATAAAGGAACTTGATTTTTAATTACACAAGCCTGGTGTGGTGTCCGGTTATTGCTCCGCATTTCTGAGTTGAAGTAAGAGTGTGCTGCACAACTGCCTTACACATTGCCTTCGCGTGCCTTTCCCCGCTTTGCGCCATGCTACCGTAACGGACTCGGTAACCCCGTTTCCAACAGATATGTTTGAATATTATTTCTCTAGAAGGTGCCTCTTTTAAAACCTTGTGTATCTGTTTGAGGTTTTCAACAGTTCACTAGGAGATCACTGACATATACTGCTATTTCAGAGTCCCAGCTCTCTAGTCTATGTTTACTTTTTGTAGTATTTCCAGGCTGTATGCTTGAGAGAGGGTAAGAATGGATATAAATATAGAAAATATTGCCAAGCTTTGTGTGCATCACTTCATTATTTATGATTAGAGCTCCTGGAAGCTTTATTAGAGCAGTTGTACTGAGTGAATATAACTTGAGTAGCAGCCCATACTTCTAAACACTGCACTACAGAATGGTACCTCCCGTTATTAAATGGTTTCTCTGCATAATTCAAATAGATAATAGTGGCAGCTGCTCTTGTACAGTTACCTGCGATATTAAGATTGGCAGCATGATCATGCAACAAATCCATGTTGATATTTCCAACTACGACTTGAAGTATGTTATTTAATCTCCTAACAAAGTCTTAAACATATATTTTAGAATGCATATTCAGCCAGGATACAAGGCATAAGAGAGACAAACTGGGGCTGTTTTTGAGTGATCACTATAAAATTGATGTTTACTGTTTGTTTAATGACTTGGTATTCCACCTTTTTTTAATATGTAGTTGAACTTATTTGTAAATTGTAATTATATGTTCCTATTAACAATGCATAAAAAAAGTTAATCTACAGTCCAGTCTAGGCGTAGAGCTTTCCAAGTGACGACATTGCCCTTTTCCTCTGCATTTGTTTGTTTCAATTGAACTGGCTTTGAACACTTGTCAACAATATATCCACAAGGTCCTTATATAAAAACCTATAATTTTTCAAAAAATACCCCAATAATTTGTGCCATGGAAACTTCTACATGACTATTTTGTTAATCCTTCCTGCAAGTTATTACACAACGGGCACCTTTACATCTTCGTAATTGTACAAAAATGTTTTCAAGTTTGCTCTGACACTATGGGGGCTTATTACGATGTCAGTCAGAGTTGCCTCCGACCAACACCGTCTCAGACTCGGGACCGACCGACCTCAGCTCGACGGTTCTGACCACCTGATTATGATGCGACTGAACACTGCTCAGTCACATACACACTTTTCTCACTGGGAGCTTGTGTCACGGCTGTAAACCGGCCATAATACAGGCTTCTATAGAGAAATGGGGGCGGGGGTGTAAAACCATGTACCCTGTGCAGGGTTTTACAGGGGGGTGCTCTAGGTACCTCCTCGACCACCAACCGTAGGCCACAGGGTGAAGGGGGCCCTGTTAGGGGCCCCAAAGTCGCTTTCCAACAGCCTTTCCGTGTCAGGAAGACCAGCATGGAAAGGCTGTGGGAAAACCAACATCGTAATCCCGACGGCAGAAATGTCGTACATAGGAGATTACGGTGCGGTTCAGACCGGCCAGAATACTCAGAGAGCCGGTCGGAACCGAGTTGGAATGACCAGCTGGTTTATGTTCCGTCCGTCGACATTGTAATCGGGCGGTTGGACCGCAAACCGACCGTGTTGGTCAGAATGCCTCCGACCGCGGTCGGAAAGTTTCCGACTAGCAGTCAGAGGCTTTCTGACCGACATCGTAATCGGCGCCTACATATCTATTCCCAGATTGGATAAAAAACTGTCAATGAAAAACATTCTTAACTAATAATTACTCTTTTAGCATTCAGAATAATTATTCTGCAATTTATTGAAACCCAAAACATCAAACACCAGAATGTTAACCAAGATTCTGTTTCTAAATACGGGCATGCCCGAATGATTATCAGCTGACTAAAAAAAAAGAAAACCTGAAAAGATATGTCTTGAAGGCCAAAACATCAGGAAGTAGAAATTCCATGGTTGCTACATCGTATGAATAAACATATTTACATTATTACAATGTACCAGTCATGCCCATTTCCCATTGGGTATAAATTTGAATAAAGCATTTTAACAATTAGCCGTAAAAACATAAACGCACACACACACACACATGCACATGCACACCCACAAACAGATGCACACAAACACATATGCTATATCAGTGAAAATGAATATGGTTCAATAACACATCATACAATACTATACTATGGGTACTTATAAAGTGCATGGCTACCCACAAAGAGACTTCCAGCTCTTAGGTAGAGGGAAGCCAGACAAGATTTTAACATGAATACTCAAACAGACAAGTCTTTAGGGGTTTACTAAAAGTGAGTTCATTAGGGAATTCCAGAGCGTAAATGGAAGAAGAGTCCATAGTTTAGAAGCAAGAAGAGAAAATGAACAACCAACACTGCTCCTTTTCTGGAATCTGGAATTCACAGCTGTGTAGTAAGTTGAGGTTCTGAGAGCTCTTGTTGGTATATAAGGTTGAACCAGATGTCGCAGCAAATTCAGGTCCTTGTTGTTTAAGGCTCGGAAGCCTAGCATAAAGCTTTAAATTGGATCCTTTTTTAATAGGAAGTCAATGGAGTTTGATCAGAGAGATTGATACAGACAGGTATTTAGGCAGCCTCATTAGAAGGCGAGCAGTGGCATTTTAAACAACCTGCAGTCTTCTTAGTTGGGATTGAGAGATACCCAGTTATAGTACATTTCCGTAGTCAAGGCGAGATGTAACCAAAGCCTGGACTACAGTTATCTGGGTAGCACTTGGCAAAATTCCCAGCACCTTTCTAATTATTCTTAAAATGCCATAACAGCCTGCAGCCAGATCCCTTACCCTGGCTTCAAATGACAGCTTTTCATCAAGCCAGAGTCCTAGATTTTTATGACTGTTTTAGGCTGAGGCTGGGGTCCAAGACTGTCAGACCTACGTTTTTCCACCGGTAAGTTTTAGGCAGCAGTTGGCCATCCACTTGGCAGCTGCTGTAAGACATGGCTTTAACTGAGCTGTTTTCGAATGCTGTTCTAGGACTAAGGAGATGACCAACTGAGTGTCGCCCGCATAAGATAGCAAAAAACTGAACAATATCTGCTAAAGGACGAACATTGATATTGAACAGGATAGGAGTGAGGGAGAATACCTGGGCAACTCTGCACTTCAGAGGCAGGAGATCAGAGCGAAAGGGCTTGTCATAGACCTGGAAACTCCAATCCTGAAGAAAGGAAACAAGCCATTTTCATGCCAGCTGTGTCACCCCCTGATTTACGTAATCTCTCAAGCAAAATCGTGTGGGAAACAGTGTAGAATGTGGCACTAAGATTTAACAAGATTAAAGCTGTAGTGTCACCTTGATCCAATGTGCATTTAGAGAATTTGACCTCAGCCAAGAGTGCCGACTCAGTGCTGTGGCCGGGGTGAAATCCTGTTTGAGAGGGATGAAGGAGGTCATTCTGCTCCAGAAATTTAGACAATTGCTTATTGATGTGCTTCTGTAGAACCGTCTCTGAAAAAGAAAGGAGTGGGATTGGAGTATAGTTTGCCAATTGTAGAGGATCCAAAGAAGGTTTTTTTAACAGAGGTTTGGCCATTACATGTTTCCACACCTTAGGCACCACTCCGCTGGAAGGGGAGTGGTTCAGAATCTCCTTTAGTACAGGATGGATGATCACTACATCGTGGTTAAGAATATGGAGGGTGCAGGGTCTAGTGGAGTGCCGAATGTGACCCTGTTAGCCAGGGCTGCCATGCCTTCATCTTCTATAGGTAGGAAGAAAGAAACTGTTTCTCTAAGAACTCAAGGTTGACTAGACAGTTCACTCGGGGGGGGGGTCTGTTCCTCGACCAAGACACCATTTCACTATGATACAGATTTCTTTCACTGAATTTGCAGCATTGTAAACTTCTTAGCAAAAAAAGTTGCCTGTGTTCTTCTGATAGCATAGTGATGGATTTTGATTGAATTCCTGTATTCACATTTGCTAAGGGTATCATAAGTATTCCTCCACTATCTTTCTAAGATTTTAATTTTTTTTTAGCTTCTGCACTGGGAGTCACACCAAGGGGCAGGCCCTTGGACACAGAGCCCACACATTCCTGAACAGGACAGTTTTACCAAATGAGGTAGTGGTCCAGTCTCGGAATTTTTGTTCTGCCTCTATCACATTTTCTCTCATATCTGGCTCAGTGACAGTTAGTAGATGCTCAAATTCTTCAGGGTCCAATTTCGATCAGCATTTACTCATTATTGACATATTGGGAAGAGAGCTGGGGGTATTTCGAGATGGCAATAAAATTGGAACCACAAAGTGGTCTGAACATGTCACAAGAAAAGGCGCATTGACTATTATATCATGTACATTAGAAAACACAGGATCGAGGAGATTGCCTTTTTTGTGTGTGGGAAAATTCACTAATTGCGTGAGTTAAATTGCAGCTAAGTCTTGTATTAGATTAGTAGCCTGCAAGCAATGTATATGAAACAAGATTTAGTAGTACAGTGCAAAGGTCATATTCTAGTTTATGACCTCAGTACAACATAGCTGACTAAAGAAAACGCTTCTTATTTTCTGACAGAATGAGTGGCAAAATGACTTGACAGAGAAAAACAACTCCACTATTAGCCATGAAGCATAATCAATGTCATTTTATCTCAATGCATGAATTCAGACCATCATATATGCAAATATTCAGAGGGTAGTATAATTTCTGCCACTGGACATTACAAATGGCTGATCTATGCTTGCTCATTCATAATTGTACCTCTCTAGAAGGAAATCTAACAAAAGCCAAGAGGCATCCGGAGATAAACAAATAGATAATCTCTTTTAACCTTCAGTCTAGGTTAATGGTATACCCACTGCATGCTACCAAATCAGTTTCCATCGTGATCAAGCATGCCAAACAATTCCCAGATCGAAAATGTTCACATATTTGTGGAAACTCCATCATGATGTGATAGTATTTTAGGTGCTGCCGGAGTGAGAATCAAGTTAAATTAAGTATTATGGTTTACAATTCGGCTGTGCTAATCCTCGCTCGGTCAGGCCGATAGACCTTGGCTGTTTTGGCGAGAAGAGAAAGATGAAATCATCAATAAATCATCAGTTTATCATCAATAATCAATATTAGGTGTGAATCAGTGAGGAGAGTTAGGGAAGTTTTAAAAGGTTTTATTAATTCAAATCTTTAGTAGATCATCTTTCTTAAGTTATCGTTCTGTTCATCAATAAGCATTATAAATCTTGCTAATATCAAACAATGCATGAATCAATAAAAGCAATAAGTGTGCTCTATAAAGAAAAGAATCCCTATTCTAAGAATGACATAAAGGAGTCAGTTAGAACTCATAAAAATATCTATATCGAGAGAGTGAGAGCAAGCATAAAGCTTCAGTAAATTCTGTTCAATCAATGAGAAATATCAAAGCAGTACATCCCGTAAAGAGAAGTTCAAGAAAACTCAGGAGAGCCTCAGCACAACATAGCTCAGGGTCTGGGGCAAATGGGATAAGATTTTCGATCAAAACTCCGCAGACAAGAGTGTTGTGAATGTAAGCCATCGTGAGTGGTTGGCAAGGGGAGGAGTCAAGAGAAGTCGTCCAAGAAGTCTGGACTAATCTAGAAACACGCACTTATATAAATACTACATTTTGTTAGAATCTGCAACAGTTGCCTCTCCCGTCTTCTTCCATCCAATCATCGTCTGATGTCTTCTTGGGAACCGGATTACTTCTCATCATATCATCGAGTAACAGTAGTCTATCATGTGCGTAAGTTAGATTTGTTGCACTAATGTCAACATGGTTCAGCACCACTTATGGCTTAGCTTTCTCACTTAGGCTTGTACCAATCTATCCTTCGAAACAAAGGGCTAACAATAAACTATGTGCACATTGAAACATCTTTTAATGCAAAGTAAACATTTTTGCAGTGACATATTCTGAAAGGGAAATACAAGTTAGTTGAAGAGGTGAACATCTAAATTACGTGCTGATTCTTCATATATGGCTGCAAATCTTCCATTTAAAAAGACTAGGGGCCACATGCATCCAAAGTTAGGAATTGCGATTCCTAAATTGCGATTTTTCCTAAATTGCGATTTTTAAGAAATCGCAATTTAGGAATCGCAATTCCTTAAGCATGTAGGAGTCGCAAAAAAAATTGCGATTCCTACACATTCCTTATTTGCGACTCGCAAATTGCGAATCGCAAATAAGGAATTGCTTCCCATTTATTCCTGTGGGCCTAGAGGCCCATTGGAATCAATGGGAATTGCATGCGCAATTTGCGAGTACCAAATAGGTACTCGCAAATTGCGCATGCAATTTCAAGGGTACAAGGGTGCCAAAAGGACACCCTGATGCACCACTGAAATTGCAATTTAAAAACGTTGCACACACACATTCCCCAAGGGAATCCCAATTTGCGATTCCCTAAATGCAATCGCAATTTAAGTAATCGCAAATTTAGCGATTACTTAAATAGTGATTTTTGCATTTGGGATGATGCATCCCAAATGCAAAAATTGCGGCCGCAAAGGGTTGCGACTGCAAGTTCCAATGATGCATGTGCCCCTAAATTCTAATCAATTGTAACAATAGGCTCTATGCAAATAGAAATATTTCTAAAAGACTTATGTGAATCATTTTATAAAATGTTAATCTTATTATGAAAAGCATCTTTTGTGGAGGTCAAGAGTTACCCATTATTGCAGTATCTTCATTGCACAAGATCTCATCTTTTACTCTTCAAATAAATTCATGTGTTCAGCATTTCTAAGTGAACAACTCTTAGCAGTGCAATTTTAACAGTTTGAGTCCTAGTACCTGTAAATGAGGCAGCTGTGCACATTTTTCATAATTTTAAAAGCAGTTTTCTTTAATTTAAGCCTGTACTTTAATACTGCACGTTTATTATAATCTATATTATTGTGTTTTTATTTAAAAGCCCTACCAGTGCTATAGGCTGTTGACCTCACAATGGGTATGGAAAGCACTATATAAATAGATTATGTAAAGAACCAACGATTAAGAAAAAAGACTTGTCTAACACTGGCCCGGCTGAGATGGCCATCACTTTCAATGCTTACAGATGATGTCTCTTTATAACTCAGTGGATAAAATTAGTTACCCTTACAAAAAAATCCTTATTTTTACTCCATGTAAGGTCCATCAAGTATAACAATTGCCTGATTTTTTTTACCTGAGTATTTAGTAAACTTTTCCGAAGCTTTTTTGAAGTGTGTCAGCATGAAACAGAAAAGAGTGAACAGACCTACAATTTCTATGTAATATTATAAAGTGCTAAAGGGAGTCCTTCCTCAAATAATTCTGGGCAGACACTTCTACAATCAAGAAGTGTATTCTTGTCTTCAGGTTTTGTGAAGAGATCCATGGTAATGTTACATTCAGAGTTGCAAATCGAACGGTCTGGAATGGAAATGATGCACATTACAGCAGAAATCGGATGGTTAGTCATAGGTAAAATATATACACAACAAAGGGGAATATTCTCAAGAACGTGCGATAAACATCGCCAAAATAGGCTAACGCAATTTTTCATATCGCCGTCTATCGCGGGAAAATAACTCTGTGTCAACGTCGTATTCTCAACACGGCGGTAACATGCGATAGTTTCCCGAGAACGCCTCAAATGTCCGCGATACAACTACTGCGACTGCGATAAAAAAGGAAACCCGAACGTGAAAAAAGTCGCGATGGGCCCAACCGCGATAGAAAAATCGGCAACAAGCAGCGCCAGGCTTGCAATTCCCATGTCAGGCGGGAAAAATCACCATAAAAGCTGCAAAAAAAAAAAAAAAGAAAAAACATAACAACTGCGGAGCACAATGGAGGCAGCCGGAGCAAATACAGAGGACAACCCGAACCCCACAAGCCCCACGGAGGACCAGCCCGGGCCTCGGGGTCAGGGAAGGGCAAGGAGAAGAAGAAGAGGAAGACGCGGTTCAGTCCGCAGGAAAACAGGATCCTGATTACGGAGGTGATAGAACACCATCAACAACTGTTCGTCACCTCCACTGTGTCATTGGCAACAAAAAATGGAACATGGCAGTCCATCGTGGACAAGGTGAATGCAGTCGGAGTGCTGAGGAGGACAATGGACGAGGTCAAGAGGCGCTGGAATGATGTGAAGTGCAAAACCAAGCTGAAACTCGCAAACAACCGCAAAGCAGCAATGCAGACTGGGGGTGGGAGTCCTGCGCCACAGGAGGAGCTGGATGAGATGGAGGAAATAGTGTCCACAGTCATCAGTGTGGAGACGGTGGCAGGAGTCGGGGGACCGGACACTGCTCAACATGACCTGACACAACAGCAACAGGGTGAGTAACCACCAGGGACTGGGGGACGGGGGGAGATGGGCACAATGGCACACATGCACAATGAAGTATAGCACACTGCACAACCACAATGACTCTGGATCATGTCCCTGATCTCCTTGCCAGACTGCAGCACACATAGAAACAGCAAGTAGTCCCCCGTCCACAATGTGCCCAGAGGGGGCCCTCCCCACACATCACCAATCTCACAACAAACCCATGCACATGTGCTGAACCCAGCAAAGCTGCGGATCCGTGAGCCCCACTGACAATGCAAGTGACACTGCATGACGATGAGCATGTCTGCAGGCCACTCATCATGACATGTTGCACGCCACGACACCGAGGTGGCTGAGTGTGGTCCACATCCGGAAAGGAGCAGGTCACACACTGACACATCCAAGTGCACAAACAACCCATGACGGCAACAAGACATCTGCGGACAAACCATGCCCAAGAGTCCCAACTCCTACCAAGATCCCAATTTACCCAAGTATGCAACATCTCAGCACTGCATAAGCACAGAAGTCAAAGGCACACCGCCTGAAAGGGAGATGGCCAAGCAAAGTCTGAGCTGCAGGGGCGACTCTCCCACAATGCAGAACACACACAAGAATCAGAGCACATCAACATTGACAACAATGTGGTACAAACTGCAACACATTCACAACAGAACAGAGGACACAACTGCTGCCGCTTGTGTGTAGAAACTGGCCAATCACATTTGGCATAGCAGGAAACTGTGACATGATAATGGACGAGTACAACCCCACATCCCTGATGGTGCACAAATGTCCACTGTCCCGCTTCAAATAGGCAGCTCCTCCTAAACAGTCACAATGTACATTGTCATGCAGTCTGTTTGGAAACTTGGCCAATGCGTGAACATACATGGAACACACTGTTAAACTGCATCTCCCCTTTACATTGCAGAGGGAGAATCAACACCTCCTGCAGAGCAGACCCAACATCTCTTCACTGATGACGAAGAGGACCTCCACACCTTCGACACCGACGCCCTCCAAGAGCTCATGGACACCCTCAGCACCCCACCCCCAGGAGCAGGGCAGCCCAGCTGCATCGAGGAGACCCCACCCCCTGCACAGACCACACAGCAGGAAGCACCCACCACCCCGGCTGTCTCCCAGGATCCCCACGACCAACACATGGCATTTCAACACCGTGTGTTGGAGGGCCAAAAGGAGATGGCTGAGCAGGTGCGGGTGGGGTTCGAACTCATGGCAGCCAAACTAGATGCCATCCATGGGTGTCTACATCCCATCAGGGACCACTTACAGTCCCTAACGGACACCCACAGTCCGCTCCATGGTCTCCAACGAGCCATGGCTGAAATCGCTGGAGTCATGACTCGGAGACAAGAACACCTGTCTAGTCAGAGTGGCTCCAGCGATCTCAGCCGGGAGTTGGGACACATGCGGAGGCTCATGGAGGACACGGTGCGGATGGAGGCGGAAAGGATGGCTGCCACGGCTGCACATCAGCGAGATGTAGCTGGGATCTTCCATGCCCTGCAGATCCTCATCATGGCATTGCTGCCACAAGGCCTGGCGCAGATGAATGCTGCTGCTCCTACACCATCCACATCTACACCCCCTGATGTGTCAGTGCCCCACACTGCGGCAGGCATTCCACCTCCGGCACCTGATGTGTCACTGCCACACAGTGCGGTCGACAATCCACCTCCGGCCCCTGATGTGTCAGTGCCACACAGTGCTGCAGCCGAAACACCACCACCAACAGGTGAGGCACATCACACATCAGAGGACAATGGTGTGGATGAGACTGCCGTTGTGGTAATGAGGAAGCGGTAGCATTCATCTCCGCCATATGGCCTGTTTCAGCTTGATTCGGCCCTTTGCATCATCTCCTTCCACTGTCTTCAATACACTCTGCGGCACTCACCTTGGACCTCGACATGGACTGCCATATTCTGTTTGGTTACCAATGACACAGCAATCAGACTGCAGACTGAACTCTTCCTCTTCCGATGAATTTGTCCTTCCCTAATGGACTCTGGCTGGCCCTCCATGGGGCAACAATGTCAAGTGGGGTGTGCATGGCCCTGTACTGCTCCAGCTGCAAAACTCCACTGAATGTGAATAAAACATTCAAATCCACACAGATGTGTCATGTCTATGATCCTTCAAGTATGACAGTATGGATGAATGTAGGGTCACTGATTCCCCCTCACGTCCATTTTGCACATGTTGTGGGGCTTGGGTCACAGGGTGCAACATTGCCGATTGCGGTCCGGTGGCGCAGACACTACAACGGAGACACACGCATTGGTTACTTCCTTGTCCAGGCCAGAACTGAACCACGCCCAGAGCCCCGGGCTCATTGTTCACACCCCTACGCTGGACTGGCATACGCCAGCCCAGCCCACTCCGCTTACGCTCACAGGGGGTGACGACACAGCTACATGTCCCAGGTCTTCCCTGTAGTGATCTGCTGGTCACTGGTCTAGTTGTGAGCATGCCACAGCCACTCCCTGAGGGCTGGTTTACACCCACACCACACCCATTCAGCATAGGCGTCACGGGGCATGTGACCCTGCCAATAAAAGGGGCCCACCACAGCACATCCCCCACTGCCGGAGGTGACATAATGGCGTCCGCATCCATGGAACTCAATCATAAAGGGTCAGTGACTTGCGTTGCACAGAGTTAGTGGCACCTGATGGCCTGCGTCCAGCACGGGCCTACTGCCACTTGGCGATGACTTGCGTTGCACTGAGTTAGTGGCACCCAATGGCCTGCGTCCGGCACAGGCCTACCGCCACGTGGCGATGACTTGCGGTGCACAGAGTTAGGCCCACCTGAAGAGCTGAGCGGGTGTGCAGCCTGCGATGATGCGTTGGCCTCGATACGGCGTCCAGCAAATCAGGACTCGATTTGAATTGTGAGCCCTGCTGGACCGCAGTGTACGCGCAAGCAGCAGTCAGCACACACATGACTCTGCGGTGCGGTGCCTCAGGGTGCGCTGGGGGCCTGTGGCGTGGAATCCAGCGATCGGCTGAGGAGGTTGCACCGGCACGTGGAGGGCCCTCTTGGAGACACGCCGGTGGCGGCAGGTGAGCATTGAGGCCTGTGTGCGCAGGGGCGGGCAGTCATCGCTGGGCGGCGGATCGGTCTGGGGACCAGGGCTGGGGTGCAGCAGGCGCACAGGATCACACAGGCACCACCGGTCACGGCGGTGGCCTCGTGGCTGGGTGGGGGGCACCGCCCTGGCAGACACGACCCTGCATGCGCTGACGAGATGTGCGCGGGTTGGCTTGGGACGAAGTCACCTCGTCTCCAGTGTGAATACGGCCGTTGAATGTGGCCGGGCACGTGTGTGTAGGCCTATGGTCATGATATGGCGGACACAGAGACACACGCAGTAGTTACTGTGGTGGCCATCCCGGAACTGGACCACGCCCAGGGCCCAGGGCTATTCATTCACGACATACGCCGGCCAAGGCCGCTCCGCTCAGGCTTACAGGGGAGGACCACATGGCTACATGTCCAAGTTCTTCCACACTGCCTGGGGTAGCCTGTTTGCGTCCACTGTCCACTACACTGCAAACACCAGCAGTAGGTGTCCACATGGACATGTCTGTGCTCTGCATACTGCAGTCTGTCCAGCACATCTCCGCCACACTTGGCATTGTGTCCTTTCTTATTGCTGGGTCACTTGCCTCCTTTGCACATTCTTGGTTCCCACCTCTCCCCACATTCTGCAATTGTGTAGCAGAGGGGCTCTGCCTTTGTGGATGGTTTGTCTACATGTCTGGCCCATGTTACCACGGTTACTTGTGTTGTCGTGTCCGGTAGTTGGGCATGTTGGTTGGCATGTTGTATGTGATTTTGTTACGTGTGCTCTCCCACAGTTGTGAGTTGTGTGATTGTGGAGTTGAGGTGTGTGGTGTGTTCAGTTAGTTCTTACCAATGAGCAGTGCATTGCCATAGGTGCCATCCTGGAAGCGCTGGTTGATGATGGACTGTCGGAAGATGTATGTATCATGCACACTGCCTGTGGAGTTGGCGACGACATTGGTGAACTGTCCCCGGTGGTCCACTATTGCCTGCACATTGATGGAATGCGTGTGCTTTCTGTAGCGGTAATTGTGTGCAGGGTCAGCAGGGGGCACAAGTGGTACATGTGTACAGTCAATTGCCCCCGACACGTGCGGTAAGGCAGCTATGGCATAATTCCCTTGCATGGTCTCCAGCTGTTCATGCACAACGTGGGGGAAGTGGAGGTGCAGGGGTATCAAGATGAAACAAACCGTGATGTTTACAGGTATGATGAATCCTGCATGATGAGGCCGTAACAAATGTTTGGGTGGTCGTAACCTTCCTTTTCTTTCCTGCAGAGGTTACGAGCACACGAACTTCTGTTACAGTATATTTGGACTGGATTCATCATACCTGTATGCATTCCGGTTTGTCCAAGTGCAATACACTGTACCAGATTACGTTTGTGACTATGAGGACGCTTGACCATTGTCACCATTTCTCCAACAGGTTCCTGACTACTGATTTCGGGATATGGAATTGTATTGGGGAGTTCCCGCAGCATTTGCAGTTTATTGGATCCACACGTTGCCCTGGTGAAGTTCCCCGTTGGGAATGGAACGCGTTGGCTGAGCTTTTCGTCTTGTTGTTTATGTATTTGTGATAAAGTTCTGTTTTTCCACTACCGTTGACTACTGGACTTCATGACCTGGGGGGGAGGGTCCGGAGGGTGGTTGCGGTGGGTGTTGTGGCCCTCTTGGGTCTCCAGGCTGCACGATCATTGTCTCCATGGCATCTGTTGGTCTTCAGATGTGGCTCTAGGCTGGGCTCCCTCTCATACTGCAGGTTGTCGTCCTGCTTAACACCAGTAAAAGGCAGGTGTTGAATCCCTGCTGCTAACGCGCCTTATCGCCTGTTTTCGGATTGCATCGCTGATCTGGCTAGTCGTTGAGAATATCGCAAAGTGGTGTTTTCGTGTGTTTTTGCACGGGAACGCCTACTCTGCATATCATTAGCGTTAGTTGTCGCTCTCATCCGTGGCGATGTGTTTTGCGGCAGCTATCGCAGGAAAACTGGCGATGTCGGCAGGTTGCACCAGCTTGTGAATAGGGCGATAAGTCTATCGCCACTTTTGAGGCGCTAAAGTGCCGATAAATCGGCGATAAGTCCTTGAGAATATGCCCCAAAGTCTGATCTCTTACTTTCAAAAGAAGAAAATGTTCATTATATTCCTGTGCCACTCACAAAATAAGTGGTATGCCATATGCCTATATTTATTTTCAAAAGCATCCACATATACATAAGCCACATTTGGAGCAAATGTGGCTACTATGCTGGTCCCTTTGATTTCTAATAATAGGCACTCTTACCACATAAAATGACTGTTTTCTAATATGGTCTCAGTTAATTGAACAATGAAATCTATGGGCACTACATGCAGGGATAGTCTTCATGTCAGTATTTCTTGTATATCTGTTTGGAATTCCTTCTGGGGAGCATTATGTGACTCTTTGTCCAATCAGAAATGTTCTAATGCCCAAAGCACCCCCAGTGTTTACTTCAGCATATATGTCGTTTGCCTGTTTTATTCCATTGCATATGATTATGCGTGCAACAGCTAGGTCGTCTTTATTTTCTTCCCATCTTGCATTAAAAAAGATTTTGGGTTGGTTATACGGATCTAATGAGGGATTCATTATTCTAATGAAAAAATGTTTTAAGACAACAAATGAAGAAAATAAACAAACCTGAAAATCATGTTAAACCCTGGACGATTGTGTTTTGAAAAAAGCAGTAAAAAAAAGTCCAAACTATGACAATTCAAGAAGTCATCTGCTCAAAATAGTATGCAGTTAAAGGAGGACACTAACTTAAATATAGCTTAAATATAATACTCTACGACGTCACCAATGTTTATTTAAGTAGGGTCATAAATTAAAAGACAGTTTCTCATCCCCCACGAACGTTTCATTCTTCATTCTTCATTCACAGGAGAACGTTTTCTCCCAGCAATAAATGCAGTATGTGTAAAACAGGTATATCTGGTCGTGAACTTAAGTTTATAACCACATTTATCACTGTGACTAGGACCCAAAGAATGCATGCAGGTTAAATATTTTATTGCAGAATAAGCAGACTACAAAGAAGCATGGACAAAATATATGTGTGATCTGAATTATGCGAACATTGACAGATTCTCCCTCCATTAAAGCAGGGACTTTTGGTGGGGCAGATGTTTCAGAACTATATTTCCGTTGTTCATTGTAAAGGGATATGGAATATTGGTATTTATGAAAAATGCATGTAATAACCACATTCATATAGTAAATACCATGAATATCAGATCATATCACTTCTGTTCCTAAGACCAAATAGACTCTCATGTATGAGCATCTGAGCTGAAACTGAGAGGGACAAAAAGCATATTTAAACCGTAAAAAGACACAAACAAGGTCAAGCATGTTGTAACGGATTGCATATTGCCCTCTCAAAGATGGAAGCTGAGAAAAACTATGAGGAAAAAAATTAATTGTCCAATGATTGAACTGTAGCCTACATTTTAAAAGAGAAATGCAAGCACTTATATGCTCACACGTCATACCTTTTGAAAACCAAACCAAAATGAGAAGCAGCGATTCATACCGCCCAGTGGAGGGTAGCACCCTTTCCAGGGACGGTTTGGAGGTTTCTGTTTTATGAAAAATATGGTAATTTTAATTCATGTTGAGCCAGAAACATTGATAATATTTTACAGATTAAAGAGCATTTCTTGCAGAAATTGGTGGAATTTTGACGAAATATAATAACAAAATGTATGTTTTACAGTAATTTCAACCAGAAATATCAGTTGGAAATGCATCATATTTAAATATAGCTGCACTGGTAAACCTGGTGTTGAAGGAAATAATGAAAGAATTAGAGATAATTGTTGCATTTCAGAGGCACATGGGGCTAGCATCATTAGAACTTTATAGGATTCTAATATTGCTTAACAGAAAGGGGCTTATTCACAAAGGTAAGTATTAAGGAATTTGTGATATTTCATGTGTATTGAGCCACTGATATTTATAGGCCCAAGGTTAGAATCTGAAAAGATGTAAAGGTCCTGTACAAGAAAAATCTGAAGTATCTACGCAAAGCAATATTTTCAGAAAATCATTGGAAATTGATGCAGTTTAATACTTTTGGGCGAAAACAGTTTAATGAATTTGTTTATGCAGTGGAAAATTAATCACTCTGTTAGACCTGGCCCATTGTGCAGGATCACCTGCAGCTTTTTGACTTCTTTTGTTGAACCAATTTTTGTTAGCATTAGGACTCTGTCACATTTTTCCCAGCTATCCCAGAATGGTTGTACGCTGAATCTCACATTTTTGGAATGTATGTAACATAATGAAGTCCCAATCCTTGTCACCTAACTCTCTTCCCATGTCCGGTGACCACTTGTCATTTAAGTCTGCAAGGTCAGGTTTGAATGTGTCTTTGAGTATTCTATTTAAATGTGATACTGTTTTCCTCCCATGTTCTACTGTGAACATAAGTTGCTAAGTGGCACTAGCAGGTGGTTTTGTGGTGATAGCCATGATTTCTGGTAATTTTAGCTTTCTCTCCATCCAACATAGGTCAGTAGAGGGTGATTCCACAAACCACTTGGTGACCCACTGTCGATATGCCAAGAGATAAGAGAGTTTATAGCAGGGACTCCTAAACCTCTGTCCACACTAGGAAGCTGCATTTGCACAGATTGTTTGCAAAAAATGAAACAATTAACGACCTCTGCCCCATTGGAGTTTTCCCCAATATTGTGGTGGTCATTTTTCTTTTTTTTTACTATTCTCATTGCCAGGATATACCTGACATTTAAAAAAAAAAAAAAAAGCCACCACACAGTCCACTCTAAATAGGGTGGACGGTTAGATGGCTTGCCTCGGACAGTCCCTGCTCAGTTGGGCATCTGAGGTAGTTTTACATCAACAGAGTAAATCTTTGCTCTGTCAGCATAAAACTTGTGGTCCGTGGACCTTGAGTTTAGCAGATAGAGCACTCTGTTGCAATGGAACACTCTGTGCGCCAAACTCTAAATCAGCTCCTAGAGGCCCATCAAATGCAAATAAGTATTGACCCTGCTATTCATGGGAACAGTCCATCCTGAACCTTGGTCATCTCAATGATTCACCCTGCAGTCAACTGCTTTTTAGTTCTGAAATTTGAGATTCACAGCCCCCAAGTCTCGCTGTCTAAGCTACTCCCCTGCCTAGCACATGTAGTGAGCTAATCAATAGTTCCATGACTAGTGAAAATATTATTGGGACAAGTGGGCATCCTTTGCAGATTCCCCTTTGTACATCAAATGCAGCAGATATGAGTTAGCTCATTTTTACTCTTTCGGTTGGGGGGGCATATATTATCTAGATCCATCTTAGCATTGTATCACACATTCCCATCCTTTTTAACACTTCAAATATGTACCCCTAGATGACCATACGAAATGTTTTTCCAAAGTCTCCAGAAGAGACTAGTGGTGTGAGCTCAGGCAGGTGGAATAACCACCTTATCTTAGGGGAGGTTTTTGGCCTGTGTGCACCAACACAGGCAGCGCTCTAAGGAGGCGATTCGACTTTACCAAGAATTTTGTAATTGGTATTGGGCATTGAAAATGGTTGAAATGCTGTTTTGGCCAGCATGCTTCTACTGGGTTTGGAAAGCACGACAATCAAAGTATATTTAATGGAGCATGGCAGTGCAGCTCTTTGCTCTTTGATAGGCCTTCTCATACAAAATCAGTAATGTCAATGCCAATTGCTCCGCATAACACTTATAAAGATTCCAATCTGTCTGAACCAGGTGTATCCCCCTAATAAATTCAGTTATAGATTTTTGTATCTCTTGCAGAGTAACTGGATCTTCCAATTCCTCCATCTGCTCAAGCTGAAATTGCGTCAGTGCAACACCACATAGGTAGAGTGTCATATTTTAAACCGTCAATGAACTTTTAGGATGAGTTAAATTTGTAATCCTTTTTCCTTCCCTTTCCTTCCCCTTCCTTCCTTACCTTCTTTTCCCACCCCCCTCCTTTATGAAACTTTGGTACGTCCCTCGATGGTTGAGATGGTGGAGTTCAAAATAGGAGCCATTAACGGCATTCTGTATTTTACCTGGAGGCTGACGAGTCAATAAAAAGTAATTCTCTTATCCTTTAATCTCTCTGTCTTGCCCCTACTTCCAAGTCCAGGCTGCATGTCTGAAACTAGCAGTGCGTGGGAAAGGAAGCCGTCCTGAGGGAGAGTTTCCTGGTTTGTGATGCAGTGAGATATCGCCCATTTCTCCACCCATCTCAATCTTATCCCCACCGAGAAGGTGGATCCAATCTCCCTGCCTGTGGGAGTGTCTGGTAAAGGTGCCACACATTTCTGCTTCTATCCAGAGGAATAGACTGTTTTCTTTTCACTCTCTGCCTCCTTCTTTTATCGGTGGCCATCTTGAATGCAAGTTTATTGTGTCTCCAAGTGTCACATGTGCTCTGAGACTTTTGAAAGAGTGTGCAGAGACTTTCTAATTCATGTTGGAATCTTAAGTGCTCTTTGCCTCAAATTACATTTCTATTTCAAGTATATTGGAAGAATTCCTTTTTATATATAAATTAGTCTTATTACCATCCAGTACTTATGTATATCTACAAAGGATATTGCCTCAAGAATGCAATTTGATCCACCTCAAAACTTTTTACAATACAAGGGGGATTCAACAATAGAATGGAAAAAATGTTCATGACATACATGTCAGCAATCGATGCACATAGAATGGCAGTTGAACAGAAAAAAACATATTGTTACCCTTATTGGGATCTGAGGGACAAGAAATATTCTGTTCACTGCCCAAAGTTGAAGCCCCTGCTGACCAAGATGAATATGACACTTTCGAAGAGGCAATACTAAAATTAAAATTGCGTTTGAACCCTACATTGATCATCACACTGGAGAGATACAATTTTTATACCCGATGCTGAAAAGAATGAAAGTATTGACGAATTTCTAACTGCCCTCCACAGTTTGTATCCAGTAATTTTTGGAAGACCACCGATGAGAAGATTAGAGATCAAATCTTGGTTAATTCCCCTAATAGGAGAATCAGAAAACATCTATGGGTAATGGGAAATTCTTCATTAGATGAAGTGGTCAAATCAGCTAAGGCAATTGAACAATCTATAGCGTGGGTTAAAGAAGTTGACACTGAGAAAATTGACAAACAGGAAAAAAAAGAGTGCTATACCAACTCCAAAGATAAAAGCAGAGTCTTCCCAGCGGATGCAAGAAGGTGATCAAAAATGTTGTTTCAGATGTGGAAGCAGCTCACATGTTGCTAACATCATGAGGTGTACTCCCTGGGAAAAGAGTGAGGTATATGTAAATGCATAGGTCATTTTACAAAAGTGTGAAGAGACAAAAGTCATCAGGGGAGGAATAAAGTTTCTCAAGTCACTAAAGAAAATATCAAGGAAGAAGGAAGTGGGAGTGGAGTTATTGACTCCCAAAACTAGATTCTCTTGATGGATCGGCATGATCACAGGGTAGCTCGGCCACTAATCGCACGCACCGACACAAAAGTTTGCCACAACGCCACTGAGCGTCCGTTCACACCGGTGCTATTGGCTCCTGCCATCCGTTCTTCCTGGGTTCTTACCCTGAAGGTACACCATTTCATTTGGTGTGAGTAGGTGAGGGCATGGTTTTCTTCTTTTGCATCAACCGCCCTCAGTGAGTAGATAAAGGGTTTGCTGGTCCTGAAGAAATGCCACGATCATACAGACGTTAAGAGGCATGAAACATGTAGACCCACATCCTTACTAAGTACATGCCACAAAGGAACAATATATCCTTTTCTTGCGACAACGAAGGTTTTTAATCATAACATAGAACTCATTAATTAAAGTCAGTTCAGCCTGTTCCTATAGTTTTTTTTAGCTTACACTTTTCCTGCACTCTACTCACTTACTATATTCACCACACTCATCACACCCCTCTTTCATCATCGGCAAGAAAAAAAGAACTCTGGCAAAGAGCCCCCTCGCAGGGACCGTTGGGCATTGCAGCTCCAGCCCAATGAGGAGCTGCCTAATGATGAAGCATGACACCCCTTGGGGTGTCTGAGGGCTCTTACTCTGACAAGGAGCACTCCCTTCTAGTGCCCACCCAGTAAGAACCGTATACACCCCCCCTTTTCCTCCATAGGAACAGCATACCTCTTTCTTTACAGTTTACCTCTCGGGCGCGTATGCTAGACCTTTTTTTGCCCCCGGTCCCCCCTAGTTTTTTTAAAGAAACTGGATTGTCATAAAGGAACATACTTCCGCCACCTCTAGTGTGCAAATTTATTGTTCCTAAAGTTGAATTTCAAGTTATGGCCAATTCTTGTTCGCCATTCTCCATAATTCCCAAGTGTACTTTGGAAAAATTCTTCGCCTCCAAAGTTTCAAGGCTTAACAAACCAGATGTGAAAGTTTGTACATATGATGGCAATAGGATTGACTTCCTTGGATATTTCGTTGCAGACACTAATTTTAAAGATAGATCTGCGTGGATAAAATTTTGTGTGGCAAAAAAGAGAGTCTGAATTATAAGATGGAGAGATCAAATCTCCTCAACATAATCCTTAATCCAAGTGCCAAGGAACAAGTGATGGTGACTACAGAGGAAGAGTATGGTTCTAATGTGATATCTGCTTAGCCAGAGATATTCAGGAAAACTGAAATTGGCAAGCTCAAGGGTTTCACACACTGTATTAAACTAAGGAAAAATGTGGTGTTAGTCAAACAAAAACTGAGGAATGTTCCTTTTAGCGTGAGAAATGATTTACAAATCTTACTGCCGAATTTACAAAGAGATGATATAATTGAGGAAGCAGAATCCTCTGAATGTATAGCTCCGGTGGTTTTAATCAAGAAAAACAATAGCGAGCCGAGACTATGCTTAGACCTTAGGGCACTTAATGCAAACATTGTTGTTGACCGCCCTCTTCATAATATCAATGATTTATTGTCTATGCTGGGTGGTGCTTCCGTGTTCTCCACTCTTGACATGTGCAGTGCGTATCATCAAGTGAAACAAGAGTCAAGACCACTAACAGCTTTTATGACGCCATTTGGAGTCTTCCAATATAAATGTATGCCCTTCGGTCTACCCTCTGTGGCCTCAGTCTTTCAAAGAATATGTTTCATACCTTTAAGGACATGGAGACAAATGTTAGATATTTTCAGGACGACGTGTTAGCTTTCACTAAAGACTTGGAACAGCATGATCAGATACTGAAAGAAGTCTGCCAAAGACTTGCAAAGAATGGACTTGTCCTTAGTGCTGACAAATGTAATTTATTTAGCTCTATGGAGAATTACCTTGGTCATACCATTTCAGCTGAAGGCATCACACCCAGAGTTTCTCTAATGGAAGCAAAACGTCAAGCTACAGCTCCAGATGACCGTGAAATGTTGAGATCCTTTGCCGGTCTCTGTGACTATTATGGAAAATTTGTCAATAACTTTGCTACCCAAATGGAACCCTTTGGTAAGCTTTTAAGAAAGGATGTTAACTTTGTGTAGGGGAAAGAGCAACAAGTGGCTTTTGACTCTATAAAGCATCAGATTGTGTATGCTCTTACTTTGCAAACAATTTCCAATGAGAAACACTGCACCATCATAGTTGACACTAGTACCTATGATCTTGGTGCTGTCCTTAGTCAAAGTTCTGGGAATGTGAAATGGACTTTGGCATTTGCATCCAGAACCCTTACAGAAGTTGAAAGACAATACTCAGTTATACGAAAATAATTAATTGCATGTATTTGGGCTGTTGAGCATTTCCACCATTTTAAAAGGGGCACTAGGTTTATTATTCAGACTGATCACAAACCATTAGTATACATTATTTCTCCAAAGGGTGGTTTAGTATCTTCAGCCTGTGTAGCTAGACTAAGCTCTCGTTTGCAGGAGTGCAACTTTGATGCGTTACATATTCCAGGAAAATGTAATGAACCAGCTTATTGCTTTGTATGAAAGATTTACGGATGAAGAGGTGGATGTGGTAGCATGCATTTGAGATGTGTGTGCTGTCATTGCATTATACGTGAGTGAAGATGTTTGGTCCTTATAAGCTAGTAAAGCTAAAGAATTGTGCCAAGTAAAGGAATATATTGAGATGGATTTGCCTGAAATTAAATCCTTAAATGGGAGTTTTCCTTCTGTCTATCAAGTATCCTCAATAGTGGTTTGGTGTTTTGTGGAAACAAATGCATTCCATATTGAGGCATGCATAGTGTTCTGATCAACCAAAGCCACCAAAGTCACTCAGGAATGTCATCTTTGAAACATTTGTGAAGGCAATATTTCTGGTGACCCTCCATGGATGCTGAAAAAGAACAGTGGGTGAGAGAATGTGAATCCTGTTCCACATCTGTCAGGAACTGTAGAACAAAGCGCACACATATGCAGAGTGTATTGTGGTCCTCTTGTGCTTGGCAGAAGATCGGACTGGAAATTTCTGGACCCTTGAAATGCCTACCTAACAGTATGTGGCATGCAATTGTCACGATTGATTATCACTCTCGGTGGTATTAAGTTCTGATGACTAAGAATGTTGCAACATCGGAGGTTTTAGAATTTTTATTGGGAGTGTTTAGTCTGGAGGGTTTCCCAGACCTTATTGTCACAGATAATGCAGAACAGTTTACATCTATTGAGATGTCAGAGTTTCTTGGCACTTACAAAATCAAACACATTAGGATAGTACTGCATGATCTTCAGTGCAATGGACAGGTAGAAAGATTTAATAAATATCTCAAGGATAGTATTCTTTTGCCAACTGTCAGTAAAACGCCTCCTGCCTTGGCCATTAAGAAACGTTTGTGGACTTACCACATTACATCACATTCTGTTACTGGCCTTTCTCCATTTCTGTTATTGAAGAGGAGAGAGCCCACCTCTGCCATTCGTCCATGGTGGCTCAAAAACAAATTCCCATTTTTCAGTAATGGGGGTGCCACTGGTCACACACTTGCATCTGAGTAGAATAACATCAATGTAAATCCAAAGCATATTATCATGACTCCTATAAGATCAGAAGTTCTGACATCAAGATAAGAGACTTTGTTAAAATTCGTAATCCTACGAGTGTGGCAAAAGGTAGAAGCAAATTCCTTAGCCCCTTTAGAGTGGTAAAGATCAACAAAGGAAGTGTTGTCACACAAGTGGAAAGTGTTGGAATCTTAAGTGGGTGTCCAAATGTGTGTATTCTGGTACCCCATTGCAAGACCATAGTTATTCAGATAATTGTGATGAAAATGTTGATGATTGTGATTCCATGTTCCATTTAGGCAACTCTGCCTTTCAAGAAAATGACAATGGTCCAGTTTTTGAGGGAGAGAGTAATACCTTGAGACCAAGGGAAGAAGATCATGACACCATAAATGCCCAACAAGGGAATTCTTAGTGCATTGCAGAAAGGGTCAGAGTTCTTCCTCACTCAAGGATGCCCTCTTGGAAACTCATGCAAGGTGTTTAAAGTCATGTCTATTGAAGAAGAGAAATGTGTCATGTTTTAAAACGTTAATGAACTTTTAGAATGAGTTACATTTGTAAACCCTTTTCTTCCCTTTCCATCCCCTCCCTTCCTTACCGTCTTTTATTGCCCCCTCCTTTACAGGACTTGAGAATGTCCCTCAATGGTTGAGATGGTGGAATTCAAAATAGGCGCTGTTAATGGCATTTTGTATTTTACCTGGAGGCTGGCAAGTCAATAAAAAGCTATTCTGTCATCCTTTAGTCTCTTTGTCTAGCTATATACGACATAGTGCAACAAGCTCTGTATGGTCACCTCCCCTCTCTCAGCGTAGAGCTCATAATAATATTGCCTAAACTCTTAATTTATTATAGCATGTGATATGCTGTGCCTGTGTCTTGATCTGGGTTATTGGAGCCACTTGAAGCTCCGGCTTCAAAAGCCAGGCTAAGAATCTTCCAGCATCCTCCCCTGCATCTTGCCTTTTGACCATATAAGTTCTGCAATTGAGACAGAGCAATTAGGCATGAATGTCTCTTACCCATGTAAGGTCCATACAAATGTAAAGGCTGAATGGAACAGTGTGATCTGGGGTGTGTAATCACTCCACAAAGTTTTGTACGTCAGTCTTAAAGGGTGTTCTTGCGCCATCTAGTATCCTGATGCAGTGCCCCAGTTTTACCGTTTTAAATATGTCTCATTCAATCACAGGAAATGAGCAGGTCCCATCATTTTCCTAAAACTAATGACCAATTCCATCTCTGACCATTTGCCTATAGATGGCTAGGGTGTAATCTGGGAAATTCATAATGTTGGCATTGTGTACAAGGAAATGGCTAGTCTCCATGCTCTTTGTAGAACATGTTCTAAAAAGAGTTTCAATATCAATGTCTTCACCCTTTCTGTGACATAGAGGCTGGTGAGCCTCTGTAGTGCCACAGTTTGTTGCAGCCATTCCTGGAAGTCCCACCTTTCACAGCTTATTGAGTCTGGATCTCACCTCTGAGTCCTCACCAGGACCTCCAAGTAGAAGTTTTTTGTACGTTCTTTCACCTGAGAAGGCTCAGGATGCCAATTCTCCACAATGCCGAAGTTTCACATTACACTTTCTGTAATTATTCTCTAGTCATTAGTTAATATGCCTAAGTCCAGCACTATTGTGTTTATGTTGTTCTAATTTCTTCCTTGTGGCCATAAAAGCAGTAGGGGTAATGTCATGAGGTTGAGTGCTTGCTGGTGCTTCACCCTTAGGTGATTCTCAGATATCCCAGATGCTAGCTGATCCACATGCTGTGAATGAAGCTCCAAGTGTGGATTCTGTGAATTTATGGCTCTGAGCTTGCCTATAGAGAAGTGGCATTAACAACGGGAGTGCTTGTCTCACTGCACTTCAGGATGCCTGGTGACAGTGAGCAGTAGTATTCCTCCTATTGCCGCTTGATGTAGTATGTGTGTTCCTAATTATTTGACCATTTATTTGACCAATGCTGTGTCTTACGTGATAAAATGTCACTTAACTGGGTTTCATATCCAGCTATGGTGAATACTACCAGTTCCCACTGTTTGCTGTGGCCAGACTGCTGCCGATCTATGGTAGGTATTCACTCAGTGCTTTCAGGAGTTGTTCTGTTTATATGTTGCAAGCCCACTAACGGCAGCTGACGGTCACAACCAACGTCCACTGCACTGGTTCCCTTATCTCCCAACACTGAGGCCTGCCCGGGAGAGACCAAGAACCCATCACCCTCATCCAAGCCCCAGCTCCCTGCAAGTCATTCTCAGGCTCTACCCAATTGCTGCTTATGTTAGCTCAGACCATTCATATGCACCATGACCAGAACACATATTAAGAAGGCTCAATGCAGACATTGTTAGGTTCTGCGTTGTTCTAGGTTTCCTCTAAAATGTGATTCAGATCAGCGCTATTCCCAGTGCACAACTTTGTATCCAATTCCACAAATATCTTGTCAATTAGTCCACGGCATGGCTTTAGATCTACTGCAGCTAGTAGCCAAAGTTGGGGTCCCTAGAGAATGTCTAGCCAGAACAGTGGTACATGGTTGTGTCACAATATCGACCACAAAAATATCCTGATACCAACATACTGATGTAAAAATATCAATATCTATAAATATCTATAAATATTGACTTTACAAAATGTAGAATGCAAAGAACAAAAATATCTACTGAAAAAAATTAAGTATGTATAAAATGTTTACTCCCAAAATAACCAATAAAAAGTACTATTTCAAAAAATAACATTAAACTTAACCAAAATATCTATTACAAAAATATAGTTTACATAAATATTGAAAAGCTAATATTCAAACAAAATTAACTTTTATTTCGGTATTACTACCAAAACTTAAAATAAAAGTTCAATAATGTTTAAAAATTCAAACTAAAGCAGAAATCTCCCCCAAAGTAAATAGGATAGCTTCATATACATTATTATTTACCTTGCTACAAATATTTAAAAAAATTATATTCACCATTGTAATTGTAGTCCAGCATTCATAGAGGAAAGTGCTTAAACAAAAGATGAGATTACCTATGCTATCTCCCATGAATGAATATATATATATATATATATATATTATCTACTGGCGGTCGCCAGTAGATAGTTATAGTTAGGACCTATTATCCATAGGAAATTCGTAACATTCTATTCCCAATAACTTTGACGTCGTTTGACGAATCATCGCGAAATTTTCAAAACTAGTGGGGCGCTCCGGTCCGCTCCTGTCTTGAAAGTTTCGGGGTGATTCATCAAGCAGGGGCCGAGAAAAAAGGGGGGTCCCAAAACGTGTTTTCTCCATGTTAATTCCCATAGGAAATTTTAGACACGGCTACAGCCCGAACTGCTGAACGGAATTACACCAAATTTTGCAAAAAGGTAGCGCTTGGTTCAGAAAGCGACCTTTTTTTTTAAATGGTGTAAATCTGTTCAGTAGTTGCGGAGAAATTCAAAAAATAAGAGTCAAAAAATCGATTTCCCATAGGAAACTTTATGCAAGGCTACAGCCAAAACTGCTGAACGGAATTACACCAAATTTGGCATAAAGGTAGTGCTTGGGTCAGAAAGCACCCGTTTTAAAAATGGTGTAAATCCGTTCAGCAGTTTTGGAGAAAATCAAAAATAAATGTTTTGATATTTATGGCCGCGTTGGATCCGCGCACCCTCCCTATCACGAGCTTCATGCTAATTGGCTGTCAACACTCCAAACCAGGAAGTGTTGGCAGCCATCTTGTGCCTCGGTAGAACAAAGGCACAAGAAATGAGAGAAACAAACGCAAAAAACGCAAAAAGGGGGCAGGGTAGAAACACCCTGACCCCCTAGGCCTGCTTAGGGGGTCCCACAAGGACCCCCAGGGCCAAAAAAAGCATTTGGTTTTGTTTAAAAAATCGGCGGGATGCGATTAGGATGCGCGGATCCCGCCGTGAAAAAAAAAAACGAAGCGCGGTCTCCCGCGCTTCGATGGTATTTGGCCCCCGGGTGGGCCAAGTCCCGGGGGCATGCGGGGTAAATTATAAAATTGTGTGGGGGGGCCTCTAAGGCCCCCCCAAGGCCCGGGGACCGCCACCCCCCGGGGCTTTGAAATACAAATGGTGCGGGAGGGCACTCGGCCCTCCCGCAGCCCCGAAGACCGCCACCCCGAGGCTTCTTTTTAAAAAAAATTAAAATACCTGTGTGGCCCCCCCACATGCCCCGGGGACCGCCACCTCCCGGGGGCACTAAGAATTGAAATGTGGGGGTCCGTTTCGGACCCCCAAGCCCCAGGGACCACCATCTCCCCGGAGCTTTGCAGATGTTGGGAGGGGGGCCGCGCGGCCCCCCTCCTGGAGCCTGTGATGGCCCTGGGGACCACCACCCCCCAGGGCCGGCTCCTGCAGTGTCCCGGGGTGCCCACCCCCGGGACACTGCTGTTTGCTATGGCAGGGCGGGAGCCTTGCGGCTCCCGTCCTGCCAAAGGAAACTTGCTTTGAATTTTGGAAGAGAGAGCAGGAAACCTGCTCTCTCTTCCAAAATTCAAAGCAAATCAGCTTTCCACACGGGGAGCTGCATCTAAGCAGTTCCCCGTGTGAAAGCAATGCCGGCTCCCGCAGGACGCGGGAGCCGGCGGGACCGTGGGGGATTGGGGACCCCCACGGTCCCCAACGGATAGAGCCGGCCCCGGGGGATGGGGTCCCCGGGGCAAGTAGTGGCCCGGGAGGGGGGCCACGCAGTCCCTCCCCAAAAAATAAATAAATAAAATAAATAAATAAAAAAAGGCCTGCCCCGGGGGATGGGGTCCCCGGGGCAAAAGAAGGCCCGAGGAGGGGGGCCACGCAGCCCCCCTCCTTAAGAAAATACAAAAAAAGTGTGGCTATGCCCCGGGCTGCGTTGCAGAGAGGTGGTGCAGGCCACGCCCCTTTTTACACCTCTCTGCGACACAGCTCTGTGGCGCTTACTGGAGGTACCTGGTGGGCTAGTTGGACCCCAGGGACCCTTAGGATTCAAGGGGACTTTATCCCCCAACTTAAAACAGCCAGAGGGCGTGTTTGCAAACATGTAACCTCAGGCCCCCCCTCCCTACACCAGTGTGCAAACGCGCCCCATGGCGCGTTTTAAGAGGTAGTTTTAATTCCCCTGCCCTATTATGTACTAGGGAGTTACAGAGGAGGTCATGCTAATCACAGGGGTACCCCAACGCATAGTGTTCCCTAGTGTATGTAGGTGTTTTAACTGTATTCTAAGTGTCTTTTACCATAGCACTGGCTCTAGGCCTGGTTAGTCAGAGTCAGTTACCACCAGTACCCGTCTGGAAAAGGTGTGGGCACAGGATGATTTTGCAACAAGGCCTCTTTCTGCTCCTCTGTTGGTTCTTTCTGCACATGTCTTGCTTCTTCCTGCATTTTTCTTCGTCTTTGTGGACTTCTGTTTCTTTCTACATTTCTTTTGCTTCTTTCTGTGCGTTTTTCTTCTTTCTTCACATGTCCTACTTCTGTAGGCATAGTTACAAACCAGCATTTAAAAAACCTTTGAAATTCACTGAAAAAACCATAGGTTTCAGGCACGTTATAGTTAGAAATTAGCATTTAAAAAACCTTAGAAATTCACTGAAAAAACCATAGGTTTTAGAGAAAGTTATAGTTAGTTGGACATTGCACTCGTACAAAACCCGTGAAATTCCCCCGTTATAGTTAGTTCAGCTAACTATAACTCGCGCCCCCGCAATGCACTGCTGATGACGTCACATATTACATCACTCATGACATGGTCAGTGACATCACTGATGACATCACTGATGACATCTCAAATGACATCACTGATGACATCATCCATGTGATAATTTCATGCATCTTCTCACACCCTAATATAACCTTTGATACACCCATTCTAAATTACAGACTGCCATTGTCAAAACCATAGACACTCCAACACCAATAACTACATACACACTCACTGATTCTTCGGTCTACTCACACATCCACTCACTCACCCGTACAGTAACTCATACTTATAGTCACTCAGTACAGGACTATCATATGCACTCATACACCTACATAGACACTCACACACCGCCACTCATCCATAGAGGTACTCACACACCTAGTCAGTCATGCAAATAATTAATCACACTGCCATTTACTCACCTATACAGTCATACACACACCAGCTCACTTACTCATGCAAATACTAGCACATACTTAAGCTCTTATACAATCACTGATACAAGCACACACTCATCCATACAGCCACTCTCACAATCACACACTCTCACTTATAGCCATTTATATACTCCAACACACATATATACTGCCTTTCACATATGTAGTTACTCACACATGTACCACTGAGATATACATTCACTCACTAACACACCCATACACACACTCACCCACCCATACAGTCCATCACAGATGCACTCTTGAAACCATGCACCCAGTGAATCACCCACTCACACATCTATGCAAAGAGTCACACACACCCCACCCACACAAACTCTCATGCACCCATACAGATACTCAGACAACCAATCAATAACCCATGTAGACACTCATGTAGCTATTCAGAAACCCATGCAGCCGCTAACACACCAACAGACAGACGGATACAGACATTCACACAGTTTAGTCACTAACCCATGCATTCAGTAAGATACGTTTAATCACTCACTTATAGAGTCAGTCACGCACCTACTAAATCATCCATTCAGACAATTATACACCCACTCATTCTTCAATACGCCTTCCCTATATATATTAAACATATTTAAACTTTACAGTAACACACACTCACTGGATGATGTCATCAGTGATGTCATCAGTGATGTCATTTGAGATGTCATCAGTGATGTCATCAGTGATGTCACTGACCATGTCATGAGTGATGTAATATGTGACGTCATCAGCAGTGCATTGCGGGCGCGAGTTATAGTTAGCTGAACTAACTATAACGGGGAATTTCACGGGTTTTGTACGAGTGCAATGTCTAACTAACTATAACTACTATTATCCCGCCGATAAAAAAAAAAAATCAAAGCGCGGTCTCTTGCGCTTCGATGTTATTTTGCCCCCGGGTGGCCCAAGTCCCGGGGGCATGCGGGGTTTATTTAAATAATGCTGGGGGGGCCTCTCAGGGCCCCCCAAGCCCCGGGGACCGCCACCCCCCGGGGCTTTCAATTTAAAATGGTACGGGAGGGCACTCGGCCCTCCCGCAGCCCCAGGGACCACCACCTCCCCGGGGCTTCTTTTTTTAAAAAAACATTTCCTGTGTGGGGGCTCGAGCCCCCACACGCCCGGGACCGCCACCTCCCGGGGCACTAATAATGTAAATGCGGGGGTCTGTAACGGACCCCGAGCCCCGGGGACCACCACCTCCCCGGGGCTTTAAAGACATGGGAGGGGGCCGCGCGGCCCCCTCCTGGAGCCTGTGGTGGCCCTAGGCACCGCCACCCCCCAGGGCCAGCTCCTGCAGTGTCCCGGGGTGCCTACCCCCGGGACACTGCTGTTTGCAATGGCAGGACGGGAGCCTCGCAGCTCCCGTCCTGCCATTGCAAACTTGCTTTGCTTCATTGAAGCGAGAGCAGGAAACCTGCTCTGGCTTCAATGAAGCAAAGCAGAATTGCTTTTCCATAAGGGGAGCTGCATGTCAGCAGCTCCCTTATGGAAAAGCAATGCCGGCTCCCGCAGGACGCGGGGAGCCGGCGGGACCGTGCGGGGATTGGGGACCCCCCACGGTCCCCAACGAGTGGCCAGGCCCCGGGGGATGGGGTCCCCGGGGCCATTAGAGGCCTGGGAGGGGGGCCATGCAGACCCCCTCCCAAAAAAAGGAATTTTTTTAACAAAAAAAAAAAGGACGCAAAGGCCGGCCCCGGGGGATGGGGTCCCCGGGGCCTTTAATGGCCTGAGGAGGGGGGCCACGCAGCCCCCCTCCAAATATATATTTTTTTTTTAAAAAGAGGGCATGCCCCGGGGGATGGGGTCCCCGGGGCAAATACAGGCCCAGGGAAGGGGGGCCACGTGGCCCCCTTCCCGTTTATAAAAAAAAATAAAGGAACAGCCTCAGGCCCCGGGGACAAAAGTGGATAAGGGAAGGGGGGCCACGCAGCCCCCCTCCCATTAAAAAAAAGAAAGCAAAAAAAATAAAAACGGTATCGTGCCGGAGGCCCCGCCCCCTCCCTGCAGCACTCTGCAAACGCGCCCCCAGGCGCGTTGTAAGAAGGGGAAGTAATTCCCCTTGAATACTGGGGGTCCCTGGGGGCCAACTAGCCCACCAGGAACCTCCAGTATGCACCAGGGAGCTGCGTTGCAGAGAGGTGTTCAGAGGCCACGCCCCTTTTTACACCTCTCTGCAACGCAGCTCTGTGGCGCTTTTTGGAGGTACATGGTGGGCTAGTTGGTCCCCAGGGACCCTCAGGATTCAAGGGGACTTAATCCCCCAACTTAAAACGCGCCACGGGGCGCGTTTGCACACTGGTGAAGGGAGGGGGCGGGGCTTCAGGTGACATGTGTGCAAACAGGCCCCGTGGCGCGTTTTAAGATGGGGATTTAAATCCCCTTCAATCCTGAGGGTCCCTGGGGGCCAACTAGCCCACCAGGTACGTCCAGAAAGCGCCACAGAGCTGCGTTGCAGAGAGGTGTAAAAAGGGGCGTGGCCTCTGAACACCTCTCTGCAACGCAGCTCCCTGGCGCATACAGGAGGTACAGGGTGGGCTAGTTGGACCCCAGGGACCCTCATGATTCAAGGGAACTTAATCCCCCAACTTAAAACGCGCCACGGGGCGCGTTTGCACAGTGGTGAAGGGAGGGGGCGGGGCATGTTATTGTTAGAAATTAGCATTTCAAAAACCTTTGAAATTCACTTAAAAAACCATAGGTTTCAGGCACGTTATAGTTAGAAATTAGCATTTAAAAAACCTTTGAAATTCACTGAAAAAACCATAGGTTTCAGACACGTTATAGTTAGAAATTAGCATTTAAAAAACCTTTGAAATTCACTTAAAAAACCATAGGTTTTAGGGACAGTTATAGTTAGTTGGACATTTCACTCGTACAAAACCATAGAAATTCCCCCGTTATAGTTAGTTCACGTAACTATAACTCGCGCCCCGCAATGCACTGCTGATGACTTCACATATTACATCACTCATGACATGGTCAGTGACATCACTGATGACATCACTGAAGAATGTGCTAGTATTTGTATGAGTAAGTGAGTTGGTGTGTGTATAACTGTATAGGTGAGTAAATGGGTGTGTGCTTAATTTTTGCATGACTGACTAGGTGTGTGAGTACCTCTATGGATGAGTGGCGGTGTGTGAGTGTTTATATAGGTGTATGAGTGCATATAATAGTCCTGTACTGAGTGACTATAAGTATGAGTGACTGTACGGGTGAGTGAGTAGATGTGTCTGTTTTGACCTAAGAATCAGTGAGTGTGTATATAGTAATTGGTGTTGGAGTGTCTATGGTTTTGACAATGGCAGTCTGTAATTTACAGTGGGTGTATCCAAAGTTATATTAGGGTGTGAAAAGATGCATCAAATTATCACATGGATGATGTCATCAGTGATGTCATCATTGATGTCATTTGAGATGTCATCAGTGATGTCATCAGTGATGTCACTGACCATGTCATGAGTGATGTAATATGTGACGTCATCAGCAGTGCATTGCGGGGCGCGAGTTATAGTTACGTGAACTAACTATAACGGGGGAATTTCTATGGTTTTGTACGAGTGAAATGTCCAACTAACTATAACTGTCCCTAAAACCTATGGTTTTTTAAGTGAATTTCAAAGGTTTTTTAAATGCTAATTTCTAACTATAACGTGTCTGAAACCTATGGTTTTTTCAGTGAATTTCAAAGGTTTTTTAAATGCTAATTTCTAACTATAACGTGCCTGAAACCTATGGTTTTTTAAGTGAATTATATATATGTATGTATATATATATATATATATATATATATATATATATATATATATATATATATAAATATCAATGGAATTCCTGCCCTTTCCTCTCCCATAGCAGGAAAAACAAGGATTTCCGAAAATAAATTTATTACTTGGCGGACGCTGACAAAGGACGACGCGTTTCGATGGTCACTGAAACCTTTATCACATAGTGCGGCTGCCATTTTCTTAACATTTAAATACTGCTTGTGACTACTCATCTTGGTGTAGACACTGAAAAAATACTGTGTGCAACAAGTATAATTCATTCAATATGCGGTAAGTGATTGAATTACTAACTGTGTTAAAGTTGAAATAAAATAAAATACATTAACATGAAATACAATGTGACATGATGCCATGAAGTGCAAAGTGCAAATATTGATTAAATGGCATTCCTGACATTTCATCACTAAGTAGTGTATCTCAGAATGCTGTGTGATAAATCATTCACGCATTGTACAGCAACTCAGAGAATATTAAGGAATAATACATTGCCATCAATTAAACAATTAAACATGTTACCCTGAATTTGCATCATAGAAGGTACCACAATCCCCATGCATCAATTGAATTCCAAGAGAGCTACATTTTTGGCATGTCCTGTAGACTTGCATATATTTGTCTTAATTTCAATTTTTCAAATCCTTTCCATCTGTTTTATCTTTATTACAACCAACAATGTTTAGCAGCCTATATTGGTCCAGAGGCCCCTTATGTGTGTACGCATAAATGCATAGTGTGCTTTTACCACTCAATTTTGCGCCATTGGGCTCATGCTCTACAACTATATTTAGATACAAGGGCATGGAAGCTGTGAAAAACTGTACTTAAAACAGGTGTCCAAATCCTTCAAACCTGATGGAGTAACTTATTATATACAATAATGCTAGCCACACTCGCCCTACCTCTAATTGATCTCTGGAAAAACACTAACCCAATTAGTGAAATAAAATAGTACTGAAACTACCCTTAACCCAGACTTTTTACAAAATAATTTGCACATTATGCTCATAGCAATATCCAAGTGTTAGTGAATATAAAACATATGCAAGCTGCAGATAAAACCTCTGCAGTTGCAGCATAAAGCACTTAACCTTGGCTGTGAGATAGCGGGGACAGATTCTTAGAAACCATATCTAATGCATTTACAAATGTATATACAGTTCTTCATCTGAATTCAGACCATTAGGTATTTTACTATTCAACATGATAATGTAACGAGACTCTAGTCTACGCAATTTTTGTTCTCTGTTACCTCCCCTCACATTGCTCGGGACTGAATCAATAACAAAGTACACCAGATCATTAGTGTTACCCTCATGTCTTTCGTGAATATGGCGAGCTACTGGATAGGTTTTATCATCCTTAGCTATAGCGCGTAGGTGCTGTAAGATTCTTACGTGCACCATATGTTTGGTACTGCCTATGTACATCTTAGGGCATGAGCATTGTAATACATATACCACAAAGTCACTCCTGCAATTGTAGGAGTGACGGATCTTAAAAGGGGTATTGTACAACAGGCTTTGGAATTCATTCTTGTTGAGACCTATGCTACATGCCTTGCATCTATGGCATTTACTAAACCCAGAGGTGGGGGTTAGCCATGACTATGACTTGGCCATTTCAGGGCTGCTGGTACACAATTCTCCTCTCATGGATTTGACCCGCTTAAAAGAGAGGAGTGGCTGTTTGGGCATGGATTGCTCAATGATCGGGTCACTACGAATTAAGTTCCAATGAGATTTGAGGATATTTCTCACTCTATGATGGTACATATTAAAGCCCGTAATCATTCTCACTGCTCCCCGGCTACTTGCCTCACTGTTTCTCTCTTTGAACAATAGTGTCTCTCTAGGTATGGACTTCACTTTGCTTTGGAGCAATTCAATAATGTTTGATCATAGCCTCTTGCTCGAAACCTCTGTTCTAGTTCACCTTGGACCTGTTGTAAAGATTGTTCATCACTGCAATTCCGTTTCCTACGGAGGTTTTCCGCATAACGAATACTCTGCCTCAACTTCAATGTATGAAAACTCTCGACATGAAGGATTGAATTTCCTGCAGTTTCCTTTCTAAATGTTTTTGTGTGGATCTTCTTGTCATGCACAAATACCTTTAGGTCTAAGAACTCAACTTCACTCTTACTGATCTTACTGGTGAATGATAAGTTCAGGTCATTTGAATTGATACGGCTCACAAACTCCCTAGCAGATTCTAAGGAGCCCTTCCATAGAACAAAGAGATCATGCATATATCGGGCCCAGAGGACAATGTTGTCCATTGATTCTGCAGCGAATTCAGTTGTGAGCACCCGCTCCTCCCACCAGCCCATATGCAAATTTGCATAGCTGGGGGCGAAGCAGGTGCCCATCACTGTGCCCTGTATTTGTTTGAACAGATGTTTATCAAACAAGAAAAAATTGTTGTCCAAGCACCACTCCATCATCTGGAGTATCATTAGAGTGTGTTGGTATGCACTGATTGATCTGGTACTTAAAAAGTGTTGAGTTGCCCTCAATCCTTGTTCGTGTCGGATGCTAGTGTACAGGGATGATACATCCAGGGTCATAAAGACATAACTGTCATCCTACGTGATATTGTACACCTTTTTAAGAAAATCACTTGTATCTAAAATGAATGATGGTAAATTCCTTACATGCTCTTGTAGGAAAAAGACTATGTATCTAGATGTTGTTTCACATAGCCCCCCTATTGCTGATATGATTGGTCTTCCCGGGGGTTAGTCGCATTTTTGTGTATTTTGGGAATCAAATACCAAATCGGAATAACTGGATGTTCCACCTTCAGAAATTTGAATTCCTCATTTGTTAGTAGACCCATCCCACGCCACCTGGATAGCTCTGCATGAAACCTGTCTTTGATGTCATTGTAACTGTTCTGTGACATCCTACTGTAACAACGTTTATCATTCAGTTGCAGGTATGCTGCAGCTTTGTAGAGAATGAGGGGCCATAGTACTATGTTGCTCCCCTTGTCAGATTGGCGCACTACAATATCACTTCTAGCTGATAGCTTCTGCATTACTGCATTATAGTCATGCATTCTCCCTGCGTTCTCTAGTCTGAATCTTTTGCTCTAATCAGTATATATATATATTAATATATATATATATTATATATTATCTACTGGCGGTCGCCAGTAGATAGTTATAGTTAGGACCTATTATCCATAGGAAATTTGTAACATTCTATTCCCAATAACTTTGGCGTTGTTTGACGAATCATCGCGAAATTTTCAAAACTAGTGGGGCGCTCCTGTCTGCTCCTGTCTTGAAAGTTTCGGGGTGATTCATCAAGCGGGGGCCAAGAAAAAAGTGGGGTCCCAAAACGTGTTTTCTCCATGTTAATTCCCATAGGAAATTGTAGACACGGCTACAGCCCGAACTGCTGAACGGAATTACACCAAATTTTGCAAAAAGGTAGCGTTTGGTTCAGAAAGCAACCTTTTTTTTAAATGGTGTAAATCCGTTGAGTAGTTGCGGAGAAATTAAAAAAATAAGAGTCAAAAAATCGATTTCCCATAGGAAACTTTATGCAAGGCTACAGCCAAAACTGCTGAATGGAATTACACCACATTTGGCAAAAAGGTAGTGCTTGGTTCAGAAAGCACCCTTTTTAAAAATGGTGTAAATCCGTTCAGCAGTTTTGGAGAAAATCAAAAATAAAAGTTTCGATATTTATGGCCGCGTTGGATCCGCGCACCCTCCCGATCACGAGCTTCATGCTAATTGGCTGTCAACACTCCAAACCAGGAAGTGTTGGCAGCCATCTTGTGCCTTGGTAGAACCGAGGCACAAGAAATGAGAGAAACAAACGCAAAAAACGCAAAAAGGGGGCAGGGTAGAAACACCCTGACCCCCTAGGCCTGCTTAGGGGGTCCCACAAGGACCCCCAGGGCCAAAAAAAGCATTTTATTTTTTTTTTAAATCGGCGGGATGCGCTTAGGATGCGCGGATCCCGCCGTGAAAAAAAAAAAAGAAGTGCGGTCTCCCGCGCTTCGATGGTATTTGGCCCCCGGGTGGGCCAAGTCCCGGGGGCATGCGGGGTAAATTATAAAATTGTGTGGGGGGGCCTCTAAGGCCCCCCCAAGCCCCGGGGACTGCCACCCCCCGGGGCTTTGAAATACAAATGGTGCGGGAGGACACTCGGCCCTCCCACAGCCCCGGGGACCGCCACCCCCCGGGGCTTCTTTTTAAAAAAATTAAAATACCTGTGTGGGGGGGCTCGAGCCCCCCCACACGCCCCGGGGACCGCCACCTCCCCGGGGCACTAAGAATTGAAATGTGGGGGTCCGTTTCGGACCCCCAAGCCCCGGGGACCACCACCTCCCCGGGGCTTTGCAGATGTTGGGAGGGGGGCCGCGCGGCCCCCCTCCTGGAGCCTGTGATGGCCCTGGGGACCACCACCCCCCAGGGCCGGCTCCTGCAGTGTCCCGGGGTGCCCACCCCCGGGACACTGCTGTTTGCTATGGCAGGGCGGGAGCCTCGCGGCTCCCGTCCTGCCATAGCAAACTTGCTTTGAATTTTGGAAGAGAGAGCAGGGAAACCTGCTCTCTCTTCCACAATTCAAAGCAAACTGCTTTTCCACACGGGGAGCTGCATCTAAGCAGTTCCCTGTGTGGAAAAGCAATGCCGGCTCCCGCAGGACGCGGGGAGCCAGCGGGACCGTGGGGGGATTGGGGACTCCCCCATGGTCCCCAACGGATAGGGCTGGCCCCGGGGGATGGGGTCCCCGGGGCAAGTAGTGGCCCGGGAGGGGGGCCACGCAGCCCCCTCCCCAAAAAAATAAATAAATAAATAAATAAATAAAAAAAGGCCTGCCCCGGGGGATGGGGTCCCCGGGGCAAAAGGAGGCCTGAGGAGGGGGGCCACGCAGCCCCCCTCCTTAAGAAAATAAAAAAAAAGGTCGCATTTCACCCCAATTATTTCAATCCTTCTGCCAACGCGTTTCGAAGCTTCGTGCTTCTTTTTCAAAGGCAAGTGAGAATGCAGCCTTCCATAGCAACAACAATCTCCCCTTGTGTGTTCGTTTCATTTAAAGGCTTCCGGTGCGCCTTTTCCCAATGGATTATTTCACTCTGCACACTGGGAGTTGTAGTTTGTTTTAAAAGCCGATTTTTCCACATTGGGTTTCTGCATTTCACCAAAGTACAGGACCATTAGTATAAAACCCTCCAGTGGGTCTCGAGGTTGAATTGCGCCTCCATTCCATCAAGAGCGCTGCTGTGCCTCCCAGGAAAGGGAAAGTTCTATCTCCCGAGGCCTCACATCATTCTGTCAAGCGGTGCAGTTCTCTACAGCCGAACCCGCCGTAATTTAATTGTTACCAAGTTTGTTCTGCATTGAGAACGCACTCCACAGCAGCTGGGTACCAGACCTTTTATTTTCTCATGAAGGTCGCATTTCACCCCAATTATTTCAATCCTTCTGCCAACGTGTTACGAAGCTTCGTGCTTCTTTTTCAAAGGCAAGTGAGAATGCAGCCTTCCATAGCAACAACAATCTCCCCTCGTGTGTTCGTTTCATTTAAGGCTTCCGGTGCGCCTTTTCCCAATGGATTATTTCACTCTGCACACTGGGAGTTGTAGTTTGTTTTAAGCCGTAGAGAACTGCACCGCTTGACAGAATGATGTAAGGCCTCGGGAGATAGAACTTTCCCTTTCCTGGGAGGCACAGCAGCGCTCTTGATGGAATGGAGGCGCAATTCAACCTCGAGACCCACTGGAGGGTTTTATACTAATGGTCCTGTTTATACAAATATAGGGGCAGGTGTCCCTTCCTACACATAAGCAATCATTAAAAAAAGGACGATTTGCAACTTCTATGTGTGCTGCACAATGCAGCACACGTAGAAGTTACAAATCGCCATTTGTGATTGTTTATGTGCAGGAAGGGACACCTTCCTGCACATAAACAATAAGTCCCTCAATGCAGGCACCCTTGCACTATTGTGCAAGGGTGCCTGCATTGGAGCTCAGCGGCATAATTTAGCACTAGCTCTAGGGAAAATGAAGGGATGTGCCACATCTTTGTAAATATGGCTCATCCCTGCATTTTCAGAATGGCGGAGAGTGGCGTTAGCATTTTGTGCTTAACGCCACGCATCGCCATTCCCTTGTAAATATGCCCCTTTGTTATAGAGAGTCAACCACCAATTGTATGGTAAAGTACACTTTACTCGATTTGATTGCGGTGCTCATATTCAAATGTGGTTTGAATGAAAGGTGGCAACTGTTAAATGTGAATAGCAGTGAAAGGGGGAACAGCTGGAGAATTGGTCACACAGAAAAACGAGAGCTGCAGCTAGAAAATTGGTTGAATGGAGGAATTACAAAATAGGGAAAGAGGGAACGTGGCATATTCATTTATCTCTAGTTCCCTGCAATCTCTCGTGCTTAATATTTTAGAGCATAAATGCATATTGAAGTTCTGGGCACAGTAATCATTATACCTGTCATTAACACTCCTAATACTTTTTAGCAGCATGACTACTGCCAAAGTCACAGACAGCACCAAAGTAGCATTGAGTCAGAGAATTCTTCTAGTGGAAAATCCTGGGATATTTCCAATTTTGGTAATGTTGAGAAAGCTTATGTTAATATGATTTTCTGAAAAAAGACTACCAGTTGCACTAAATTCTTGCTCTTGTTGGCTAGTTCATCTTATGGAATAAGCGGGAGGGCATGCCTGCCCTGTCCAGATCTCGCATATATTATTTTACTACTCAAGTGGATGACAATTGGCATCTGAATGGAAATGTGTGGAGTGAGGTACTTGATTCAGAGATCTATAACATAATTGCAGATCACACGCTTGAATGTAAGAGGCTTAACTTAGTCATTGATCTTTTACGGGTCAGCAAAACGAGTACCACCGAGTTGAGTAACAGGAATTTCTCATATTCACAGCTTTACATTTGTGTAGAAACTGTTATAGTAAATCCTATTAAAGCCAACTTTGGGGGGCGGGGGGGGCATTTGTCTACAACGTATTCCATTGCTATTGGTGTTTCAATACTCTCATTGCTGACCATACCTGCAATGATTCTTTACCGTGGAAACAGGAAACAGATTCCACTGATGGCCACAGGGACCCTTCTACTTCTTACACTGGCTTTGTTACATTGAAAGTACCACGCTGGTAATCGTCTGCTCTGAGACACATCGATTGCAAGTGTAATTGGTTGTGTGTAGATTGGATCCACTAGATATTTTGTCTCACTTGTGCTTAACATAAAACAAGCAATTAACAGTACTGTGTATGTATTGGTATTTATACAGCGCAAACCTATTGATTAAGCAATGGAGCACTCTACATTACATGGGGTTTTGGAGATGATTTACAAGACTATACTTCAAGTTTGGATTACGCAAATACATTTCACATATTACTTCTCAATTTTAGGTACAGAGAGATAAAATTATTTTCTCAAAATCACTTGGCATTGAACCAAGGGAATTGATTTGAACCTGGATCTCAATGGTCCAAATTCAGGAACTCTAGCCACTAAGCCACATATCCTATTATGTAACCAGACTCAACAACCTTTGTTGCAGTACGGCATATTTTATCTGTGAAGTGTGGTCCTTTCAAATAGCCCTGAGGTATTCTTTTTCCTGCTTTATAGCATTACTCAAGGGTGATTTTCAAGGAAAGTTCTAAATTCTTGTGCTATATTTTGAGAACCAGAGTAAGTGTTTGTCTTATACTAACATTTGCACTTTACAGCGTAAATACTGTTCTAGATCAAACCAACTAATGGCAGGATTTGACAGAAGCCTGCATCAATATAGATCAAAGATAATTCTGCCACATCTCCATTGGTTTGTGTGTGTGCCAGTTAGAAGCTTTTGAAAGTAGAAATCTGCACTGTTCACCAACTAATCCACAGTACTGAACCAATTGTTCTAGAGTGCAAATATACCCTTTACTCATAAAGTTGGAAACGTATATCAGTAATGGCCCTGCTTCTGACCTTCCTCAGTTTTTCACGAAAAAAATGACACTTGGGAGTACAAACCTGCAACATATAGAACACCCTACCTAAGGATATTATGATAACCAGTGACCACCTAGAATTCTGAAAACTAAAAAAGATGTGGCTTTTCCCCAAACTAAGAGGCAAATTTATGACATTTGTCATGCATCACAATGAAAGGGCAGGAATGAGTAGTATGTATCCAGTATGGCGTATTCCTGTCCTTTTCCCTTGCACTGGTGCCGTTTTGGCAGCCTAGCACCAATGCATGGACTGACTCTTGCACCATGGTGCAAAGGTGCCTGTATTGTACGCAGGATTGTTTTTGTAGAGAAAGGGGCATCTTCCTGCACAAAAACAATCTTGAGAGGGTTTTTTCACTTTCTATGTGTGCTGCACAATGCAGCACACATAGAAAGAGGGAAAAACGAGGAGAAATAAAGATATTTCTCCTGGGAAGGCTTAAGATTTTGGCGCATTTCCAGGTTTACAAGTCCTTGTAAATCTGGGAATGTGTCAAAATTCATGGGAGTTGCGTGGGAACACCCACCGCAATGCCCTGGAATGCTTACCTAGCGCAACGCAGCTATTTGTGCTGTGTTGCACTATTCCAGATTTATAAGGCCTCTCAGAGCCTCGCAAAGTGGCTTTGAATGGGTTCATGAATCTGACTTAGAGATTTGCGTCGCGGATGTACCACATTGCGTGGTGCAAACGGGATGCAAGCCTCCCATAAATATGGCCCTATGTCTACAAGTTCTTGGCCCTGCATACTCAATGAAGAGAACCGAGGAACAATAGGTGTGATCCTCCCCATTCCTGGATTGTCTCAATATGGTAGTTCCCCGTGGTCTGTCAACAGCTATTTGCAGTTAAAACATTGATTTCCTGTCAACAGATATTTGCAGTTAGAACATTGTCCCAGCAAAGATGGTCAGTATCTGTATGCATTTTACATCTATTTAGTGGTTGTGTGGAGAGAAGTTTGTCACTGAATGTGCTGCCCAGGAACCTGATACTATTTGAAGCACTTCATTACCTTTATAGGTTTGTTAAGCATTGTATGAAGGATATATAGAGTGCCTACTTATTCATCATCCCAGAAAGCACTTTGGGCCTTGAATAGAATAGGAAAGTGCTAAATAAACTCCAACATAATACTCTGTAACATACCTCTGCAGAGATGTTGGCCAAGCACCCTGTGAAGACGTAACAAAGTGATCTCCAATTTACGATGAGAAGATGAAATGATACCAAGATGACCCACCTTGAGCCAATCGTCTCTCAACTCAGTCCCTACTTTCAGCTGCCAACAACTGACTAGGCACATAGAGAACTGATGCATCCTACAGGTAACCATGAACACCATACATAAAAATATAGAAAACCTCAGAAATTAAAGAGGGAGAGTTATGTAATGTTCTTCCATTTCACATGTCCTGGGTTGAAAGATCTCTGCTCCTTCGTGTGGGTTTTTTATGTATGCAGATGACATGCAGGTCTTGTTGAATGTGGGGTGTGTTTATGTTTAACCATGGAAAGTAAAATCTATTCCTTAATCAGCAGCTGGTTATATGGCGAGCAAACAGAAATTAGATCAAGCTTAATTAATTTAACACCTAGGGCCTTTTCAGGATATCGGGTAGACTCACGTCTGCTCGACACCGGCAGTCCCGGCACACTGCGGTTACGCATGATGCGGTCGCATACTCCCATTTCTCTATGGGATCTTGAGCTGCGGACGTAAACCGGCCGTAGCACAAGCACCCATAGAGAAATGGGAGAATCTGTTCATCCCTGCACTGCGTGGCAGGCACCTCAAGGTGTCTGTCACACGGTGCAGGATCCCTAGGCCCCCAACCGGAAGCCGCAGGGAGAAGTGGGCACTGCTAGGGGCCCCCAAAGTCACTTTCCGAAGATTTTCCATGTCGGAAAGCCCGACATGGAAGGCCTGTCAGAAACTGACATCGTAACCCCGACGGCGGAAACACCGCCCATAGGGATTACAGTGAGGCCTCTGACTGGCCGACAGGATCCTTGAGCCCATCGGAATCCAGACGGAATGACCGGCTGGTTTCAGTTTCAACTGCCTGCATTGTAATGCGGCGGTCGAAAGTGAAACCCACGATGTGACTCGGAAAGCCTCCGACCACATCCTAATGAGGCCCTCAGAATTTAGTGACTCACAGCCCTCATACCAAGAAAGATATTTTAATATGATCCTTTTTGATGGCAGACTGTACATCCCCCACTCCCTTGGTGAGAAACGTATGAGTATTAATTAACTTTGGGATGCCCTTGGACTTTATCACTAAATTCTGCTTTTTCAGTTGAGAATCATGCATAGATTATTCCATTCCTCCTTTACCATCACAGAATTATGGGGATTACTGCTTCTATTCATGTGAGGATTGTGTATTGTATGCTATCGATCTTGGACTCTCGGCTAAAAATGTGATTAGACTGCAGCACATCCAAAATGTGGCTGCATGAAGGGGTCAGGAAATGTGATTTGACTTCAGGTAGGATTAAACTTTACACAGGTTGCCAGTTAGAAAGACAACGATTTTAAAATCACTTCCTTAGGTCCATAAAATCTGTTTGAATCAATCCTTCTGCTTGTAAAATACTGACTCACCCATAACCTGTACACAGATAATTTAAATCTTCTTGCAGTATCTGGTTTCAAGAAGGTGAGATGGAGTGGAAAACCCTTTAGAGCTCTTGCTGCTTTTATCTTGCTGAAGGAAAACTTCAATCATTTACAATTTAGGAAAGCCCTTAAGACTTGGCTATTTGATCTTTCTTTATGATAACTGTGAGGGCATTGCAGCATTGCCCTCTGTAGTATATTCCCATCTTGCCAAGAGACATCATATCAGAGTCTGTGTAAGATAGACAGAGATAACCTAGAGTTGTGCTATGAAATGTCATTTTGTGGTGTCAGTGGGCTAAATGGTATGCTGGGTTGAAAGATACCCTGTTCCCTGTTTGCCCTGTTCTCTGTTTGCAGATGAGATGAGGAATATCCCAATTTTTTGTCCAGTCCATTGGTTGAGAGCTATCCTGGGTCCAGAGAAGTTGTGTAAAGTGGGTGAAAGGTACCCTGATGTTTGTTAGTGTGTTTAGAAGCCCCCCGAGCCAATAGATAATACGCTGTTCATATAGGTTTAATGAGACCCTCTGTTGTGTGGGATTGTAGCGAGAGCTGCAGGATCCATGTTTGTTATACCCTAGTCACTTAGAGTGACCCACAAAGAGGAACACAAAAATCTGATCGATAGAACCCTTGAATTAGTCATGAGCACTGCCACTCATTCATTATTGCTTTGCTCACTATACTCTTATACGGAGGAACTAATAAAATGCTAATCAGTTTTAGCGCCACCCAAAAGTGTCTGTTACGCCTAAACTGATAGGCCATGCTCTATCTGAGCTAGAACACAAGCAACTTGTGACATGTTTAGGCTGGGCCTCATCAATGAGGTGCAGTTTGTGTGCAGTTCTGAGGCACAGTGGACAATGGAAATAACACAGTACCCCTACTACTTAAAGTGACTCATTGAGAGTGAAAACATGATGTGTGGTATGCTTGAATTAATTGTAACCACTAGCATTGCTATGGGTAGCATTCCATCTGTGACCTAACAGTATGATCTGGACTGCCCCTTTTGCATAGGGTTACTACCTAGGTCTAATGGTGGAATTAGTAACTGAATATTGCACGGAGTGTACCCATAGCAACTGTCGATGATTAAGATAAATCAAAGAATTTCCGTCAATCAATTTTCTATTTCTCCGTGAGTCTCTCTGGGTATGCCATGGCATTAGTTGTCTGTCTCCCTGTGCCACAAAGACTAAACCTGAACTTTACTGATGAGGCCTAACAATGCTGAAACATGTTTGAGTTTGCTGATATCCTCGCCTCCTCCAGTGGCCAAACTGTGCTATAACTAACATTTTTCTCCAAGATGATAGAAGGCATCATTTTATACCACCACACACGCTGTCTCTCCATGCACAGACAGTTTCAGTCTTTATTCAAACTCCACCACTCTATGAAGACCCTCCTTTCTCACTTGTCCTGTTTTATCACCAATGCTTTTCATACCAACTGTTCTCTAGCATTTGATGCTGATATCCCTTGCTACTTACAACATCGATCTACACCATTCTGAACTTCCACATAGCAATCATCCTCATCAGTGCACGAGTCATGAGTTCATTTTATGACTGTCTCCTGAACAGCCTACCTTACTATACATTCTTGTCTATAGATACAATGAATATGTTGCTACCTAAACATCCCACTCAGCCAAACGCTTATCTATTAACTCTGAAATGAGAGTTGAGTAAAGTCTAGAAAATAACTGGGCACTGTATAAATTCTTGAACATGGAACATGTAGAGTACTGCAACAACATGCTTCACTCATGCACTGTACCTCTACCCACCTTCAAGAAACCTATGTTCAGCAGACCATACTTACAGACTACCTCTAAATAGCCCATATCTCTTCACTGTGTAATCAGATTGCAATTCTATAGCCTTCTGGCCCTTTTGCAATGAAATGTGCTCCATGATTAATTCTGTCAATCAGACCCACAGCCATCTTTTTAAGGCTAAATCCCCTCTAGAGCCACACCTTCATCAAATTGCCTTTAACTTGCAGTTGCATCTTTTTTCCTTGGTTTCATCATAATCTACTCTCAAATATCTCCAGTGCTTCAAAATGTATTTTCTAAATGCAATAACCTGGCCAGTCTGAGCATGGTCTCAATCATGCATCTTTCTCTGTAACTAGGTACATCATCTCTGGTTAAAATGCTTCTGTATCTTTGTCAGTAAGCAATCAATAAGAAAGATGGAGCAGAGAGCAGTTGAGTGCAGTTCAGATATAATTTGGTCAGTTTTATAGTGGGTTAAACAGATAAAGGCTCAGCTTTAACAATGATACTCATTAAGTTAGCAGGAGTTGTGTCTTTTTCAAATATATTGGGACCATAGACCTTTCGTAGAAAAATAGCATAGGGGTGCTCGTATACTTGGGCCAGGAAAAAGGACAACACTAACTTGAGGCAGAGCAGATGATGACTGTCTACTTGAACAAATAAGTGCTTCAAATGAGGAGGCTATGCTCTGGACAGTATTCGCCTTGTTATGTGAGTTTGGTTTTGTATGTTTTGGTAAAAGAAATTAGCTGGCTTGGTAGAAGAGAAAATTCAGGGAAAAAATGAACTCTGGTCGTAAAACAAAAGAGGTCCGAAAAAGATTAGATCAGAGAGGGAAAGTGGTTCTAATTCCTTTGAGTTATTATGGAGACTTGGGGATTGAGATAAAAGGATTGTAATAGGGAATATCGAATCCCACATAACAATGGGATAGAATATGACTGGTAAGGATTTACAATTCATAACTCCACATCTAGGAACCTTGAAGATATATATACCATCAAGTACGTAGAGGTAGAGTTAGGTATAGAAAATGTATTAAATGTTACCTTTCAATATTTTGCCCCTCGATATTGTGGTAGCAATATTCTGTACGGTATTCGATATTCCTAGATAAAATTATTGGGTGAGTTGCGGAGAGGTACCAGGTTTGTTGTGAAATAGAGGAATGTTTCAACATCTGGGTGGTAGGATAATGCGACATATGCAGGTTCACATGGTCTTAAGCAAAGGATTTTTGAGTATAGTATTAGAGTACTGCCACTGAAGAGCTGAGGGCATGAATGATTCACAGATCAGATGATTGTGCAGCTTGTGTTGTTGGGGTGCAAAGGTTACGTCTGCCCTCCATCCTTGCTTTAAAGACCGGGATTATTAAAATGTCTGTCCTTCATTATGAATTAGGATGAGAGAGCTTTAGATATGTGTAAAGTGTGTTGTTAAGTGAGACAGAGACAGAAAACCACCTGGGAGGCACCTGTGCATTAGTTCTGAGGAGGTGCTCATCAGTGGTTGAGCAATGAAGCGCTAACTGCGAATGCCTATTTAACTAGATTTAGAAGCTAGCAGGCCTTAGCTTAGTTAGATTTTTATTTGTTTAGCAAGGTGTTCTGTCCCAGTTAATGGGTTTGATATTGGTATATGAGACAAACTTCGGAAAGCCTTGTTTGGCAGGAGGGTGTGGCTCAGGCTAGAAACCCAGCAGGCAAAATGAGTAAGGACGAGAACATTGGCTTAGCAAGGTGCTTTCTCTCTTAAACATAGTAAAGTTGGCTTGCATTGAATTGGCACATTCAATTTACTTGTAAGTCCCTAGTAAAGTGGCACTGCATGTACCCAGGGCCTGTAAATTAAATGTTACTAGTAGGCTTGCAGCACTTATTGTGCCACCGATTTAAGTAGCATTTTAAAAAATGTTTCAGGCCTGCCATTGTATCCTGTGAGTTCAGTTTTAAACTGCCATCTTGACCTGGCAAAAAAAACATTTTGCCAGGCCTACACCTTCCTTTTTAATACATGTAAATCACCTCTAGGGTAGGCCCCCTACACAGCCCAGAGGGCAGGGTGCAATGTTTTAAAAAAGTTGGACATGTATTTTTAAGTTTTACATGTCCTGGTAGTGAAAATTTCTTGGTCGTTTTTCACTACTGCAAGATCTACCTCTCCCTTAGGATAAGATTGGGTTACCTTATCACATTTAATAAATGATAACTTTCAATTGGGAGCAGGTAGGAATGCCAAGTTTCTAAAGAATTGTAGTTTAAGACTCTTGTTAATGGTAAAGTTAGATTTTATGTCCAAATTCTGAAAATGCCACTTTTAAAAAATTGACATTTTCTTGTTCTAACCATTTGGTGCCTGCAGACTGTAACTTGGGTCACAAGAATAAGTGTAACTGGCAGTTGGCTTTGTGTTTTACTTCTACACAGGGAGTCAAAGTAGGAGTAGGTGTTGTCAGGATGGGCCATCTCTGATAGGATAAGGGGGAGGAACTGTTACCTACCACATTTGCACATCACAAAGACTCAGCCTTAGCACACTCACAGAGGGTTTTACACTAGCCTTTTATACACCCAGATAAGCTGGGGCCAGGGCAGGAAATTCCAGATACCTCTCAAGGGGGTGGACTGTAGAAGCTTCTCCCACTTCAAAGTGAACTCCTGGTATAAATAGCAGACCCTCAGACTAAACTCTTCAGATCGCTTCTAGACCTGTGCATTCTGCGAGGAAGAAGAACTGCCCAGCTGCGTATTCTGTCCAGCTGCGCAAACTCTACTTTTCTGACTAAGGGCTGCTGTTGCTGCACCAGGATTCATCTGCTGCTGTGGACTGCCCACTGAATCCAGCATGTCTGTGTGGACTTTTATCTCTAGGAAATCTCCAAGGGTCAATCGGCTGACCCCCTGTTCAAAGCCACAGGGACAAAACAGACTTCTTCAAACTTGATGCAACTCCTTGCATCTCGACACAGCGTGATGCAGCTCACCACCAGCACCTGCCCAGTGCAACACATCTCGACCTCTGTGCTGACGTATCACAGCACAAGGCCCTGCAAGTCCATGCAGCTTCTTCGACAATGACGCAGCTCTATACCAGCATCGGCCTAGCATGGCACATCTTGTCCTCTGCCTGACGCAGCATCGCGTAAGAACTCACAAGCTCCTGTCGACGGCTCCTCCACTGTGAAACACAGCCTTGTATCGCAAGCTCCTGTCGACGACTTCATGACTGCGCTGCTGCTTAACGCATCTCCAAACTGGACCTCACATTGCAGCTCCTGGTCGACGACTCCTTGACTCAGGCACATGTAGCTCAACGCAAGGACTCCGTATCTCAATGCCCAGGAAACAGGGTAATTTTTCAATGGACTGAACTCAGTTTTGTATCCGGCCCACACACCATCGCGGTTGGCCTGAACTTTTGACTTGGACACGGTCCACTGCCTCTATGAGACTGCAGCTGGCGCTTTTTGCTTCTTATGCACTTGATTACTTCAATCCTTTAAAATTGCATAACTTCAGTTCTACTGATTGGATTTTTGTCCTTTTGGTGTCAAATAATTTACTCTATTTTTCAAACTTGGTGTGGAGTTTTTCTTGTGTTGAGTTTTCACTTTATTACTATTTGTGTGCTGCGTAAATACTTTACACATTACCTCTATGTTAAGCCTGACTGCTTTTGTGCCAAGCTACCAGAGGGTTAAGCACAGGTTAATTCAGAGTTTGCTTGTGTTTCACCATGACAAGAATTGTGGTTGCTGCTTGAGAAGGATTCCCCTCCAACCAGTAACCCAATTTCTCACACATATTAATTAGAGTTGGCAAATCAACCCAAAGGTTTACTGATATTTCAATAGAGCAATTAATTAATATTTTTCCTGTGCTTCAGGGTCAGCCACAGTACTCTGGAATAACCCATTACAATGAATGTGCTAAAACAAATCATTTAATCTGCGTTTGCAACTTTATTCCAAGGTGTTGCCACCATATACTTCTACCACATATGTGTTGCCAAGCATTCCAGGAAGCAGCCAGTGCCATTGCTGTGCTGCTCACGCACTGCTAATGATACACTGCTCAATGTGCAAGCCTACCAGGGGCTGCTCAAATATGTCTGTGGTTTGCCCAATATGCTTCCCTGACTGGTGTGATAAGGAATCCTCAAGTAGGTCAGTGTTGGCCATTGTGTGGGGTGAACCCTGAACCCGGAGTTGATGCTCTGCACTCTTGATATGACACCAGTCTGTTGTCAGTACCCACATTGTCACGATGTTAATCACCAGCATCATGCCTGTAACCCACGGTACCTGATGCAGAATGAAAAGCATCACTGCCATACCAGGAATCCATACACTCCCAGCATGCAAATATACTGTTATCTACATTGTTGACTGGGCCAAAACAGCACCATTGCCAATGTTTGTAACCCACAATGCCCCACCATGTGAAGCACAATGATAATAATCTCTATTTCATGCACCATTGCCATAGCAATCGTCCACATTGTTCACTGGCCCTGCAGCGTATACATTTCCATTGCCATGCTGTGCTTACATACATTTCTTCTTCTCCCTAGGTCCTGTCCACTGCACAGTTGCTGGTGTTGCCTCATGCTTGTCATCAGGTGTATCTTGTGCTCCTCCACTCTATCTGAAGCTGAAGCACCAGTGTGAGGCCTTGCACCTTCAGAGAATGAAAGAATGGACTGAGTAAACCTGCTTCCGATGTGCTACTGTGGAGGCAAAGGCATTTTTGGTTTTATGGTTTGGCTTTATGTGAGCATCACTAGGATGGACTTTGGCTCTGCTCACACGTTGGGAGAAAGGAGTACTTGTTTTGATTGGACAGAAGTTGTGTGCTTCCATAAAAAAGTGCTTGCCCTCAACACAGCTGTGATCATTTTGTTTATTTATCCAGCTGCCTGAGCTTGAACTTTAGCACACACGTTGCATTGTAATGCTATTAAAGTGCCTTAGATAACTAGATAATTGATGGTGTTTTTCTCTGGCAGGAGCACAAATGGAAGGAAGGCAGTCGTTAGACTACATGGAGGATTAGGTCTGGCTTGACAGTGCTAATGTAACCTGACATTTCAACCTACACCAATATTATTCTGAAGTTCTTTGCTTTTTGTTTTTTGCTAGCCACAGTGCATGGCAACAAGTACTCATTGCGCAGATTGCCATATGAGGGCCAGGCCCTATCTGTTTCATTAAACTGTGTTGTTAGAAGCTGTCGTGGGCCTGGCCAGGCAGAAGAGAGTGAAAGGGACTCTGTATTGTCCATCCTGTAACCCCCTATGGCTGCTATGCACAATCCACAGACAGCACTCTTGGCCCACTGCACTGGCTGCACCACTGGTAGCTCTGCCACCAGTTGTGATGTATTTTTGATGAGAATTTAGTGGTTTGTTTGTAACATGAGTAGGTCACACACGATTCAGCTGGATTGTTAAGAGGGAATGGAGTGAATCTGCCCAAAAACATATTACTTTGGTCCAAACTGCTCAGGTCACTCAAAATTCTGGAAGGGGAGGGATAGAAGTAACACAAGCGGAAAAAAAAAATCTTGGTTTCAGGGAGAGTCTCGGGATTTTGTAGGAAAACTCCAAGTACGCGTAGATGGGTGCGAGTATTAGTGATTTATCAGCCATGCCCCCTACGAGTAGGGGACTGGTAGAAAGGGGTGACACAATTAGGTTTGTAGAGAAGTCAAATCAGGTCGAAAACGCGGACAGAGGGATGGGTGGATTGCTACTTTTAGAGAAAGAGGGAGGTTTGTTTGATCTGTGTATTGGGTTGCCAAGTTAGACTAGGGAGTTTGGAATGTTTTGAGTTTAGGCGTGCATGCAATAATGAGCCCTATTTTCAAACCTGACAGCTGCATCTGTAATGTGTCTCACCCTCTTCCCCGTGGACAAAAGGCATGAATATCTCAAGATGTTTCCGTAAAGGCCTTTGTTTAATAAACTGTGGTGCTCTGTTATTTCCAAGACTTCCTGCTTAAGCAAGACATTTCATCCTAAATCATGTGCATTATAATAGATGTTGTGTCTGTGAGGAATTAAAATTACACATCGTGCAGGTTACGTCGGTTGAAATATTTATTCAAATGTAAACATTTTGTTTCTGAAGGCATGATGTTCCACGAATGCAGAATAGGTAACTTCACATAATGTACATTTAACATAAAAAATCCACGAAAACATAAGGCGACAAACATTTTAGTGCATGTATTTATGCAAGGTCGGACTGGGACAGAAAATAAATCCGAACAGCAAAAATAAAAGTGGCCCACATTAGCGAATCAGATAGCTAAAAAAAGTGGCCCACATTTGCAAATAGGGAAGCTTAAGACTTGTAAAGGCACGTTGGATAGATGTTTTGCAAGGTATAGGAGCCTGCATGCATTTTTGCTTCTTACAGGCAACGCTTGTAGTAATATCAGGGAAAACAACAGTAAAATCCGCCCCTCCCGAAATTACCTAAAAAAAAAACAGCCCACACACTGACCTATCAGACCAGCCCCTTGGGCACTGCCCGATTGCTCGATAGACAATTCACACTCAAGTACGCCTGGTCTTATGATGCAAAATAGGGCTAAAGGCTAGTACACTGCCATGAAACAATAGCCCTTAAAAATAGGTATGTGTGTGATGCAATGAAATTATTTACATGAAAGGAATCCTTTTTAAGGACGAGAACCCTCACTCACCCGAGGGTGACATGCTTCATCATTGGGTCCCCTCCTCACACTCGGACTGCAAGGTCCATGGTGTGGGCTACAACTCCCAAAGGGCGAGGAGCAGAGGTGTTTTGATGAGCGATGGAGATAGGGTTAGTGAGGGACAGAGTGCTAGTGAAAATATGATGTGTAGTGCTAGTTAAAACTACCTTCTGAGGGCCAAAATATCTTTATTCTATAGGTCCAATGGGGTAGAGTTAAAAAGAGGACTGGGGTTGTAAACCAAATATACCCCTCTCAATGGTCAACAGGTTTCTGCCCGCTAGTGGACCCCAAAAGGGGTTCCAGGCCATTCATCAGGACCTAAGTTGATTAGTCACTCTGTTCAAGGTGCTTCTATAATGCAAAAAGATATTTATACTGGCCAGTCAAGGATCAAGATGGCCACAATGGTGGCCGAATATGTGGCGGGTCCACCGTCATTCTCCTCAAAGGAGACTCGCCGGGACTCATAGGAGGACTGAAGCACCACTCTATGGTGGGGCGCTCCTGGATGTACCCAGTGACTTGAGGGTGGATATCACTTACTCTTTGAGGAGATCGACGGTTGAACCGCCACATATTCGGAGGTAGTTTTAACTAACACTAAACATTATATTTTCACTCGCACTGTGTCCCTCACTGACCATATCTCCATCGCTCATCAAAACACCTCTTCTCCTCCCACTTTGGGAGTTGTAGCCCACACCATGGACCTTGCAGTCCGGGTGTGAGGAGGGGACCCAATGATGAAGCATGTCACCCTCGGGTGAGTGAGGGTTCTCGTCTTTAAAAAGGATTCCTTTCATGTAAACAATTTCATTGCATCACACACATACCTATTTTAAGGGCTATAGTTTCATGGCAGTGTACTATCCTTTAGCCCTTTTTTGCACCATAAGACCAGGCGTACTTGAGTGTGAATTGTATGTAATAGTGGGATTAGTACGCGGCTGGTAGGGCCAATCCCTAGTGTGAATACTGATTGCTCAATCGGCCAGTCCGATCCTGCATTTATGTAATAAGTAACATATGACCACTACCACTATTTAACATAGAAATGCCCTGGTTTTAGAGGCTTAACAAGGGAATCATGGCCATGAGTACAAGCAAGGAATATAGCCCCCCCAGCAAACTCCTGATATGGCAATGGAAACACATCTAGGCTTGAGGTTCGGTGCCACTGGACACTTTCCCACTGCTGATCAATGCTAAGGTGCAAGTGTTCCCTGTCTAAATTGTATTGGTGACTGGCTAATCCATGATTGGCATATTTGATTTACTAGTAAGTCCCTAGTAAAGTGCACCGGGTGTGCCCAGGGCCTGTAAATCAAATGCTACTAGTGGGCCTGCAGCACTGATTGTGCCATCAACATTAGTAACTCTGCAAACATGTCTCAGGCCTGCCACTGCAGTGTCTGTGAGTGCAGTTTTAAACTGCTATTTTGACCTGGCAAGTGCACCAACTTGCCAGCCCGAAACCTTCCCTATTAGTAAATGTAAGGCAGGCCCAACGCAGGCCCATGGACAGGGTGCAGTGTATTTAAAAAGTCGGACATGTGCTGGTGTGTTTTACATGTCCTAATAGTGAAATACTGGTAATTTTGTTTTTCACTATTGCAAGGCCTAGCTCTATCATAGGGTAACATGGAGATTGCCTTGAAATGTCTTTTAAGTGTAATTTCCTTTTCGGAGCAGCTAGAGGTTTGGGGTCTCTGAACTCACAATTGAAAAATAAATCTTTTTGTGAAGTTGTTTTTTGAATTTTAAGTTTGAAAATGCCACTTTTAAAAATGTGGGCATTTTCTTGCTTAACCATTCTGTGCCTCTGTCTGTCTGTTGAATACATGTCTGGGTTGGCTAACAGTTGGGCTCTTGTGCATTCACTCTAGACAGTCACACAAAGGGAGCTGAGGTGTGCCCTGCATATCCTGATGGTCCATCACCAGGCTGATGGGCCTTCCTGAGTAGAATGGTGGGAGGAGTTGACACTCACACCTGAACAGGGCTGTGCCTGACTTCACACAAATAAGCCTCCACCCCCTGTAGTTGTCTGGAGCCAGTTCAGGGAAAGGTAGGGTCTTGTGCACTGCAAAGACTTTCCTTTGAAGTTTGCCTACTTCAAAGACAGAAAGGGGTATAAGTATTGGACCTCTGACACTCCAAAATCAGAACACTTCTGGACTGAAGACATTCTGCCAGGAAGAAGATCTGGATGCTGTAGGGGCGACTGCCAGCCTGCCTGTTGCTTTGTTGTGCTGGCCTGCTGCTTGCTGCTTCTGTCCTGGGAGTGAAAGGACTGGACGTTGCTTTCTGTATCCTGCTTCCAAGGTTCTCCAAGGTCTTGAGTTGAGCTTGCCTCCTGTTAAGAAGTCTCAGGGCCATCATGAATGCTTCACCTTCCAGTTCCTGGTCTCTTCTGCTGGGAGTCCTGACGTTCCAAGTGGTGCCAAATCCAGTTCCTTGGCCCTTGGAAGTGTAACCTTGTGGTCTTAAGGAGAAAATCCATGCACCGACTCCCAGTGCCTGTTTTATCAATGCATTGCTGAAAAAGATTGACGCATCACTGCTGCCTGCACAGAATCGTGGTTCCCGCTTGGCGCATCAACCACGACTTTCACTGCAAGCCCTAGCTTGCCATCGCAGCACGTCAGAAAAATTGCTGCAGCGTGAATTTTGAGCACAATGTCACCGACGTCCATGGCACTTGTTCAGACTCCGACGCAGCACCTGCTTCGCTGCTGAGAATCAATGCAGTACCTGCTTCGAAGATGACGCATTGACGCAGCGTATCTGGATTTTTGACACATTGGCCCTGGGCGCTGATGCTTCATTGACACTGCACCGCAGTAAGGAACTGAGGCCGCGTGTCCAGAAACCGATGCATCACCTCCCCTGCCTAGCAGTGAGGTACTGTCACTTTACCTCCCCTGCCTAGCAGTAAGGAACCGACTCATCACCTCCCCTGCCAGTAAGGAACCAACGCATCACCTCCCCTGCCAGTAAGGAAATGAAACATCCCTTCGCTTTTCCGGCGCCTCACCTCCCCTGTGCCTTGCACTTTGTGCTAAAACGAGCGCAGCCATTAATTTCTATGGACTAAACTAGCTTAATCTTTTAAAAGTGATATTTTGACTTGTGTATATTGGATTTTTGTAATTTCAGTCTTGTTTTAATCAGATAAATATTGGCTATTTTTCTATACATGTGATGACTCCTTTTGTAGTGTTTTCACTCCATTACTGTGTGTGTACAAATACTTTACAAGTTGCCTCTGAGATAAGCCTGACTGCTCATGCATAGCTACCAAGGGGGTGATCAGGGGTTATCTTAGTTGTGACTCCCTTACCCTGACTAGTGTGAGGTTCCCTACTTGGACTGGGTGCAAACCACTGCCAACTAGAGAGACCCCATTTCTAACAATACATATAAATCATCCCAAGGGTAGGCCCTGGACAGCCCGGAGGGCAAGGTGCAATGCATTTAAAAAGCAGGACATGTGCTTTTAAGTTTACATGTCCTGGTAATGAAAAACTCTTATATTTGTATTCCACTATTGCAAGGCCTATATCTCCCTTAGGATAACATTGGGATTACCGTGTTACTTTTTATAAGTGTAATCTTCGAATGGGAAGATATAACTGGTTCAAGTTTGGTCTCTCTGGAATCCTAATTTAAAATCCTAACTAATGGTGAAGTTGGATTTTAAGTTGCAATTCTGAAACTGCCACTTTTAGAAAGTTGGAATTTTCTTGTCTTAGCCATTTGGTGCTGCAGCCTGTCTCTGGTCGCATAACTGGGTGTAGTTGGCAGTTTGACTTTGTGTATGGATCCTAGACAGTCACACACAATGGGAGCTTAGGTGTGACTGAGTGGGCCGTCACTGGCATGATGGGAGGGAGAAGCTGGCCCAGGCTCATTTACATCTGAATAGGATGTGTCCTGTCTCCACACAAAGGGCAGCATACTCCCTGTAGTTAGTCTGGAGCCAGGACAAGGAAGGTAGGGCATCTGTGCACTTCAAAGGCATGCCTTTAGAAGATTCTCCCCACTTCAAAGGCACAGCTATGTATAAAAGAAGGACCTCAGACACCACCACTTCAGTACACTTCTGGACCTGTGGATACTTTTCCAGGAAGAAAGACTGCTGTTCTGCTGAAGGACTGCCACTAGGCTGAACTGATCTTTGCTGAATTCATGCTTTGCTGTCCTCACCTACTTCTTGCTGCCCTCTTGCCTGGGTGAGAAGGACTGGACCTGTATCACTTAAACCCAGAACCCAGAGTGACTCTAAGGGCTAGTTGGCTGGTCTTCTCATCTGAAACGTCAGGGACATAACAGGTTTCCAACCATCAAGCAACTGCACCTGGACCCTGCCATCTGTGAGTCTGCCCTGGCAAGTGGTGCCAACCCAGTTCTGGACCCTTGGAATTGGGCTTAATGGGCTTACCAGCAGAACCGATGCATCTTCTTTGCTGAGTGGCCCATCCCCGAGCAGAACTGATGCATCTCCTTGGCTGAGCGGTGCATCCCCAAGCAGAACCGCAGTATTGCCACTGCTGAGTGGATTGGGCCCTTTGCAAAGACCTGCATTGCCCACTGCAGCTTCTCGGAAATGACGCATTGCCTCAGCAGCGCGGTGCATACACAGCCCTGGTTCTTGCATCTCTTGTCAACTGCAGCCTCAACGACAACTATGGACTCCACATTGCAGCTTCGCAGCTCCTTGGAACCGCAGCATCGTGTGCTGCACCGCATCTCTGAAACCAGACTTCACATCGCATGCCCCTTCAACAGGATTTAAGGCACTCTGTTCAGCGGGCGTAACTGGGTCCCTGTTGCTGGCCCATGCTCCATTGTGGTCGGCCTCAACTGTGACTTTGTCCCGGTCCGGCGCGACCAGATATGCCCAATAGCGCTTTGGGCTTTTTGGAACTATTTCTCACTATAAACTTTACATTTCAATATCTTCAGTTCTACTAATCTGATTTTTGTTGCTTTGATCTAGTTTTATTTCTTAAATTAAGCTCTATTGTTCTAACCTGGTGTGGGATTAGTTTTGTGTGGTGTTTTCACTGTTTTACTCTTTGAAGTGTTGCACAAATACTTTACACATTGCCTCTAAGTTAAGCCTGACTGCTCTGTGTCAAGCTGCCAGGGTGTGAGCACATGTTAATTTGGGGTTTGCTTGTGCTTTACCCTGACTAGTATTGTGGTTGCTGCTGGGCCACGGCTCACACCTCAGTCAACCAGTAACCCAATTTCTAACAATGATGTACCCCTGATTCTCACTGTGGCATCTGAAGTGTGAAGTTTAAAGCTTGATTGCAGGTGAGTTTTGAGAGAGAAACAGCTACTATCTCTGAGAACAGAAGGTTCTGCTACAGGAAAATGATTAAGGGCTTCATTTAGAGCTTGGAGGAACACAATAAGCTGGCTTTCTTTCCATTTTGTCAGACCCAGAGCTCTCCTGCTCTATTTAGAATTCAGGAAACTGCTGGGTTACTGTAATCGGAGCCTCGACTGAATCTGCCACCGGTTAACCCTAAACAAGTGGTACACCCACCTCAGTACTGCTGGATCGCAATGAGGGTAGACCTGCACATTTGAGGGCGGGACTACTGTCACTCATTTTACCGGCCTGTTTCCACTGAGGGAAGCGTAGTGAAAATGGCAGGGAAAATGTTCAATGGCATCAACATGCAGGGAAAAAGCTCCCTGTAGAACAGGTCATTTCCTTTTTGCTTGGAGAAAACAAACTCCAGCTTTGGGAGTTTGTTTACTCTTGTAGGAAACTGGGTTACTGTTTGAGGGGGATGAAATTCTACTCAAGCAGCAACCACAGTTCTTGTCAGGATGAAACACAAACAAACCCCAAATTAACCTGTGCTCAATCCTCTGGTAGCTTGGTACAAAAGCAGTTAGACTTAATGAAGAGGCAATATGTAAAGTATTTATGCAGCACAGTGATAAAGTGAAAACACAACAAAAGTAAAATAGCACACCAATTTAGAACAATTTATTAAAATGTAATAAATTATTTGAGAGCAAAACAACAAAAATCTAATCAGTGGAACCGGAGATATGCAATTTCAAAGATTAAAGGTAAGTTTAGTGCCGAAATCACAAAGCACCACTCACATTTATCTGGTCATGTGAAACCGGGTGAAAGTCACAAGTTCAGGCCAACCACGATGGAGCGATGGCCGTATACAGGGACCAGGTTAGTCTCACTGAGAATGTTACCTTCACAAGTCCAGTGCAAAGAGTTCTGTTCGCGATGGAGAGGGCAGCGAAGAGCAGAAAGATTGTTGTGAATGGGTGTTGCTGTTGCACGAGCAGCAGGCTGGGCCTCTTAAATGGTCATCGCTGTAGCGCAAAGATCCTGTCGCGGGCGTCATAGATAGTTGTTGCTGGAGATTTGTGTTGGCGGTCAGCATGGGCTGTTGATGCTGTAGCATGAAGTGCAGATCTCTCATTGCTGGGCGTCACTGGTTGTCGCTGTAGTGTGAAGAGCCGGGTTCACCGGAGCTTTGGTTTGGCATGCTGCATGGGTGGCAAGATCTTGGCACAAAAGACCTGTTTGCAGTCTTGAAGAGCCTAAAACTTCAGGATTTCCCCTTTTCTTGGAGAGGGAGCTCAACTGATGCCACACCAAGGGTCCGGGACCTGAGTGGCACCTCTTGGGGACCAGGAAGCCACTATAGCAGAGGCCAGAAGGGCTCAGGCAGGTGCAGTTGCAGGCGCAGGCAGCAGGTTAGCTGGGCAGATGCAGGGAGGCCTCTGTAGCTTGTTAAGTCCCTGTAGCTCATAACAGAAGGCCAGTCAGCTGTCCCTTGGAGACACTTCAGCCTGGGATGAAGGGAGCAGATCCAGTCTTCCTTCTCAGCAAGCAGGGCAGCAGAGTAGCAGGGCAGCAGTGGCAGTCATCTATGCACCAGAGCAGCACAGCAGTCCTCCTTCTGTAGAATCCACTGGTCCAGGAGTGTACTGAAGAAATGGGTCTGAGGTTCCAATATGTATACTTGGTGCCAGCTTTGTAGTAGGAGAAGGTTCTAGATGTTTCCCCCTGCAGATGTACTTTGAATTTCCTGCCTCCCTGTCGGGGCCCCAGCTTGTCTGGGGACACAAAAGACTAGTGTCAAACCTCTTGTGAGTGTGCTCAGGTAGAGTCTTTGTGATGTGCAATGTGGTAGGTGACAGCTCCGACCCTCTTTCAAGTCAGAGATGGCCCATCCTGCCAACATCTATTCACCCTTGTCTCAATGTCTGGGAGCAATACACAAAGACCAACTGTCAACTACACCTAGTCATGTGACCCAGGATACAGGCTGCCGGCACCAAATGGTTAGGACAAGAAAAGGCAAAATTTCTAAAAGTGGCATTTTCAGAATTGGGACTCGAAATCCGAATTTTCCATTAAAGAGGGTTTTAATTTACAGTTCTTTAGATACTAAACTTGACATACTTATCTGTTCTCAATTAAAAGTTATCATTTAATAATTGTGATAAGGTGACCCAATATTGTCCTGTGGAAGAGGTAGGCCTTGCAGTAGTGAAAAGCAAATGTAAGAGTTTTTCACTACCAGGTGATGTAAATGTTCAAGGTATGTTTCGAACTTTTTCAATGCACTGCACCCTGCTGTCTGAAAGTGCCCTTTTTGTATTTCCACCCCCCCACACACACTTTTTGCTCTAATTCTGATGGTTATGACTCCGAAAGTGCACTGGAGCCTACTGCCCAGACCCCAATGCCAGTACTCTCTCCCCAAAACTGATCCATGTGAATTCGCACCCCCAATTGCCAAGAACTTTATAAGTCCCTATTATATGGCACCAGTTAATACCCACGGCATAGAAGTTAAAGGGGTTACCAGGGCCTGAAGCACTGTTTGTGCCACCTTGAGTAACCCAAGGAAAGAGATGACAGCGCTCCTGCCATTGCAGACTGCATTAGCCGTGCAAACTGCTCGAACTCGACTTTCCCCTCACCATGTGTTGCAAGGTCAATGCACTATTTTTAATATATGCCAGTCACCCCTAGGGAAGGCCTCCTGAGCCCAGGAGGCAGGGTGCATTATATTAAAGGTGTGGACATATAAGTGCAAGCTCATATGTCCCTATAGTAGACTTTCTCATTAAAGGCAAATATAAGTGATCAGCAGTCCATAGGATAACATGGGCTGGAACCTAGGCAAACTAGAAATATGTCATGTTTGGTATCAAACAACAATGCTTATCACCCATGACATGATTCTCGTGTCAAGGATGATGTGGCATGGACCCAGGTGGCTACCTTAGAGGTTGCCCACCTAGTTGCCCTAGCCTTTCGTATGCTCTACCTGCCAGCCCGCAGTCCCTACCACCAAGACTGGCATCTGACCCACTGCCAGGAGGTGTGAACTCTCCCACGAGTCAGAAACAATGGCCTGGAAGGGAAGGAGGTCACACCTCCCTCCCTGACAGGATGACTAGTGAAGTGGCACATCAAGGCAGTGAGCTTCAAAGCCTTCACTGCCTGTGATATGCAACCAGGCTTCCTCCCAAAGGAGGAAACTGTCCACCCCCTGCCCCCAGGCACACTTGCACCTGGGCAAATGGGAAAATTATGTACGCAAGAGGTGTACATCCCCAGAAGGCTAACCACACCTCTAGGGTGAGCTACCTGGTCTGTACAGCTAAGGAAGGTTTCTGCCATTTTTAAAAGTGGCAGAATAGAAAGTTCTGGGTGGGAAAGATGGCACACACACACCCAGATGTGTTCACCTCAGGGGTGGATTAGCTGCTGAGGATAGTAACCCATCGGCCACTTGCACCCACACCTCTAAAGCCCATAAATCTAGAAATTAAGTGGCACCGCTGGCACCAGAACCTCAGTTCTGATCTGACTTGCAACAAAGGACACCGAAGAGACCCAAGTCTGTGACTACAGGAGCTGCTCAAACCAAGGGCATGATACTCTGCACCTGTGGCATCCTTCCTGGAACTGCATGACTGTAACTTGTCCTGAACCAAAGACCAGTTCCACCAGACAGAGGGACCCCTTTGAGTGCCAAAGGCATCTACAGACTCAACTAGACTAGTGGCACTAGTCTTTGGCAAACTGCAGGTAAAAACAACGTACTGGAACCAAAGAATCGCTGGCCATCAGGCCCTCCGAGGGATTACCCAAAAGTAGATGGCCCATTGCATTGTGGGAAAGGTAGTTCTAACCTCCAGAAAGTTTCATGCGGCTACCATCTTCCCCGGGACTTCTGGATGTCAAAATAACTTCTTGCTGACCTGACCACTGCCAAGGCTTGTTGGTGGCCAGTACAGCAACCAACACCTTTACTCGACGCTGCAACTTGAGGGAACATCGCAACAATCAATCAATCAGCATTTGTAAAGCGCAGCAATGTCACCGAGGGGTATCTGGGTGCTCCGGGTGTGACGTTTTAGTTGAAAAGCCAGGTCTTGAGTCACTTTTTGAGGTCAGCCAGGGAGGGTGCTGTCCGAAAATGGAGGGGCAGGTCGTTCCAGGTCTTGGCGGCAACGTAGGAGAAGGAACGACCCCCGCTGCTGCTGCGATGGATGCGGGGAGTAAGAGCAAGGGCTAGTGAGGAGGAATGAAAGGTGTCTTGCGGGTAGATGGAAATTCAGTCAATGGTTGATGTAGGCCAGTCCTTGATCATGAAGAGCTTTGCAGGCATGCGTGAGGATCTTGAACTGGCATCTCTTCTGGATGGGGATCCAGTGGAGGTTTCTAATGTGGGGGTAATGTGGGTCAGTGTGGGGAGCGTCAGTATGAGTCTGGCTGCGGCAATCTGTATGGTCTGGATTCTTCAGAGGAGCTGGGAGGAGATGCCACCACTGAGGGGGTTTCCGTAGTTGAGACAGCTGGTGATGAGGGTCTGCATGACAGTTTTCCTGGTGTTGACTGGGATCCACCAGGGAGCACGTGGAGGCAACTGCCTTGAATCGTTGTTTCATGTTCAGTTCGCTGTCGAGGATGATGCCTAGGTTGTGTGCATGGTCTGTGGTTGTTGGTCCGAGTTCTGCTGGCCCCCAGCTATGGTCCCATGCGGACGTGTTCTTCCCGAAGTTGAGTTTAAGGCAGTTGTCTCTCAACCAGTTGGCTACGTTGGTCATGGCATCGCTGAAGTTATTTCTGGTGGTGAGAGGGTCTTCGGTGAGCAAAAGGATGAGTTGAGTGTCGTCTGCGTTAGAAATTATGTTGAGGCCATGGGATCTGAGGATCTCTACGAGGGGGGTTAAGTAGGTGTTGAACAAGTTGGGGCTGAGGGATGATCTTTACGCCGCAAATGATGTGTTTGGGTTCGCAGGGGAAAGGAGGCAGACAAATGCTTTGCGTGCTTCCTGTGAGGAAGGAGGCGATCCGCTTGAGGGTGTTCTGCTGTATGCCATTGTTGTGTAGTCTGCTGATGAGGGTGAGGTGGGAAACGGTGTCAAACATGGGTCAACACCTTCATCTGACACCAGCAGTGCCTTCATTGTCAAATTTTTGCACCCCTGTAAACGGTAAAACCAGCTCCTCCAAGGCTCCCGCTTCAGCACCACACACAGCCAGGACAACTCTGCACCCGGGCTTCGTGAGCCAGGTAAAATCGAGCTGACTGTAGTGGCTTGGTCCTGGGACCTGCATCACCTTAACCCTCCTTGGGTTCCAGACAACTCGGCCTGCAAGTGACCACTTGTCATTAGTGCTTTTTCCCATTGACCACAATGCTAAAGTTTTGCAGCATTGATTTGCACTGATTTATTATTACTTCTTACTCCAGGTGTACTCATCCGATTTACTTGGTTTTGGTGTCTAAATTTATATAGAAATCTGCGTTATTGTTATAAATTGGTATTAGTTTACTTCCGAGTCTTATCAATTACTTATCGTCCATGTTAATACTCTGAAATGCATAACAAACGTTCCTCTAGTAGAGCCTGATTGCTCCTTGCCTCTCTACCAGGACTGAGCTAAGGATTTATTATTGTGAATCCAAGGACCATCTTTAAGGTATTATGACAGTATTGCATAGTGAAGCCTAACCAGCATCATTACATAATACTCCACCTTCCTACAGCTGCCCTATGGGCTGTTTAGGGCCCAACCTAGGTGTGTCTTATACATATTAAAAAGAAAGGTCTAGGTCTTGCAAAATGTTTATTTTGCCAGGTCGAAATGGTAGCTTAAAACTGCACACACAAGCTGCAATGGCAGGCCTGAGACATGTTTAAAAGGGCTACTTAAGTGGGTGGAACAGTGGGTTTTGCAGACCCAGCAGTAGCATTTAAAGTACAAGCCTTGGGAAGAGGTACTACCACTTTACTAGGGACTTACAAGTAAATTAAATGTGCCAATTCAGTGTAAGCCAATTTTACCATGTTTAATGGAGAGAGCACAAGCACTTTAGCACTGGTTAGCATGGGTAGAGTGTGCAGAGTCCTAAGGCCAGCAAAAACGAAATCAGCAAAAACAGGATGATTGAAAATAAAAAGTTGGGGGAAAACCATGACAAGGATGTCGGGTCCAACAACTCTGAACAAAATAGTTTGCCAAACGGATTCTTTAAATATTGTGCTTGCTCAGCAAACATTCTGTAATGTGAAGGAAGCCACTGTGGCAGCAGCTCCTTTCACAGCATAGAGTTTTCCACTCTGCAGGCAAAGACTCTAAATACGGCACTGGGTTCTCTTCCATGGTGATGAAGGTCATGACCTTCGCCTCTGGTGGACGAGAGGACTATCCTTCATGGTCTAATTTAGGCACAAAGCCATCTACTTTTAATGGCTAAACAGATACGCAGGTAAGATGAATATCTTTCAAAAGTCATCTTAGCAATATACATAATAAAAATCCAGTGTATGCTTCTATTGATTTTAGACCACTAACTTATCCTACAAAGGTAGCTATTACCTTACAGAAATTAATGAAAATACGTTTTTGATCAAATAAATTCCACTTTAGAACTGTAGCTGGCGTCAGCTTCATGCAGAGAACATGGATTCTAAGCCCATGTTATCTTTTTGAAATATCTTACTTTTCAGATTTACACATTAGGGGCCTCTCATTATGATAGGCCAGCTATTTGAGGAGATATCACCAGTATTTACCAGGTGCATTATTACTTCCCATTTGGAGTTTTGCACCGCAGAATGGGTCACTACATGGTAACCTGGTTTTGCCCTGTAAGCTATGTTCAGGTTCACTCACATGCTGACTGTCCTCAAATATTAAATTAGTTTAATTAAACTTAAATTAAATTCCATTCGTGTTTGTTTTTGTGGTATGCTTCCTATTATCTATTTAAGACTAGCCAATATTATATATAGATATATATTTTTTGTTTATTTCATACTTAAACATATATACTATTGTTGCAATATGGCAATACTGCTCAATGTATTCTACCTCTGTGAGCTTCGTGAGGAGCATGAATTTATATGTACAAGCCCACATGTAAAACACTGCATAAAGATTCTCACTCAACCTAATGAAAACATAATTTATGTTTAATTTCTAAGTCCCAGTTAATCAACATTTTAGCAAATTAATTGTCTAATGACACAGTTTCGTATGTAATCGTTTGTATTGTGGCTTTCCATCACAGTAACAACTTGCATTTAAATCATACTCAAGCACTCCCTTTATACTTCTACACATATCCCATATGTATGAGTGCGGCACCAGTTTGTCACTATAGCAACGTTTTTGTTTCTTGTATAGCGATATATCACACTTTATTAATAACTATTACATTTACTTCTATCTTCTCACTTTAACTATTGGTGTTACCAAAACGTTTCATGGCATCTAGTGGATCTCTCCATGCCATTGTAGCAACAGGTGCCTCCTGATTTTAAGACAACATTTTAGCATCTTAGATTGTAGGTTCTAAGACCTAATATAACAGAGGTAAACTTCAATCAACATTATGCAGATTTGTGAACCTTGAAGCATGACCCTTCCTCTACTCATATTTAAAAGCATGAATCTCCGGATGAGGGAAGCTTTGTTATGAAACTGCGTAACTTCTTAAAATCTGCATCCTAGAAAATAATTTAGGGCATGTTAGAAATTGGGTTTCTGGTTGGCAGAGGTATGCACCTTGTCCAAGCAGGAACCACAATCCTAGTCAGGATAAGCCACAAGCACACCCTAAATTAACCTGTTCTACCCTGTGGTAGCTCGCCACAGAGCAGTCAGGCTTAACGTAAGAGGCAATGTGTAAAGTATTTGTGCAACATCTCAAACAGTAAAACAGTAAAAACACAACACAAAAAGATTCCACACCAGGTTAGAATAATAGCGCTTAATTTAATAAATATAACGAGACCAAAACGACAAAAATCCAATAAGAAGAACTTGAGATATGAATTTTTTAAGAATAAACTGTTAAATAGTGCTTCGAAGCAATAAGCGCTTATTTGGAGTATCTGGTCTCGCTAGACTGGGACAAAGTCAAAAGTCCAGGCCGACCGCGATGGACCACTGGCTGAATACAGGGATCCAGTTAGGCCTGCTGAACAAAAGTATCTTGATCCAGGCTGCATCAAAGTTGAAGAAGATGCGGGGTGCAGCAGAAGGGATGCGTCAGCCTCGAGCCTCGCAGTAGAGGGGATGCATCAACTTTCTCCACTCAACCGTGATGATGCGCCAGTTCCGAAGGCAACGCGACGGCTCCAAGATGTGTCAGTTCCGAAAGCGATGCACCGGGTTTCTCCACGCAGTAGCGGCGATTCATCAGTTCTGTATCGGCGGTTCCGAAGGTGATGCGTAGGTTCCGAGCGTGATGCGCCGGTCCTGTTTCCACAACAGCGGTGATGTGTAGATTCTGCTCTCGCAGCAGAGGATACGTTGGTTCTGATGGAGCAAACACCTTAGGCCCACTTCCAAGTGTTCAGGACTGGGATGGCACCACTTGGCAGGGCAGACTCACAGGTTGCAGAGTCCAGCTGTAGGAGCAGGATTGAAGGAAGTCTTTTATGTCCCTGAGACTTCAGGTCAGGAGGCAAGCCAGCAAGCCCCTGGAGTCACTCTGGGTTCAAGTGATGCAGGTCCAGTCCTTCTCACCCAGGCAGGGGATTAGCAGGCAGCAGGACTGTGCAACAAGGCAAGAGTTCAGCAAAGCAGCAGTCCAGCAGAGTTGCAGGACTTTCGGCAGCACAGCAGTTCCTTTTCCTGGCAGAGTGGGCACAGGTCTAGAAGTGTACTGAAGTCATAGTGTCAGAGGACTATGACTTATACCCAGTTGTGCCTTTGAAGTGGGTGAGAATTCAAAGAAGGGTCTTTGAAGTGCACAGAGGTCCTCCCTTCCTGCCCTAGCTCCAGACTCACTACAGGGGGGTATGCGGACCTTTGTGTTTGGACAGGACACAACGTATTCAGGTGTGTGAGGCTGTGCCCAGCTCCTCCCTCCCATCTCTGAGGATGGCCCATCTAGTCACACCTAAGCTTCTTTTGTGTGTGGCTGTCTAGAGGGAATACACAAAGCTCAGTTATCACCCACCCCAGACTGAACAGAGACAGGCAGCAGGCACCAAATGGCTAAAATAAGAAAATTAATAAATGTGTGATGACCTGCACACCTGATTATTTCAAGTACTATTAATCTAATATATTCAAAATTCAACACAAAACTTTAACATGGTGCGTGCTACTGCGAAGTAGGGTATGGCCTAAAACCCATGTGTAAGACTAATAATGAAAGGACACGGAAGAATCCGATCCTATGCAGTGCACAGCGAAGTCCCTATGGCTTCAATGAGTTATCCACATTTAGAAACACATAATTACAAGAATAGTCGCAACAATTCGTGTGCTTGACTCAAAAAATAGTGTTTTATATTCAAACATTAGTGCTCATGAAGTGTTATGCACAAACAATTATTTATGATAAACAGAAGTCAAAAATTAACTGTTTATAACATTTTTTACATCAAACGACCGAGTGGCTTGATACATCTCATAACCAAACGTTCAACAGTGACCCAATGCATTTCGGGTTGAAAACCCTTCTTCAGGGGTACAAATTGATTTCTAAAAAATTAAAGCAGTAAACATTCAAATATTACGATTGGCATCCTCCATTAGGAACTACAAAAAAGACAAGAACAACAGTATCAATGCCATATGCTAAAAATTACATCAAATGTACAAACATAGCAGGGTACAGAGAGTTTGTACACGAAAAGACCGTTTCCAACGAAAAAGGAAAAAGAGGTGAGTGAAAGAATACGTGATATTGAACTTGCTCTCAAAGACTATTATTCTTAAATCACCTGGGTGTCACCAAAATGCACGTGCCCGAAGCTAATCTAATGCGTGACTATGTAACAGGCCAGGGGTAACATGCACCAATGATGCCGTATATCTTAATAAGCAAAACACAAAAATACCTCAGATACGAACTAAACCCAGAGTATCTGCAATAAAAAGAAATATGTTTCGTGAATCTGCATTCCATGCATAAACCTGAGTGGTGCAACCAAATAGGAATCACTATACAGTTAACGGTCTTACCGCCATCTGAATCGAAATGAATCCAAGGTCTAAAAAAACCGGGAAAGAGACAGTGAAGGTTATCAAACAATATAAGCCCGTGTGTGTATCCACCCCGTGTAAAATGTACAAAAACATAGCCTTACCAGGAGGCCAAACCGCAAAGGACCAAATCTGCCAAAAAACAAACTCTATATAAACTGTCTGTAGGAGCAAAACAATGAAATACTGAAACGGGTTACTCCGCCCGTGATACACTCACCGCTGTAACTCGAGAAACGAATTCCACCGTGCAAACACGTGACCGCTACAAGACGTGCAACACGTCACCACGTTAGAGACTGAGATTTATGTAAAATGGTATCGCGGTAATTCAGAAGTACTGCAACTTTACGCAGCTACATCAAACGAACAAAATCTAGGTGAATGCTTAGATCAATACTCAAACCACACAACCATGTTAACATAAAGCACTAATGTGCTGCGCGCGACCAGATGCGAAAAAAGGAAAGTAAAAGCAATAGTGAAACAGAATGAAATACTTCCTTAACAAAACCGGAAAATTAGAGGAAAAAAAGAAGGAAAAATAAACAAATACAGAATATGAAAGAATGAAAGTTGGACAACAGATCAATTCGCAAATACAAAATCTTTACATAAGTGAAACGTATTAAGGATTATAAGAAACACAACAATTCATAATGATCATTGAGACCACCCGGAATAATTGTCCCTAAATTTTTTATCCAAAACGTTTCCCTGCGTGCCAATTGATTATTAAAATCAATCCCAGGAGTTATGTCTATTTTTTCCAAAATAGTGAATCTAACCTGAGGAATTGTGTGCGGTGTGTTAACCCAATGTGCAGCCAAACAGGAGTTACAATTACGATTACGAATCATGCTTTTGTGTTCAATGATTCTCGTTTTGATCTTACGTGAGGTCCTCCCTACATAAATCAGTCCACAGGGACATTGAATTGCATAAATCACACCCTCTGTGTTACAGTCCGATGTGTGTTTGAGTGCAATCTTTTTGCCTGTCTTGGGATGTGCAAATGAATTGCCTAACATTACATTGCCACATTGACCACAGTTCCAACATTTTCTCATTCCTTTATATTCAATAGTGGTAGGTGTGTGTGCTGGTTTTAACAATTCTTTAAGATTTTTAGAACGAGTATGGGCGAACATAGGTCTGCCCAATAATACTGGTTTAAGATCCACTTCATTTTCCAAAATTTCCCACCTTTTCAAGACAATCTTTTTGATCTGTTTGGCTTGCTCAGAATGTTTAATCACAAACACCTCTCGGGTATTGCTCTTCTTAACTGTGGGTTGTAGTAACTCTTCTCTTTTCTTCAGTGCTACCACTTCTTTGGCTGATTGTAGTATTTCGGGAGGATAACCTCTCTTCTTGTATCTGAGTATCTGCTCCTCCATCAATGTCTCTGTGTTTTCATGCAGTGAAGAGATTCTTTTGATTCTGATTAACTGGGAAACCGGCAGATGTTTTTTCAAGGAAAAAGGATGCGCACTGGTATAGTGTAGTGCATTGTTCATGTCAGTGGGTTTTCTGTATACAGTAGTTTGTAATCCTATATCAGTTTTCAAGATCTCAATGTCCAGAAAGTTAATTTTGTTAGGATGAATATTAGATGTAAATTGTATCCGTGCATTGCAAGCGTTGAGTTCCTTAATGCTCTCTTCAAGTGTTTGACGATTCCCTTTCCAAATCACTAATATGTCATCAATATAGCGCATGTATGCTACAAGATTAGAACGCCATACTTCTTTGTGTAGTATGTGAGTGTCTTCAAAGTATGCCATGTACGTATTAGCATACGAAGGGGCGCCAGGAAAGCCCATCGAAGTTCCAGTGCATTGTAAAAAAAATTTATCTTGCCAAGAAAAGTAACTGTGGTAGAGCGAAAAATGAAGTAACTGCAGTAAAAATACATCATTGCCATCTTCTGTGGGGTTGTGAAGTAATCTCCACTCAACTGCTTCTAATCCCTCGTCGTGGGGAATAGAGGTGTATAAAGCTACGACATCTATAGTACAGAGTAGAATTTCCTCTTCAAAATGATGACGTATATTTTCTAATTGCCTCAAACAATGCGTTGAGTCCTTTACATAGGTCCCCCATGATTGTACAAGTGGTTGTAAATAGTAATCCAAATACTGTCCAATCGGTTCATGAATGGATCCACAACCGGCCACTATAGGACGAAACGGTGGCTTTACAGAATTTTTGTGCATTTTTGGCAACATGTATATGTGTGGAATTTTAGGTGTGGATTTTTGTAAAAATCTTCTCGTTGAGTCGTTAATCCAACCCATCTCTACAGCATTGGATAAAATGGAAGCCAATAACACCATATACTCCTTAGTGGGATCACTATCCAAAAGGATGTAGGTATCAGTATTCAACACATGTGAATTTACACTTTGCTCATAAAACAACGTGTCCATTACTACAAGTGCACCTCCTTTATCAGCTGGTTGAAAAGTTATTTCCTTGTTCTGTTTCAATGAGTTGAGAATACTCTTGTCTTTTGGCGTCAAGTTTGCCTTTTTGGTGTCCGGTATACAATAGTTGTCAAATCCTTCTTGATTAGTAATTCAAAATTATCAAGACTTTTATGTGAAAATGGAGCCATGAAATTGCTCTTGGGACGAAATATGTTTAACGGTTGTGTTGCGTCTTGCCCATTGCTGGTGGAAAAAAAGAACCAACGTAATCTAAGTTTTCGCATGAATTTGAATAGGGCTATTTCTGTCTCCAATGCATTTGAAGAGTATGTAGGGACGTATGACATGCCTTTGTTTAAAACAGCTATTTCTCCCATGCTCAATGATCTTTTAGATATGTTCATAACTAGATTCCTGACTTCTTCAGAACCCGTTGAGGTCTGCCCGATTCTGTGTTTTTTTTTGTTTTTTCCCCTGCGGGTCCGTTGGTTTTGGACAAATCTGTTTTGTCTGGTGGATGGTCGGATGAATGGCCCTGGGCTAAAAAAGACGACTTATCTGTGGATGTAGATGCTTCAATTTCTGTAGTTCTCATGCGTGAATCTGTGACGCTTGTTACTGAGGGTCTTTGGAGAGATAATTCTTGATCCGTGACTATGCTTTCTTCAGAAGATGAGTTGCCTGTCTTTTTTGGGAAAAATCTCTTTTGAGCGTACGTCTCGGCCCAAGAGTAGACCTCATCCAATTTGTAGTCTATGGTGTCTCTTCTGAATTTGCGGATCTTCCGATCATGTATCTCCTTAGCGTGTGCATCCAGTTTTATATTGATATCATTCAAGGTTTTTGACCATTCATCATTCTCCATCCGTTCTGTAATCTCTTGTTTAAGTTTCGCTATATCAGTGGCTAGTTCATTCAGTATAGAAGACAGTTCCTCTATAATCAATAAAATTAAGTCCAGTGAGCATTTGTTTAGGATGGCATACCAACGAGTCATGAAGGTTTTGTTGAATTTAAACAACATTGGTTTAAGAGCAATTCTTAATCCTCTCGGTATACGTCTAACTTTATGATATTCTATTAAAGTTGTAGCGTGAAGACGTTGGTTAATTTCTTTTCGCATAATGTATTCCAGTTGATGTAATAGTTGGGCTGTAGTTCCAGAAGTAGTGCCAAAAGTACGTGTTTCCTGAATAAGAGAATAAATTGATTCCGCCTCCTCCGCTGAGTATACTTTAGTCTCAGCTTGATTTGCAGTTAAATCAGCTATCTCTTTGAAGGACATGTTGACTTTGGGTGCAGGTCAGGTTAGGCTCAAAGTATGACAATTAATAAATGTGTGATGACCTGCACACCTGATTATTTCAAGTACTATTAATCTAATATATTCAAAATTCAACACAAAACTTTAACATGGTGCGTGCTACTGCGAAGTAGGGTATGGCCTAAAACCCATGTGTAAGACTAATAATGAAAGGACACGGAAGAATCCGATCCTATGCAGTGCACAGCGAAGTCCCTATGGCTTCAATGAGTTATCCACATTTAGAAACACATAATTACAAGAATAGTCGCAACAATTCGTGTGCTTGACTCAAAAAATAGTGTTTTATATTCAAACATTAGTGCTCATGAAGTGTTATGCACAAACAATTATTTATGATAAACAGAAGTCAAAAATTAACTGTTTATAACATTTTTTACATCAAACGACCGAGTGGCTTGATACATCTCATAACCAAACGTTCAACAGTGACCCAATGCATTTCGGGTTGAAAACCCTTCTTCAGTGGTACAAATTGATTTCTAAAAAATTAAAGCAGTAAACATTCAAATATTACGATTGGCATCCTCCATTAGGAACTACAAAAAAGACAAGAACAACAGTATCAATGCCATATGCTAAAAATTACATCAAATGTACAAACATAGCAGGGTACAGAGAGTTTGTACACGAAAAGACTGTTTCCAACGAAAAAGGAAAAAGAGGTGAGTGAAAGAATACGTGATATTGAACGTGCTCTCAAAGACTATTATTCTTAATTCACCTGGGTGTCACCAAAATGCACGTGCCCGAAGCTAATCTAATGCGTGACTATGTAACAGGCCAGGGGTAACATGCACCAATGATGCCGTATATCTTAATAAGCAAAACACAAAAATACCTCAGATACGAACTAAACCCAGAGTATCTGCAATAAAAAGAAATATGTTTCGTGAATCTGCATTCCATGCATAAACCTGAGTGGTGCAACCAAATAGGAATCACTATACAGTTAACGGTCTTACCGCCATCTGAATCGAAATGAATCCAAGGTCTAAAAAACCGGGAAAGAGACAGTGAAGGTTATCAAACAATATAAGCCCATGTGTGTATCCACCCCGTGTAAAATGTACAAAAACATAGCCTTACCAGGAGGCCAAACCGCAAAGGACCAAATCTGCCAAAAAACAAACTCTATATAAACTGTCTGTAGGAGCAAAACAATGAAATACTGAAACGGTTTACTCCGCCCGTGATACACTCACCGCTGTAACTCGAGAAACAAATTCCACCGTGCAAACACGTGACCGCTACAAGACGTGCAACACGTCACCACGTTAGAGACTGAGATTTATGTAAAATGGTATCGCGGTAATTCAGAAGTACTGCAACTTTACGCAGCTACATCAAACGAACAAAATCTAGGTGAATGCTTAGATCAATACTCAAACCACACAACCATGTTAACATAAAGCACTAATGTGCTGCGCGCGACCAGATGCGAAAAAAAGGAAAGTAAAAGCAATAGTGAAACAGAATGAAATACTTCCTTAACAAAACCGGAAAATTAGAGGAAAAAAAGAAGGAAAAATAAGGAAAAATAAACAAATACAGAATATGAAAGAATGAAAGTTGGACAACAGATCAATTCGCAAATACAAAATCTTTACATAAGTGAAACGTATTAAGGATTATAAGAAACACAACAATTCATAATGATCATTGAGACCACCCGGAATAATTGTCCCTAAATTTTTTATCCAAAACGTTTCCCTGCGTGCCAATTGATTATTAAAATCAATCCCAGGAGTTATGTCTATTTTTTCCAAAATAGTGAATCTAACCTGAGGAATTGTGTGCGGTGTGTTAACCCAATGTGCAGCCAAACAGGAGTTACAATTACGATTACGAATCATGCTTTTGTGTTCAATGATTCTCGTTTTGATCTTACGTGAGGTCCTCCCTACATAAATCAGTCCACAGGGACAATGAATTGCATAAATCACACCCTCTGTGTTACAGTCCGATGTGTGTTTGAGTGCAATCTTTTTGCCTGTCTTGGGATGTGCAAATGAATTGCCTAACATTACATTGCCACATTGACCACAGTTCCAACATTTTCTCATTCCTTTATATTCAATAGTGGTAGGTGTGTGTGCTGGTTTTAACAATTCTTTAAGATTTTTAGAACGAGTATGGGCGAACATAGGTCTGCCCAATAATACTGGTTTAAGATCCACTTCATTTTCCAAAATTTCCCACCTTTTCAAGACAATCTTTTTGATCTGTTTGGCTTGCTCAGAATGTTTAATCACAAACACCTCTCGGGTATTGCTCTTCTTAACTGTGGGTTGTAGTAACTCTTCTCTTTTCTTCAGTGCTACCACTTCTTTGGCTGATTGTAGTATTTCGGGAGGATAACCTCTCTTCTTGTATCTGAGTATCTGCTCCTCCATCAATGTCTCTGTGTTTTCATGCAGTGAAGAGATTCTTTTGATTCTGATTAACTGGGAAACCGGCAGATGTTTTTTCAAGGAAAAAGGATGCGCACTGGTATAGTGTAGTGCATTGTTCATGTCAGTGGGTTTTCTGTATACAGTAGTTTGCAATCCTATATCAGTTTTCAAGATCTCAATGTCCAGAAAGTTAATTTTGTTAGGATGAATATTAGATGTAAATTGTATCCGTGCATTGCAAGCGTTGAGTTCCTTAATGCTCTCTTCAAGTGTTTGACGATTCCCTTTCCAAATCACTAATATGTCATCAATATAGCGCATGTATGCTACAAGATTAGAACGCCATACTTCTTTGTGTAGTATGTGAGTGTCTTCAAAGTATGCCATGTACGTATTAGCATACGAAGGGGCGCCAGAAAAGCCCATCGAAGTTCCAGTGCATTGTAAAAAAATTTCTCTTGCCAAGAAAAGTAACTGTGGTAGAGCGAAAAATGAAGTAACTGCAGTAAAAATACATCATTGCCATCTTCTGTGGGGTTGTGAAGTAATCTCCACTCAACTGCTTCTAATCCCTCGTCGTGGGGAATAGAGGTGTATAAAGCTACGACATCTATAGTACAGAGTAGAATTTCCTCTTCAAAATGATGACGTATATTTTCTAATTGCCTCAAACAATGCGTTGAGTCCTTTACATAGGTCCCCCATGATTGTACAAGTGGTTGTAAAAAGTAATCCAAATACTGTCCAATCGGTTCATGAATGGATCCACAACCGGCCACTATAGGACGAAACGGTGGCTTTACAGAATTTTTGTGCATTTTTGGCAACATGTATATGTGTGGAATTTTAGGTGTGGATTTTTGTAAAAATCTTCTCGTTGAGTCGTTAATCCAACCCATCTCTACAGCATTGGATAAAATGGAAGCCAATAACACCATATACTCCTTAGTGGGATCACTATCCAAAAGGATGTAGGTATCAGTATTCAACACATGTGAATTTACACTTTGCTCATAAAACAACGTGTCCATTACTACAAGTGCACCTCCTTTATCAGCTGGTTGAAAAGTTATTTCCTTGTTCTGTTTCAATGAGTTGAGAATACTCTTGTCTTTTGGCGTCAAGTTTGCCTTTTTTGGTGTCCGGTATACAATAGTTGTCAAATCCTTCTTGATTAGTAATTCAAAATTATCAAGACTTTTATGTGAAAATGGAGCCATGAAATTGCTCTTGGGACGAAATATGTTTAACGGTTGTGTTGCGTCTTGCCCATTGCTGGTGGAAAAAAAGAACCAACGTAATCTAAGTTTTCGCATGAATTTGAATAGGGCTATTTCTGTCTCCAATGCATTTGAAGAGTATGTAGGGACGTATGACATGCCTTTGTTTAAAACAGCTATTTCTCCCATGCTCAATGATCTTTTAGATATGTTCATAACTAGATTCCTGACTTCTTCAGAACCCGTTGAGGTCTGCCCGATTCTGTGTTTTTTTTGTTTTTCTCCTGCGGGTCCGTTGGTTTTGGACAAATCTGTTTTGTCTGGTGGATGGTCGGATGAATGGCCCTGGGCTAAAAAGACGACTTATCTGTGGATGTAGATGCTTCAATTTCTGTAGTTCTCATGCGTGAATCTGTGACGCTTGTTACTGAGGGTCTTTGGAGAGATAATTCTTGATCCGTGACTATGCTTTCTTCAGAAGATGAGTTGCCTGTCTTTTTTGGGAAAAATCTCTTTTGAGCGTACGTCTCGGCCCAAGAGTAGACCTCATCCAATTTGTAGTCTATGGTGTCTCTTCTGAATTTGCGGATCTTCCGATCATGTATCTCCTTAGCGTGTGCATCCAGTTTTATATTGATATCATTCAAGGTTTTTGACCATTCATCATTCTCCATCCGTTCTGTAATCTCTTGTTTAAGTTTCGCTATATCAGTGGCTAGTTCATTCAGTATAGAAGACAGGTCCTCTATAATCAATAAAATTAAGTCCAGTGAGCATTTGTTTAGGATGGCATACCAACGAGTCATGAAGGTTTTGTTGAATTTAAACAACATTGGTTTAAGAGCAATTCTTAATCCTCTCGGTATACGTCTAACTTTATGATATTCTATTAAAGTTGTAGCGTGAAGACGTTGGTTAATTTCTTTTCGCATAATGTATTCCAGTTGACGTAATAGTTGGGCTGTAGTTCCAGAAGTAGTGCCAAAAGTACGTGTTTCCTGAATAAGAGAATAAATTGATTCCGCCTCCTCCGCTGAGTATACTTTAGTCTCAGCTTGATTTGCAGTTAAATCAGCTATCTCTTTGAAGGACATGTTGACTTTGGGTGCAGGTCAGGTTAGGCTCAAAGTATGACAATTAATAAATGTGTGATGACCTGCACACCTGATTATTTCAAGTACTATTAATCTAATATATTCAAAATTCAACACAAAACTTTAACATGGTGCGTGCTACTGCGAAGTAGGGTATGGCCTAAAACCCATGTGTAAGACTAATAATGAAAGGACACGGAAGAATCCGATCCTATGCAGTGCACAGCGAAGTCCCTATGGCTTCAATGAGTTATCCACATTTAGAAACACATAATTACAAGAATAGTCGCAACAATTCGTGTGCTTGACTCAAAAAATAGTGTTTTATATTCAAACATTAGTGCTCATGAAGTGTTATGCACAAACAATTATTTATGATAAACAGAAGTCAAAAATTAACTGTTTATAACATTTTTTACATCAAACGACCGAGTGGCTTGATACATCTCATAACCAAACGTTCAACAGTGACCCAATGCATTTCGGGTTGAAAACCCTTCTTCAGGGGTACAAATTGATTTCTAAAAAATTAAAGCAGTAAACATTCAAATATTACGATTGGCATCCTCCATTAGGAACTACAAAAAAGACAAGAACAACAGTATCAATGCCATATGCTAAAAATTACATCAAATGTACAAACATAGCAGGGTACAGAGAGTTTGTACACGAAAAGACCGTTTCCAACGATTTACTAGTCAGTCCCTAGTACAGTGCACTGTGTGTGCCCAGGGCCTGTAAATCAAATGCTGCTAGTGTGCTTGCAGCACTTATTGTGCCACCCACATAAGCAGCCTGTAAATGTAACTCTGGCCTGCCATTGCAGAGCCTGTGTGCAGTCTGGTACTGCCATGTCGACTTGGCAAGTGCACACACTTGCCAGTCCCTAACCTTCCCTTTTGTTACATGTTAGTCACCCCTATGGTAGGCTCAAGGTACCCCTGTGGGCAGGGTGCATTGTATGTGAAAGGTAGGACATGCCCTGATGTGTGTGGCATGTCCTGATAGTGAAATACTGCCAATTTCGTTTTTCACTACTGCAAGGCTACCTGCTCCCATAGGATAGAATTGGGAGTTTGTTTATAACATCTTATAAACATAACTACCCCTGGGAACAAGTTGGGAAATTAAAGTTTGATATGCCTGAACTCAGAATGTTACAATGCATCTTTTAGTGAGGGTGATTTTTACATTCTGTGTTTGAAAATACCACTTTTAGAAAGTAGGTATTTTCTTGCTTAGCCATTCAGTATGCCTCTGCTAGGTTTGTGTATTGCATGTCTGGCTTTGGAGTGTCAGGGGCTGTGGAGGAGCAGTGGCTCCAGAGAGCCTGATGAGTCAGGGCTGGGCTGAATAGGCCAGGTCTGCATTTGGAGTGGTGGGAGGAGTAGCACCTGCACCTGAATAGGACTGTTCCTGCCTTCCACAATGATGGCTCCGCCCCCCTGTGGTGTGTCTGGAGCCAGGGCTCACACTGACAATGGAGGTTGTTGTGCACTTGCAAAGTGCCCCACATAACTAGTTTTGGCTGGGTACAGACACTCTCTGCCTTCCGAGAACAAAGGATTTTTGGGTATCAAAAGAGGGGCCCAGACCCCAGACTTTTAGATCACTTCTGGGAAATCAAGAGGAACCTTTGCCAAGGAGAAGAGCCAGAGAAGCTGAGGATGAATACTGTCCCTGTGCTGTTTGCTGTCTGGGGTTGGCTTGCAGTGGCTACTTGCTGCCAAGGAAAGGAGAAAAGGACTTTGCTGTTTGCTGCGTCCCCTGCTTGAGGAAGATGCTTGAAACTGAGCTTGCCTCCTGTTCTGAAGTCTCAGGGACACAAAGACTTCACCACCAGCTACCCTGAACTTCCTTGCTGGGAGTTCTGACCTGCAAAGAGGTGCCTGCTGTTGTTTTGGACCTGTAGAGACTGTTTTCCGCTGGGAGCTGGAAGAATCCACGCATCGTCCCGGATCGTCGCATCGCGGCGCCAAGTTTGTCGCATCGTTGGGGGATGCAGTAAGAAACCGACGCATCACCTCCCCACGCAGTAAGAAACCGACGCATCACCTCCTCTCCGGTAAGGAACCGACGCATCACCTCCCCTGCGCAGCAGTAAGGAACCGACGCATCACCTCCCCCGGAGCAAGGAACCGACGCATCACCTTCCCTGAGTGTAAGAAACAGACGCATCACCTTCCCTGCGGCCCGTTTTGTTTGTTTGCGTGACGCATCCCAGGTACTTTGTGTGAAAAGTGTCACATCTGCAATTTGCTTTAAACTGAACTATTTCTACCTTCTGAAAGTCTTATTTTTATTACTGTATTGTGGATTTTTGTCGTTTGGTCTTGTTTTGGTTTAGATAAAGATTACTTATTTTTCTAAACTGGTGTGGTGTCCATTTGTAGTGTTTTCACTGTATTACTGTATGTGTTCACAAATGCTTTACATACTGCCTCTGAGATAAGCCTGTCTGCTCGTGCCAAGCTACCAAGGGGGTGAGCAGGGGTTATTTTAGAAGTGTTTCCCCCTTACCCTGACTAGAAGCAAGGGCCCCTATTTGGATAAAGGTACCTACATCTGCCAACTAGAGACCCCCATTTCTAACAATGGTCATCTACAAAAATGAATGTGCTATAGGGGATAATCATAATGCATACTCACTGTAATATAGGAATTAGTGAAGTGCATGATTTAACTCTCCCTTCTTTGAAGTAGGTCTTTCAGTCTCTCTCTCTCGCTTCTCTCTCTCTCTCGCTAGGTGAAATATTGGGGCAGATGTAGTAGCACATTGTTTGCTGCCGCAAAGTCATACAAAGTGGCACGAAGTGGTGCAAAGTCTGGGAAGGGGATTTATTTTCCAGGGCTAAAGGTTTATTGTGCCGGAAAGGTGCCCTTTTCTTGGCACAAATTGCTCTCTTCGTTGCTTTGCACCGCTTTGCATCAAGGGGGCATTACAAGGGTTGTACTTGGGCATTACAGCGTAAGCACTCTTATATTTTGACACAAAGCCCTATCTACTAAGATAGCAAGACCGAGCATTGCGTAAAAACATAACACCTGCTAGAAGCAGCCGCAAAGTTGAAGAAATGTTTTCATTACTGCAAACATTTCATATATTGCATGTGTGATGCACTGTCCAGCAACCATCCAATGTGTAAAAAATTATAAAAATTGTCTAGACATAGGCTTTTGCACTGGAAGGGCATGCTTCCAGTACAAAATCTATGCTAGAAATTGCACATACTCCTTTGTACCATGGTGCAAAGTTGTGTGTGTGTGACCCTAGGCACCCAGTTTGTGCTCCAGAAACTTTGGTTGCTGCACTGTGTTGCACTAAAATCTGCCCCATTATTTTCACAACTTTTTTCAACAATAGTCATCACCCCTGGTCCATTTTTTAGCTTACCAGAACACTCCATTTTTATCCCCAGCCCTCAAGGCTCATGTATTCCCTTAATGCATCGAAGTAGACTTAGGATGGACTAGGTAATTGTCAAGGAAATACTGATATCATATCGGATCCTAAGGCTGGTGCACTGACAACGGGGCTTGGGGGCCCACAGTGACACCAGAAAACTGATACAGGTGCACCAGCATTGACACAGGTGCTCCAACAGTGATACAAGGCCACCGGGAAGGAGAAACCAACACTGTCACTGGCTCACTGCCACAGAACTCCCAACATTGACAAGGGGAGAGTGATATGAGTACAGGGTCAAAGTAGACTGGCATTAGGACACTGACTCGGGGGTGATGGCAAATAGGCACTGTTGCTAGGAGAACGGCATAGGCAAATCAACATGTTTGCATGGGAACAGTAACACTATTGAATATGGTTTGACGTTTTATAATAAGTGCTAAGTGTGTTTTGCAGTACAATCACCTTCATATGCTGTGGGAGGCTAGAAAGTTTTTTATTAAACAAAGTTCATCTTGATCTATATGTGCTTAGCACAAAAATAGTTTAAAAAAATCCTTAAGTCACTTTTATTTGGCATGCCGTCTAGAGTTTTAGCCCTCTCTTCAATCCCACAACATTCGGTGATGATTTAGCCATTGGCTATAGAAGAGAATAGATAAATCTTCGAAATCACAATGTGAGGGGATAAGTCAATGTTGTGCGGCAGGAAAAACAGATGCATTGTTTCCAGCATAGTCACCCTCGGCTCAGCAAAATACCACAAGGCCCTAAGAGCTATCAACCTGGGTTTATTTGCATAAAGGCGACTGGGTAACATCCCTAGAGAGATGCCACAGTTTTTCAGCACATTGTCTAGGAATAGGCTGATGAAGCAGCATTTGGGCTGCAGCAGCGAGCATAGGGAACCAAAAAAATGACACATCCCATGTGAGTTTAGCACAAGGGTAACTATATCCATACAGGGTATTTTGCACTTCAGAAAGTACACATGGGTGGTTTTTTCCGGGACAAGGAGATTACATGTTTTGGCGAGAACCACAGGACGATGCAAGGCCTGAATTTGAATCTGGGTCCAGGATTACTAACACTTGGCACCAGCTTTGCATTACTTTTGTAACACAACCCCAACACAAAGTGTTATGCTGGGATTTACTATCTAACACAAATCAGGATTTGCTTTGGATAGATTCCCAAAGTAACACACAAAGTTGTGCTTTGTGCTGCTTTGCATTACTTTGCGGCAAGGGAGCATTAGATGAGGGGTACATAGGCGTTCCGATACAACCACCCATGGGATTTGGAGCAAATCCCTATCTACAAACATTTGCAAACAGGAAATTGTGCCAAAATCTTATACCTCCTCAAGGCAGGTGTATTGCAGAGAAATGTTTTCATTTCTCCTTGTTTTACCACTTTGCATGTGTGCTGCACTGTACAGCACACGCAAAAAGCAGGAAAAGGGCTAAAGGATAGCTTTTGTATTGGAAGAGTCATCTTCCAGTACATAAACTATTCCTTACAGAACACACACACCCTGGCACTATGACGCAAGGGTGCTGCACTGGCGCATGGCAGCCTAAAGTGTACCAGTCCATGAGAGGAAATCAGCACCATATCTCCGGAGATTTGGTGCGGTGCTGTTCTCTCCATTTCATGCAATGCATAAATGTTTCGTAAACATGGGACCTGGTTTCCCATGATCTAAGGTCATCAGTGCTGAGCACTATGCCACCGTGCAATGGTCCAATAATTTAATGTATGGAAAGATTAACACACAATGTAATGCAATACACAAATCTTACAGGGGTGTAAAGCTGGCCCCTGCAGATCCTGCAGCGAAGGGGGACTCCAACATTTCAAGTGGCCCCCAAACATGTATGGGGCCCTAATTCAGCCCAAGGCCAATGTATATCTATGACATTTGGGAGACTCTAGAGCCCCTCATCCCATTGTGCAAGGGGGTCTCATCATTTTGCATTACACCACTGAAGTCTACATATTTAAAGGAATTGTGCTCGTGTGACATACAAGTCTACATATAAAGAATTTAAATAGTAGGCTTTACCTGTGTTATTGCTCTCTTTGTATTTTAATCTTGCTTTGACATATCAATCAATCAATCAGGGAATTGTAAGCGCGCTACTCACCTGTGAGGGTCTCAAGGCGCTGAGAGGGGGGGTAAGCAACTTCGTTCAGTTGAAGAGCTAGGTTTTGAGTGTCTTCCTGAAGTATTCAGGGAGGGAGCGCGTCTGATGTTGATTGGGAGCTCGTTCCAGGTCTTGGCCGCGATGTAGGAGAAAGCTCTTCCACCTGTTCTGGCCTTGCAGATGCGCGGGGTTTCTGCGAGGGCGAGGTCGGCAAATCGGATGTTTCTCTTGGGTATGTGGAAGGAGATTCTGTTGTTGAGGTGATGGAGCAAGGACTCACAAATGAGACTTGCTCGGATGCAATCCTCTTAAACTATTAATGTATTAAATTGTATTGTTTATACTAACCATTGCACACACGAATACAAATAGCAAGGAAGCTTGCTTATGTGTCTTTACTAACAAGTAACGCTTGTCTATTCTAAAATGGCCGCTAAAACGCGGGAACTTTACTGCGCATGTCTCAACCATATCACGTGGTGTGACGTCTTTCTTTGCTTGGTGGGAAATTTCTTGCTTCTGCGCAGTGTGATTTAAAATGGCTGCTATATGTTCTCACATGCTACAGCTTGCTCTTATGTTTTGTTTAAACTGTAATATTTTAACGCTATTAATGTGGGGATAAGTTTATAAGTAAATGGGAATAGAATATACAGAGTGGGTATACAGTGAAACATTTTATTTGTGATTTTAATATTTTCTTCTTTGACTTATTTTCTTATTTTCTTCTTTGACTTATTTAGTTCGTAAATGTTGGGCCTGGGGTTGGTGAACTGAAAACTCGAATGACGTGGGTTCTGCTCATGCTCCTTGAAAGACTGCCCAGAGCGGAAAGGATGAAGTCAACCTGGACGTCGTCCAAGGCCACGACCTGATGGCCTATATTGTCATATTCACGAATGTTCTTATGAAATTGTAACATTGTACATGAAAAAGGCACAAACTTTGTCATGAGACGGGTGGGAAATAAAGCCAATGTATTAAATTTGAGGGGCGGTATTTTAAAACAAAGAGCTTTAAGAAATGTATTAAATCAATATGGTGTGAGGATCAACCCCCCTGTCCCTGTCCAATCAGAAGTAGTGGTCCCATAAGTTAGCAACATTAAGGGGAGGTACATGGGCGTAGAAGGGTATAATAGATATAGAATTAGCAAATTAGTTAGCCTTTAGAACGCAGAAACGGAAGAGGAAGGGACTCGAGAAATTAGGCTCCAGACGTACAAGCTGATCGATTGCAGACTGAACCGCTGTCCAGAGAGGTCCTGAGGTGGGGGCGGCGGAATCCATTAGAAGGAAGAAACAGGAGAATCGAGGAGAAGCGAAGTACCAGAGAGGGGAACGACGCAGGCGTCGTGGGTAGAGAGGTCACCGGTCCTGTCCTGATCCAGGGTCCTATCTTTCCAACTCCTTGGCCAAGGGGTTTGGTTCTCGCACTTAGGTAAATATAAATGCAAACCTTAGTTGCGCTGCTGTCTCTATCTTCTCTTTTCCTAAGGGACCGTCATTAATCGATAAATCATTGCTGTGCTCCCTCCTTGAGGGAGTACTATGTGGCTTTGTATTTTACTCTGCTAAATCTTTAGATAAACATTTTAAAACTTCTTGACTCTGTGATTATTTAGAAATTATGAATTGTATGGAATGTCACTCATTTTAAATTTCCCAAATAGCGAAGGATTCATTGGTAAGTCATTACTCTTCAATCAGAAGGTAATTGGTAGCAGGGATTTGATAAAGAGTACCAACTGACCCACCAGCGGAAATTGCTAGCGTAGTATGAATGTATGGGCCCAAGTGAGTATTTTGTGTATGAATGCTTGTTGCTAGTAACCCGCTGGATCAGAGGTATTGGGGTCCGGTGTTGTGGAGGCATTTGTAGGCATGGGTGAGTATCTTGAAAGTGGCTCTCTTCTCCACGGGGAGCCAGTGGAGGTTCTGCAGGTGTTGGGTGATGTGTTTGTGTCGAGGGGTGCCGAGGACGAGTCTGGCTGCGGTGTTCTGTATAGTCTGGAGTTTGCGGAGCAGAGACTTGTTAATCCCGGCATAAAGGGCGTTTCCGTAGTCTAGTCTGCTGATTATGAGTGCGTGGGTGACGGTCTTCCTTGATTCGGGGGGGATCCACTTGAAGGTCTTTCGGAGGATGCGAAGGGTGTTGAAGCAGCTGGCAGCGATGGCGTTGACCTGTCGGGTCATGGAGAGGGAGGAGTCGAGTACGATGCAGAGGGTTCGGGCGTGATCCGTGGGGGTGGAGGGGCTGCCTAGAGCGGTGGGCAACCAGGTGTCGTCCCATGCCGAGGGGGAGGGTTCAAGGACGAGGACCTCTGTCTTCTCCGAGTTGAGCTTCAGGCAGCTGCTGCTCATCCAGAATGCGATGTCCTTCATTCCTTCCTGGAAGTTGAGTCTGGTGGTGATGGGGTCCTTGGTGAGGGAGAGGATGAGCTGGGTGTCGTCGGCGTAGGATACTATGCTGAGTCCGTGCTGTCTGACGATGGCGGCGAGGGGGGCAATGTAGATGTTGAAGAGCCTGGGGCTGAGTGACGATCCTTGGGGTACTCCGCAGTTTATTTTAGTGGGTTCTGAGAGGAAGGGTGGCAGTCTGATTCTTTGGGTTCTGCCAGTGAGGAAGGAGCGGATCCTGCCGAAGGCGGTTCCCTGTATGCCGGCGTCGTTGAGTCTGGCGGTTAGTGTGCGGTGGGAGGCGGTGTCGAATGCTGCAGAGACGTCGAGTAGGATCAGGGCCACTGTGTGTCCTTGGTCGAGGAGGATGCGTATGTTGTCTGTGGCAGCAAGTAGAGCGGTATCGGTGCTGTGGTTGCTGCGGAAACCGGATTGGGAGGCGTCGAGGGTGGAGTTTTCTTCGATGAATTTTGTTAGTTGGGTATTGACGGTCTTCTCGGTGACTTTAGCCGCGAAGGAGAGAAGGAAGATGGATCGGTAGTTATTGAGGTCCGTGGGATCTGCTGAGGGCTTCTTGAGCAGGGGTCTGACTTCTGCGTGTTTCCAGTTGTGGGGAAAGATACCGGTCTTGAAGGTGGTGTTGATGGTGCGTCGTAGTTCTGGAGCGATGGCAGCGGCGGCTCTGTGGAAGATGTGCAGGGGTCCGTGGGGGCTCCTGAGTGGATGCCTTTCATGGTCGAAGTGGTGTCTTCGGTGGTGACCGGGGTCCAAGAGGAGATGGTGGGCTGGCTGGCGTTGCTGGAGAGGGTAGTGGTTTCTGAGTCAGTTGTCTGGTAGTTGAAGTAGTCGTAGAGGCCCTTGATTTTCAGGTGGAAGTAGGATCCGAGCTTGTTGCAGAGGTACTGGCAAGGGTTGATGTCCGTGGTTTCGCTGGGGGGCTTGGTGAATTCCTGGATGATGCTGAAGAGTTCCTTGGAGTTGCTGGAGTTGGCGAGGATCTTGTTTTGGATGAAGGTCCTTTTGGTGGATCTGATGCGTTGGTGGTATTCCGTCATGGCGTTCTTGTAGGTGGGGCAATTTTCCGAGGATTTGTTGTTTCTCCAGTTCTTCTCGAGGCGTCTGCAGGTGCGTCTGTATTCTTGGAGGTCGGCGGTGAACCAGGTGGCCTTCTAGGGGCGCTGTCGGTCGGGGTTACGTAGGGGTGCGAGCTTGTCTGCGCAGCTGGAGATCCATCTGTGGAGTTCTTTGGCTGCAAGGTTGGCGTCGGTCGGGGTGGTGGGGGCGTCGCGGTTGAGGGTGGAGATGAGCTGTTCCTCAGTGACTTTGTTCCAGTTTCTTCGTGGAGGGCGCGGTGCAGGTTTGGGCGGTGTGGGTTTGTCGACGTGAAAGTGTACGCAGTGGTGGTCCGTCCATGGGGGTTGCGTGGTGTGGCTGAAGTGGAAGTTGTTGCCTCCTGTGAAGATGGGATTGAGGGTGTGTCCTGCCTTGTGGGTAGGCGTGGTGATGAGCTGTTTCAGTCCGATGTTGGCGAGGTTGTCCAGGAGGGTGATGGAGTTGGGGTCGCTGGGGTTGTCGAGGTGGAAGTTTAGGTCTCCAATGAGTATGTAGTCCATGGAGGCGATGGCGTGGGGTGCGATGATGTCGGTGATGGTAGTGGCGAATGGAGCGCAGGGTCAGGGTGGTCTGTAGGCGAGGGTGCCGCGAAGTGTGGTTCTGGGGCTGGTCTGGATCTGGAAATGAAGGTGTTCGATGGTGGAGAGGGAGTCACTCGTGGTAGAGGTGAGGAGTCGGAGGGAGCTCTTGTGTGCGATGGCGAGTCCTCCTCCAGGGTGGTTGGGGCGGTCCTTCCTCTGGATCTTGTATCCATCGGGGATGGCGGTGGCGATGTCAGGGGCGGAGGAGGCGTTAGTCCAGGTGTCTGTAAAGAAGGCGAAGTCTGGTAAGAGGGTGTCGAGGAGGTCCCAGATCTCTGCAGCGTGTCTGTGCAGGGAGCGCACGTTGAGGAGGATGCACTTCAGGGCTTCAGAGGTGTTGGTGTTTGGTGCGGGGGCGGTGGCGGTGGCCGTAAGGGTGCGGGCGGTTGTGAAGGTCTGGCGGCAGTGATGGCAGGAGAACTGTCCGTGGGTGGTGTTCGGAGTAGACCGCTGGCAGTTGTTGCTCCTTCCGGGGTCGAGTGCGAGGAGGGCTGCAGAGTCGTAGCTGTGGATGGTCGGAGATCCAGGGTTCCTGACGCTGGTCGCGGTCGGGTCGCGGACGGACGCAGATGGGCTTGCCTTTGGCGCGCCTTCGGCGTGCCTGCTGCGCGCAGATGCGCAGCGGACGCACAGAGACCGCCATTAAATAGGGGCGGGGATGGGAGGGAACCGCAGCTGGGGGCGCGGGAGCGGGAAAACCGGCAGGGGGGAGGGGTGGCGAGGGCAGCAGCGGCAGGTGGGAACCGGGCAGCAAGCAGGGAGAGGCACAAGCAGGGAGAGGCCCAATCACAAGAATAGAAGGCACAACAAATTGGAAGGCACAAATACCAGCACAGTCACAAAATTCGAATGCACAAATATCAGCACAGTCACAAAATTCGAAGGGCACAGTACCAGCACATGGACAGTTCAAGCACGAAACGGGCACAATCAGTGAGGCAGGCCGGGGCCTCGAACACCCACAGGCAAGGTGACGCGGGGTCAGCGGCGGCGGCACAACTGCGGAGCTGCTGAGGGAGAGAGCGAGTCCCTGGCTGCGATGTCATACATATGGTAATGTATTTTACTCTATTACAGATTTTGTCTTTTTATGTGCTTTTATGGCTGTTCACAGTCCAATAAAGAGATTTAAAGAAAGAAATAGTAGACTTGTGCATCACATGAATCATGATAAATAGGCAGGGTCGGACTAGGACAGAAAATGGGCCCAGGCACCAAAATAAAATTGATCTCCGTTAGTAATTAGAAAGCCAAAAAAGTGGCCTATATGTTGGCAAATTGAGGCAATTTTGAACTTGTAAAGACACGCTCTATAAGTGTTTTGCCAGATATGGAATACTGCATGGATTTGAGCTTGCTGCAGTAAATGTTTGTTTTAATATCAGGAAATGTATCTGCAAAAACCGGCCCAGCAGACCCAAAACCTAACCAATACACTGCCCTGTCAGACAAGCCCATCAGGTACTGTCTGATTGCCCTATAGGCCAGTCCGACACTATACATAAGCATCTATATTTGAAGGAACTCTGCTTATGTGTTTGGAATGAATAGGTAATACACAAGTCTACAGTTTTAAAGGAACACTGCTTACGTTGTCATTTGATGAAAGTATTCACCATGACGCATGTCTACCGATGCATGTTAAAGAATGTTTTCCCTGATTTTCATCTAAGTGTTGCTCTTCTGTTTTTAGAGGAGAGTAAAAAGTGATTCCTTAGGCCGTTAATTTCCATTTGGTCATGCACATGTGGTTACCGGAAGAGTTAGCAATAATAAAACAGAGAAATTTGCATAAAAAGTGTTGTCCTAATTCTTTGTAATTGTAGGCTGAATTGTCAAGCAACCGGTTTTTCCGCATCCTACCTGCGAATAACATTCCAGGCGTACTGTGGAGAGCTCCACTGGCACACACAAAATGGCCGGCGAATCCTACAGCACAGCGGCAAATCCACACTAGAACTCATGAAAGTTAAAAGCAGAATGCACATGGTTGGGAAAAGAATCAAGAGAACATGTCATTGGCATACCTGCCAACTCACACGAGTGCCACCGTGTGACACACATTATCGGCTCCCATCACCCGTTCTCTGGGTGAGGAGCCATATTACACGGTGGCAGCAGGGAAAACGAGCTGAAAACACTGTAAGAAGTGGTTCTCCAGCTCTTTTTCTGAGGCCTTGAACTGCCGACGTCCATTAAGGGGTGTGAAAACACCCCAGGACATCAGCACCAGGCAAAGCAAGCTTTTTTAGGGGGAGGGGGAAGGGGGCGACGGAGGGGGCTGGGGGTGGGTGGGGGGAGGTTCAAAGGTGCCTTCAAGGTACTTGTCGGCACGAGGCCCCGCGCCTCCTCACACGTGAGATTGCTCTTCAAGTTGGCATGTATGTTTTGGAAAGTAACACACATATCCCGTGTCCACATAACATTAGTCTCTTCTTCTCCTAGATTGTGATTATTAAAATCCTGAAGTTATGTTTTTTATGACCTCGAAAACTTTAATTATATTATAAAAATATGTTCTTTGAATATTTTGTAGTTTTATTGCTGATTGTTATGGAAAATAATCTGCATACTTCTCCACTATAATTACATAGATTATATATAGATAGAAGGGCACATTTTTTAGTTTAGTTTTTTCATAAGGTAATAGCGCTCTGCTATAAAAAATGAAGCACTGTTTCAACAACTCTACTCAGTATGCAGCTCCACTGGTCCTTGCACCACATTCTGAAAAGACAATTTGACTTGTCTATTATTTGTCTCTGCTACTTAGGGTTCCTTGGCTGCAAGCAAAGCTCTGTTCTTTCCTCAAGTGGCCACGAGAAGCATGTTCCTGTGAGAAATGAGAAGACATGAAAGGCCTCGCCAGAAACTGCCTAAATGTAATTCCGGCTTCCTGATGCGGGAAAGTGATTCTTTAAGTTCAAAAATACTTTTATTGGAAAGAATAAAGGTGTCTGCATATAATACAAAATATTGAACTCACGTCATTACAATACATGTGTGGTGAGTGTGCAGTGTAACTTAAAATAGGTCTAGTCCGTAGGACTATTTTAAGTTACACTGCACACTCACCACACTACCCTGTCCACATATCCTCACACACCCAACGGCTTCATCATAAAAAGAACTCCGCCAAAGAGTCCCTACGCGGGTGCCCGTCGGGCATTGCAGCGCCGGCCCGACGAGGAGCAAAGCCCAATGATGAAGCATGACATCCTCCGGGGTGTGTGAGGGCAATCCATAACAGACCTGAACACTCCTTCACAATAGGAACTGCACATTGACTTTTTTTCATATCTTAGTTGGGAGTAGTTGTGCAGGACCTGGTTAAAAAGCTCCCGGTTTCTCCCTTTTGAGAAAATGCCTCTTTAATGAGCATTCATTGCAAACCTTGGCACATTTTGTGGTTTTTGTGGGTTTTATATTAGTTACACCAGAAAATGTTTAATTCCTCTTTTAAGGGGCACCACATATTCCTGCTACATCTTCGCACTTTTTGTATCTACAGTAGTTCCCCACACCCAGGGAGATTTGTGCAATGTGGCCACCTTTCTTAAGCATGTGCTAAGGCACAGGTAATCTCTATTATTTGTAACTGACCGGAGTAGCCTGCTAACTTTGATTGTGATCTGGATATGTATTCCAATTATTTGTGAAGGGGATAGCTAGACTGTTTTTGTATTTTACTTTTTATCGATGTATTTATTATATGTCTGTTTTGCTGGGCTGCTGGTTGGCACAGACTATGATCTTGGTTACATGTTGTGAGGTTTTGGCTCCATACCCTGCACTTTGCACTTTCATGGTTGGTTCTTATTGTGATTGTATTGATTCCTCGACTGACTTTTCATGAATTTAACCAACCGTTTTTTGAATAACTTTTATGTATTTTATGTTTCTTTGTGTTTGTGCTTTTATGGTTTTTATTAATCAAATAAATATAATGAATGATGAAAAGGGAACTTTCTGAAAACACCTTTGTAGCTTTGCACATATTTCAGTAACTCTACAGGACTGGGAAATTTGAAAAGTTATCTTTATGTCAGAATCTTTTTATTGATTTTACACAGAAATACAAACTTTGTAGCTCACCCGAGCGCACCTATTCCCACCCGTACATCGCAGGAGCATTAGTTAGCTAAAGAATATACACATCTTCTTCACTAGCTCCCCGCATGCCTGTGGGATGCTGCCCAAACATAGGAGGCAACGTCTCCTCAATATCTCTTAACAGAAATGTTCATGTCATCTGGTCATTTTGCTTCCAGTGTGGGAGCTAACATATTAATCAAACTAAGAGCCCCCAAATGATTGAGGAAAACAACAAAACATAACAAAAACAAATTACAGAAGAATAAAAAACAAACAGTTCCAAGGAGTCAGGAGTGCATAGTTGTAACCTGGAGGGTGGGGAAGAGAAATTCAGCCTCCCATGACCAGCGTGAGAAGGCCCGGGGAAGCAGTTGGGTCTCCGTGCCTCTCAGGAGGACACAGCGGTTATATCATGAATAGGTGAAGGGCCCGCAGCCTGGGCCCACAGGCAAACAGTGGTAATCCCTCCGATAAATATCACACCAGGGGGCCCCAAATGTAGTCAAAGCTTTTTCGGGCGTCTTCAATGACATCAGTCATCCGTTCAAGGGCCATGGCCCGCCACAGTCGAGCGTGCCACTGCGTAAGGGAGGGGGCCCCCGGTTTCTTCCTGGCCGCAGCTATGGCCATCTTGGCTGCCCCCAGGCACAGCCACATAATGGAGTGGTCTCCCTGTGTTTGATGTTTGAGGGATGGGTCCCGAAGGCCCAAGAGTGCATGCTCCAGGGAATCGGAGATCGGGTAGCCCAGGACTGATTTGATTTGGGAGAGGATCTCCTTCCAGAAAGGCTGGACCGAGGAACAGTCCCACCAAATGTGGCGGAAGTCTCCCAACTATCCACAGTCCCGCCAGCATCTATCAGATGTATTCAGGAAAATAGTATGTAGTTTCTGGGGGTGGAGATACCACTCATACATGACCTTGTAGTGGGCTTCCCTCAAGTACATGGATCAATTGTATTTAGTGATATCTTTATAAAGGGAACCCCATTGTTTCTCCGTAGGTGGAGCCTGTAAGATACTATCCCAGAATCTTCTGTGTCGGGGAGCCTGGAAGTGACTGAGAGAAAGCAGGAGGGCATATAAAAAGGATATGCAGCCCTTGGACGTGACCCTGGATTGGACAAATCTTTCCACCGGGAGCAAATCTCTGGTCGCCGCCTGGCGCATCTGAGGTTGTTGTACCCAGTGCTTTAACTGAACATAGTGGAATTCCTCTGTGGGCGGGAGCTTAAACTTGTTCACACAATCTGCAAATTTCCGCACCTCACCCCCCTAGAAGAGGTCCCATATCATGAGACACCCCCCCTCCCTCCATTTGTCAAAGGGACCTTCTTCCAGAGCAGGGGGAAATGCCGGGTTGAAGTGAACCGGGGTGTAGGGGGACGGGAAAGTGGTCAGCGACAGGGCCCTAGTCACAGAGTCCCATACCTTTAAGGTGGTCGCTGTAGGGATGCTTAAATAGGAGTTAAGCGATCTATCCTTCTTTGGCCTACAGGGCAAGTCCCAGATTGTTCTCCCCGCCACCTGTCTGTCCATATGTAGCCACAGTTTCTCTGAGGCCCTAAGGGACCACTCCCCCATCACCCGGAGTTGTGCGGCTTTGTAATACAGAAGGAAGTCTGGGAGAGCAAGCCCCCCCCTCCGAACGTGGCCTACTCAGCGGACGGTGTGACAGGCATGCCCTCTGGCCTTGCCAATTGAATTTCGTAGACATAGTCTGTAACTCTTTAAATAAGCCTTTGTCTAAGGTGATAGTAAGGCCCTGAAAAAGATAGAGAAGGCGGGGGAGGACATTCAGTTTGATGGCATTAATTCTCCCTATCCACGTTAGATATACTGGACCCCATCTCTTGAAATCGGTTTTGAGTTGGCGCACCCGGGGGGGGGAAATTGGCCTTGTATAAATCGTTCAGTTTGGGGGTAATGTTAATGCCAAGGTAAATAATTTCCTTGTGCGCACACCTGAAGGGGGATGATTCCTCGATGTCCCTTTGCATGGCCGGGGGCATAGTCAAATTTAATAAAAAGGATTTGGAGAGGTTAACCTTGAACCCCGATACTCGCTCGAAGAGTGCTAATTCAAGCTGTATCTCTGCCAGGGAGTCAGCGGGATTGGTGATTGGCAGGTGGACGTCATCGGCAAAAAAAGAGATCTTGTGCTCATCCGAGCCGAAGTTGATGCCACTAATCTCAGGGTTGGATCTAATCCTTGCAGCATACGGTTCAATAGCCAGGGCGAAGAGCATTGGGGATAAGGGGCAGCCCTGTCTGGTGCCCCGTTCAAGCTCAAAAAACTCAGACGCGACCCGTTTACCAACAACCGTGATCTCGGACTTATATAGTTGGCTCTCACCATCCCCAGAAAGGCCTCGCAGAACCCAAAAAGATGCAAGATATGTATTAAGAAGGATCAATCGACACTTTCAAAGGCCTTCTCTGCGTCTAGAGAAAGCAGGGCTGCAGGAATACTTTCTTCTGCACTTTATCTATGAGGTGAAACACCCTACGTAAATTGTCATGGGTCTGACGCCCCTTGATAAAACCCGATTGGTCGGGATGTAGGAGCATGGGCAAGGCCTCTTCCAATCTGTTAGCCGGGACTTTAGAGTATAGTTTGGCGTCTAAATTTAATAAGGCTATAGGCCTGTACGAGGCGCATGCCTGCGGATCCTTCCCCGCCTTTGGAATTACCATGATTAGGGCTTCCCCCATAGAGGAGGATACCAACTGGCTCGCAGCTTTAGCATTAAAGAGATCAGTAAGCTGGGGTGTTAACTCACTAGCAGATGTTTGATAACATTGAGCAGTAAGTCCGTTGGGTCCTGGGACCTTGTGTAACTTAAGGCTATCTATCGCGCCATGGACCTCTTCTTGCGTTATGGGGCGAACTAGCTCGTCATTGGCCATAGTGGGGACCTGAGGGAGAGTCGCGGAGTCCAAGTATTGGGTCTGGTCTCGTGCTAGAAGGGGGTCTGCCTTATAGAGATTTCGATAACAATCACTAAACGCCTCAGCCTTACCTGTCTCACTCAGCCGTGGAGCCCCATCCCCATCTACAATTTGTCTGATATATTCCCTTTCCTGTTTTTGCCAACGCTGTCGCGCTAGCAGCGAGCCAATCTTGTCCCTACCCTCATATCCCGTGCCTGAAACCTCAAAATCGTTTTCTCCGCCCTGTTCGTGTAAATAGCATTGAGCTTCCCTTTGAGGGCTGTAACTTTCCGCAACGAGGGGGCGGACGGAGAGTCCTTATGTGTCCTCTCCGCCTCCAGCAAGTCCCTCTCAAGAGCCAACCTCGCTTTAGTCTGGAGTTTTTTCAGAGAGGAAGTGAGAGCGATGCATTGCCCCCGTATAAAGGCCTTGAAGGCATCCCAGTTGTTCATGTAGGACGTGTCAGCGGGGTCGTTAATAAGGAAGTAATCCTTAATCGCTTTGCGAAGGTCATCTCGGTGGATCCTATCGCGGCATAAAATATTAGGAAAATACCATCTGGCCAACTTGGATCACGGCGCCGGCCAGTTGAGTAAGCAGAACAAAGGGGCGTGGTCCGAGAGGCTTATGGGAAGAAATTGGGACCTCGTAACAGCTTGTAGGAGTGCCTGACTAATAAAGATATGGTCAATTCTGGAATATGATCTATGGGAGTGAGAGAAGAAGGAGTAATCCCTTGATGAGGGGTTAAGGGCCCTCCAAACATCCAACAGCCCTAGCGATTGTAGAGACGATTTCGGTGTCCTACTAACGACTCCCCCCGTGGCCCTCAGTGGGTGAGAGGCGTCCACCTTCAGATCCCAGGTAAGGTTAAAGTCCCCCAAAAGAATGATGTCCCCGATGCAAAGCCCTCCAAGGAGGCAAGGGACGTGAGCAGAAATTCCGCCTGGCCAGTGTTGGGAGCATAGACAGTAGCTATGGTGCAGGGGCGACCCATCAACTCCCCCCGAACCATGAGGAACCTCCCCTCCCTGTCCGTTTTGGTGTCCTGGTGATGAAAATGTATAGAGGAGTGAAACATCAAGGCCACTCCGTTCTGCTTCTTCACATTGGAGGAACGAAAAATCAATGTCCTATTCTTAAGCCTTTGATCTTCCCCTTTCTTAAGGTCAGTCTCCAGTAAGGCCACTAATTGCGCCTGTTTGTCCCCCAGAAATTTCCACACTCGTTGTCTTTTGTTAGGGGAGTTGAGGCCCCTAACGTTCCAGGACATCACATTCACTACCATTTACGGTGGTATAGCAGCCTGGCCTTATGCGATCCCCTGCCTCTCAGAGATCTCCCCGTTGACAGAGCCCCCATCCCCCTCCTCCCCACCTCCTCAGTAGTCTTCCTAAAGAGTCTCCATACTGAGCACCTTGTATAACACAGTAACAAGAAACAAAGCCAACAACAAAACTGGTTCCTGCAGTCTGCAAAGCCCCCATGGGACTTCATTCCTGGTGGTTTCTGGGGCAAGACCATTCCAGCTCCCAGAGCCCGGCGAGTGTTCCTGTGCAGGATACTAGATCTGGGTCGACCATTGCCAGAGTTCACGTTGAAGCCAATAGCTAACGACCAAAAATCCACCCGCTCTTCTAATAGAGGGTGGGCAAGGAGTTCCCTTCATCCCTGGACCCTCTTGGCCGGGGTCATTCATTACACAGTTCCTCGTGTAGCGCGGGCCCCAACCCTGCAGCATGCCCCCCAACGAAAGAGTGGAGACTATGTGCCGCTCTTTTTGTCTGTAAGTTTCCATAGAGGGGAGCATTCTCGCCCTCAGCGGTGTCCCGACCTGCCCCCTTCGTTGGCTGTCTGCCAGGGCCCTGGAGTCCCTCGATCCGTGGCTTGATCCGATCTCCCAGTCCCTGTCGATGCATCCTGCTGCGGGGTTGATGTCCCGAGGCCGAGGAGGGCCGCCGCCCCCTCCACCTCCGTGAAGTGGTGTTGCTTGACGTTGAGGGTGAAGGCTATTCCGAAGGGGTAAGTCCAATGGTATTTTGTCTGACGCTCTCGGAGAGCCGTCGTGACCAGGCGGAATTGTTGATGCCTAGCGAGTGTGGCCTGGGCCACATCTTGAAAGAGTGCGCAAGTTGCTCCCTGAAATTCCACCATGTCCCTGTTTCTAGCTTTCCGGAGGACCAATTCTTTGACTTTAAAGGAGCTGAATTTGGCAAGGATATCCCTCGGACGTCTGTTCTCTCCTTGCGGTGTCGGGCCTACTCTGTGGACTCGCTCCAATCTTACTTCTGCTGTGTCCTCCCCTATCACGCTAGATAAAAGGCCAACCATAAAGGAATCCAACTCTCATCCCTCCTTCCCTTCCTCAAGGCCTCTCACTCTAATATTGTACCTTCGTGAGCGATTTTCCAAGTCCTCACATTTTAATAATGCAGAGTTCAACTGGGCAGTGAAAGATTCCGAATTCTCTTCCAAAGGTAGTAGTCGATTCTCCAGCTCATTTTGCCTCCAAGTCCAGCGTACGCGTTCCAATGGAGTCTACATCAGCCTGGAGCGCCACCATTTTCGTACCCATCTCAGCCTTGAAGGAGTTGTAGGAGGTGTCAATATCCGCCTTGATTTCCTCTCTTAATTCTCTTTTAAATTTAAACTCCTGCAAGGTCGCTAACAAATCGTCCGGTGTGAGCGCCATCTTCTCGGCTCGTGGGGTCTCACCCCCTTCGCCTCCGCCCGGTTTAGCTGAGCCAAAGTAGCTTGAGACTTTGTTAGGTTGAGCTTTTTTCTGTGGCAGAGAGACAGGTCTTATGGCCTATGCTGCTCCCCCTACCGCTTGCACTGCGGGATCGGGCGTGAGAGCACAGACACCCGATCTCACTCACACACCCTCCCGTGTGTCGGGGACCAGGAGTGTCCCGGGTGGCTTCCAAGCTGTTCTGGGGCCACTTCTAGTAGGGGCCCTCCTCAGTGTGGTGAAGGAATGGCTCAGGAGCTAGATGACACCACACATAGTTATCAGGATGCCGGGAGCTGGAACTGGGGGCCACTCCACTCTTCAACAAGCTGCTTGCAAGTGTCCCCTGGATCGATAATGGCGGCCACCATCTTAAGGACAGGCATCCTCCCTTCTGGGTTTCAGAGAGCTGTGTGGGGCCGTTCCAAACCCCTTATGCGCTTCTGGGCCTCCAGTATTTAGCCTCTCTACAGTGGAAGGGCAGTAGGAGCTGCTCCCCTGTATCTTGGACGCTGTTCGAGGGGGCGCGTTTACCTTCTTGCTGCCTTCCGTCTCACCCGCCGCCGCTCCTCACTGCCACCGCATTTCGGGTTACTCACTTCAGCAGTGGCAGCATGGGCACCCTCCGGGTCCGAGATCTCGCTAGGCGGTCCCGGTAATCCGCATGCTCCGGTCGCTGAGAAGCCTGTCGGTCGGGGCTTGGCTGCTCTTCGTGGGTCCGCCGTTGCAGCTCTAGGACAGACTCCGTGACTCTCTGCTCGGCAAATCTCTCCCAAAAGCATATCCTCCTACTGTCGCCTGCATGCCACCGAGATTCTTGGGTGTTTTGGCCAGGTGTAGTGAAGCAGACCGCTCCGACTCACGGGGCTCATTGCGGAGCCGATCGGAGTCATGTCCGCGCAGCCATGATGGTTGGCCACGCCCCTACCTTCCTGAAAAGTTATCTTTAATGAAACACTTTTAATGGCCCCTCAAATCAGCTAGTGGTCATGACATCCAAACTTTGATGTTCTTTGCACTCTGCCTGCAAGGGGAGAGAAGTGAATGCATGCACCATTCACTCTAGCACAAGTCACAGCGTACTTGTTGGCTGATGGTATACCACTGGTTTCCTTCATTGTGTGGGCAATGTATGCCACAAGGATCAGGTTATGTTTTTTGGGTCTCATTTCTGCTGCCTGCATCTCTTCTGTTTTTGGGGAATTTTTACACTGTATTTATAGATATTCAGAGCCTGGAGACGCTGAGAAGCATGCTCTCTTAGTAGAAGGTTATCAGCCTTTTTTCGCTATCTGCCAAGTATACTGGATGGGAAGGCATAGCTTTATCTTCTCAGTGAGACTATTCTTAAAATATTAATATTAAAATCTTTTTCCTCTTTTTCACCATCTTTTTTGCTAATTTTGCCTCTCTTATTTGCATATCAAACTTTCTTACCAATCTTGCACTTTCACACTATCTTTTTTGCACCTTGTGCCTCTTTCTTCATCTTTTTCTTTTGCCTCTTTTTTCACCATCTCTTTTATCTGTTCTAGACATTTCTTTTGCACCTTTTGCCTCTTTTTTGCCCCGTTTCGAATGTTCTGCTCTTTCCTCTTTTTCCTTATTATTCCCACTCTTCTCTGATTTCTAAAGCCTTCTCTTTTTGTTGCCTCCTTTTGCACCTTTGCCCCACTACGTGTTTCCTGCTCTTTCTCCGTGCCTATGATCACATAGCACTTCCATGATTTCCCGCCACTCCCAGCCCTTCTTTCCGTTTCCTGGAACTTCTCCCCATCCCCGGACCCTCTGACTGGTGGCTGCAAGGTGGACCCACAGCGAACATGGGCAGCATAAGTGTCACTGGTGTGCCAAAAGCAAGCCTGTCTGTACCTGCTTGTGCCCCACCCGTGCCAGGGCCAGGATCCCTGGCCCTCTACCCACCCACCACAGCCAAGATGCCACTCAGTCACAGACCTCCATGTCCTGAACACCGGACAACTTTGCAGGCACTGCATGGAAGGTGCATTCTCTTCCATGTCTCCCTGTCCTCAACCCCACATTCCGCTCCTCTTCCAATGCGCACATCTAAACCCCACACTATACCCCCACGCACAACACCCACCTTGTCATGGCTCCTCCTAAACACCCCTCACTCGTCAGGCACAACATCAAAGTCTGGGACCTCCGGCACAACCTCTTCCTGGACCGGCAATTCCTTACCGAGACCGGGCTCAAACTGACGTCGGTACCGACATTGCAGTGGCTATCTTCCCAGGCTTCAAGATCACAAGGCAGGACAGAACCTGCAAACCTGGAGGAGGACTAGCCACCATCTCTAAAGAAAATATCCACTGCTCCATCACTTCCACAAACTCCAACAACCACCTGGAACACCTGGCCTCTAAACTCAACATCTGCAGCAACGCTACCCTGTGAGGGGTCCTACTCTACCAACCTCCTGGACTGAGATCCAATCTAGGAAACACCATTGTGGACCTTATCGCCCCACTCATGCTCAACTCCAGCTCCTTCATCCTCCTTGGCAAGCTCAACTTTCACATGGAGGACCTCACCAACCTGAACATAAACATCCTCCTGGAAGACCTGAATAGACTCTGACTCACCCAACGAGTGAAGGACCCCACCCATATCACCAGACATCTCCTTAGCACAGAACCTCATCCACCCAAACTGCCTGAGCCACTGGAGCAAGATCCATGAGGAACCATGAACCACAGAATTCCAAACCCACCACCCTCTGCACATAGACAATTTCCTCTGATCCGTCACCAACTTCAACTACTGGACTACCTCTTGTGCCTACTTGCTGGTTTCACTCAAGACCATCACCACCCCACCGACTACACTACAAGCCAGCTGGTACACAGAAGAAGTATGACTCTCCAAACACCATTGTAAGTATCTAGAATGCTGCTAAAGACACACCTAGTACGAAAATGACAGAAGCACTGACAGATCAGCCTTGTAGATCTACCACAAATGACTGCGCTCTACCAAGCGGTCCCCTCTGACAAAACAAACTGAAAACAGCTCAAAGAGATATTTTCCTCAGTAAAGGTATTCACTTCTCCCATCACCAGCACCACAACTGTCCACTCTAATCAGGAACTCTGTACCCAGCTCTCCCACGGTATTCAGTCAAAATATTGAGTTTCAAATGACGACTTACACTAATATCGAGTTTTAAATATCGTGACAGAAATATCGACAGCAAGAATATTGTGGTCAAGAATATCGACTTTAAGGTAAGAAATATCGATTTTAAAAATATAGAAGTCATTAATATTGTTTGCAAAAATAAGTATTGTTTATGTTTTTTGATATATGTGTTAAATTTGTAGTGTTTTTAATTTTATTTTAATTACATGTTGCATTTTTTAGATCCGCAGTGCGTTGTGGGTTTATAGGGGAATAGGGTGGGAAGTAATTTAATTATAATAAATGAATGAATATTCTTTATTTATTAATATTTATTTAATTGAGATTTTATAATGTTAATTGTGTTTTTAATTTCTTTTGGTAAATTTTAGGTGCAGGTTGTGGGGTTTATAGGGGTAAAAGGTGGGAAGTAATTTATTTGTAATTAATTAATAACTAGTTGTTAATTAATATTAATTAATTAATTGGCAATTAATTATGGTAATTGTGTAATTATTTTTAGCTGCTGGTTGTGGGGTTTGTAGGGGTAAAGGGTGGGAAGTAATTTATTTGTAATTAATTAATAATTAGTTGTTAATTAATATTAATTAATTCATTGACAATTCATTATGGTAATTGTGTAATTAATTTTAGGTTTGGGTTGTGGGGCTTATAGGGGTAAAGGGTGAGAAGTAATTTATTTTTAAATAATTAATAATTAGTTGTTAATTAATATTGATTAATTAATTGACAATCAAATATGGAAATTGTGTAATTCATTTTAGTTGTGGGTTGTGGAGTTTTAGGGGTACAGGGTGGGAAGTAATTTAGTCTTAATTAATAATTACTTGATAATTAATATTAATAAATTAATTGATAAGTAATTAGAGTAATTGTTTAATTTTTTTTGTGTTTGGGTTTTGGGTTTATAGGGGTGAAGGTTGGGGAGTAAATTAATTTTACTTACTTTATAATTAGTTGTTAAATAATGTTTAATTGAAAAAAAAATCATTGTGTAATTAATTTTTTCACAGTTCAATTTTAGGTGTGGGTTGTGCGGATTATAGGTGTAAAGGGTGGGAAGTTAATACAATTTTGTGTGTTTTAATTTGTTTTTTAATTAATAATATTTGTTTAATTGATAATAAATTATGTTAATTATGCAAAAAAAAAAATTTCGATGTAGGTTGTGAGTTGTGTGATGTTATAGGCTAGGAAGTAAATAGACTAAATTTATGTAATAATTAATGTTTTTGTTAATAAATAATTTCCAAATAAAAATATGTATTTGTTTCAAAATAATTTTTTTATTTTATTTAATATAATATTTGTATGTATTTGTGGTATGCATTTAACATTATAATGTTTTATTTTTATTTTTAATATTAAATATATTATTTTAATTTTTAACATATTTATATATTTTTTTGCTTACTTCTAAAAAAAATATTTTTATTCGGCTGATGATATTTTGTTTGTTTTTAATTTTGAACTGACTGGAGTGAGAATAGTAAACTTTACCCCTCCGCAATTCAACACTTGCCCTATTGATGCACTGACTGGAGTGGGAATAGTACATTTTATCCCTACGCTATCGAACACTTTCCCTACTGTTGCACTCGCTGGAGTGGGAATAGTAAATTTTATCCCTCCGCTATCCAACACTTTCCCTACTGTTGCACTCACTGGAGTGGGAATAGTAATTTTTACCCCTCCGCTATCCAACACTTTCCCTACTGTTGCACTCACTGGAGTGGGAATAGTAATTTTTGCCCCTCTGCTATCCAACACTTTCCCTACTGTTGCACTGACTGGAGTGAGAAATTTAAGTTTAAAGATTTTTAAATAGTTTAATGTTTTAATTTATAATAGAATGTTTTTTTAAAATAGATTTTATGTTATTGATATATGTATATATATATATTATCTACTGGCGGTCGCCAGTAGATAGTTATAGTTACAACCTATTATCCATAGGAAATCCGCGACATTCTATTTGAAATAACTCTCTTGCCGGTTGACGTATCTTCGCAAAATTTTCAAACTTTGTGGCCCGCTCCGGTCCGCTCCTACCCTGAAAGTCTCGGGAGGATTCGTCAAGCGGGGCCGAGAAAAAGGGGGTCCCAAAACGCGTTTTCCCCATGCAATTTTCCATAGGAAACTTTAGACACGGCTACAGCCCGAACTGCTGAACGGAATTACACCAAATTTGGCAAAGAGGTAGTTCTTGGTTCAGAAAGAACCCTTTTTGTTAAATGGTGTAAATCCGTTCAGTAGTTGCTGAGAAAATCAAAAGTAAAAAGATAGTGATATCTATGGCCGAGTAGGGTCCGCGTACCCTCCCGATCACGAGCTGCATGTTAATTGGCTGTCAGCTGGCTGTCAACATTCCGATTCAGGAAATGTTGGCAGCCATTTTGTCCCTCGGTAGAACCGAGGGACAGAAACAAGTGCGCAAAGCGCACAAAGGGGCAGGGTAGAAACACCCTGACCCCTAGGTTTGCTCAGGGGTCCCACAAGGAGCCCCTGGGCAAAAAAAAAAATTTTTTTTAAATCGGCAGGATGCGCTCAGGGTGCGCGAATCCTGCCGAAAAAAATCGAAGCGCGGTCTCCGCGCTCGATTGCATTTGCCCCGGGTGGCCCAAGTCACGGGGGCATGGTGGGGGGTTAATTTTATGTGTGGGGGCCTCTAAGGGCCCCCAAAGCCCCGGGGACCGCCACCCCCCGGGGCTTTATATAAAAATGGTGCGGGAGGGCTCTTCTGCCCTCCCGCAGCCCCGGGGACCGCCACCCCCGGGGCTTCTTTTTATGTTAAATAAGGTGTGGGGGGGGGGCTCCAGCCCCCCCACATGCCCCGGGGACCACCACCTCCCCGGGGCACTTACAAAATAAACGTGGGGGTCCATTACGGACCCCCATAGCCCCGGGGACCACCACCTCCCGGGGCTGTGCAATTTAAGGGAGGGGGCCGCGCGGCCCCCTCCTGGAGCCCTTGATGGCCCTGGGGACCGCCACCCCCAGGGCCGGCTCCTGCAGTGTCCCGGGGTGCCTACCCCGGGACACTGTAGTTTGCTATGGCAGGACGGGAGCCTCGCGGCTCCCGTCCTGCCATTACTAGCTTGCTTTGGATATTGGAAGAGAGAGCAGGGAAACCTGCTCTCTCTTCCAATATCCAAAGCCGATTGCTTTCCACATGGGGAGCAGCATGTTAGCTGCTCCCCATGTGTAAAAGCAATGCCGGCTCCCAAGGGACGCGGGAGCCGGCGGGACTGTGGGGGATTGGGGACCCCCACAGTCCCCAACGGAGAGGGCCAGCCCCGGGGGATGGGGTCCCCAGGGCAAGTAGTGGCCCGGGAGGGGGCCACGCGGCCCCCCTCCCCAAAAAATAAAAAAAATAATAAAAAAAAAATGGAAAGGCCGGCCCCGGGGGATGGGGTCCCCGGGGCCTTAAATGACCTGAGGAGGGGGGCCACGCAGCCCCCCTCCAAATAAAAAATAAAAAAGGCCATGCCCCGGGGGATGGGGTCCCCGGGGCCAATACAGGCCCAGGGAAGGGGGGCCACGCGGCCCCCTTCCCGTTTTTGTTTTTTTAATTTTAATTACAAAAAAGGGGTAAGGCCCTGGGGGATGGGGTCCCCAGGGCCCAAAAACATGAAAAAGGAAGGGGGGCCACACAGCCCCCCTTCAGGGGACAAAAAAAACAAAAAACGATCGGGCCCGCAGGCCCCGCCCCCTTCCTTCACCACTCTGCAAACGCGCCCCCTGGCGCGTTTGCAGAGGGGAACAATTCCCCTTGAATACTGGGGGTCCCTGGGGGCCAACTAGCCCACCAGGAACCTCCAGTATGCGCCAGGAGCTGCCTTGCAGAGAGGTGTACAGAGGCCACGCCCCTTTTACACCTCTCTGCAACGCAGCTCTGTGGCGCTTTTGGAGGTATATGGTGGGCTAGTTGGACTCCGGGGACCCTCAGGATTCAAGGGGACTTAATCCCCCAACTTAAAACGCGCCACGGGGCGTGTTTGCACAGTGGTGAAGGGAGGGGGCGGGGCTTCAGGTGACATGTGTGCAAACAATCCCCTTCAATCCTGAGGGTCCCTGGGGGCCAACTAGCCCACCAGGTACGTCCAGTGAGCGCCACGGAGCTGCGTTGCAGAGTGTTGTAAAAAGGGGTGTGGCCTCTCTACACGTCTGTGCAACGCAGCCCCCTGGCGCATACTGGAGGTTCCTGGTGGGCTAGTTGGCCCGTAGGACCCTCATGATTCAAGGGGACTTAATCCCCTACTTAAAACGCGCCACGGGGCGCGTTTGCACAGATGTCACCTCAGGCCCCGCCCCTCCCTTCACCATTGTGCAAATATTCCTCTAAAATCAGCCGAAATACGAATTCTGATTTACTCACCTGTTATCAGGAGAGACCTCAGTGCTGCATCTTTCAGCCCAGTACTAATCCTGAAAAGTAATTTTAACCGTACTTACCAGTAACTTGAATTTCCTTCCATAGGCTAACATTGACTGGTTTCACTTGGAAATTCTTCTAAGTGTGGAGTTTTGGAACTTTAAAATATTCCTCTAAAATCAGCCGAAATACGAATTCCGATTTACTCACCTGTTATCAGGAGAGACCTCAGTGCTGTATCTTTCAGCCCAGTACTGGTCCTGAAAAGTAATTTTAACCGTACTTACCAGTAACTTGAATTTCCTTCCATAGGCTAACATTGACTGGTTTCACTTGGAAATTCTTCTAAGTGTGGAGTTTTGGAACTTTAAAATATTCCTCTAAAATCAGCCGAAATACGAATTCCGATTTACTCACCTGTTATCAGGAGAGACCTCAGTGCTGCATCTTTCAGCCCAGTACTGATCCTCAAAAGTAATTTTAACCGTACTTACCAGTAACTTGAATTTCCTTCCATAGGATATCATTGCCTGCTTTTTGCTGAAAAAGTTTCTAAGTGTTGATTTTTGAAACATACAAATATTCCTCTAAAATCAGCCGAAATACGAATTTCGATTTACTCACCTGTTATCAGGAGAGACCTCAGTGCTGCATCTTTCAGCCCAGTACTGGTCCTGAAAAGTAATTTTAACCGTACTTACCAGTAACTTATATTTTCTTCCATAGGAATCCATTGTCTGGTTTTCAGCAGAAAAGTTTCAAAGTGTCGATTTTCACAAACTACAAATATTCCTTAAAAATCGCCTGTATGACTTAAACGCATTCTTTCAACTGTTTACAGGAGATGCACCAGTGCTGGATCCAGGATCCAACACTGAGTAAGAAAAAGTAACGATAACAGTTTTTACCTGCTAAGTGAATTTCCTTCCATAGGATAACATTGGTGATTCTATGAGAAAAAGTTTCTAAGTGTCAACTTTTAAAATACAATAATATTCCTTAAAAATCACGACTGTAACCAAAACGCTTTTACTCAACTGTTTACAGGAGATGTACCAGGACTGAATCTAGGATCCAGTCCTGTGGTTAGAAAAGTAATCCATAAAGTAACTAATTGCATTTAACTAGAAATTCACATTGAGCTGAATGTTGCATTGTGTTTGAAAATGTGTTGCCCATTGCAACAACTGTAACTACTGTACTTAAAAGTCTATTGCCTATGTGCAAAGTATTTAAACTAAAGTAATTCATTCTGAGAAAGTATTTTTGTAATGTAATGTATAATGTAATTACAATGTAATTTAAAAAATAAAATATGTAAAAAAAAATTGTTTCTAAAAATGTAGTAAATCAGTATGAAAAAAATTAATATAACAATTAATACATTTAAAAATTGTCATTTACAAAACCTTTGAAATTCACTGAAAAAACCGTAGGTTTCAGGCACGTTATAGTTACAAATTAGCATTTAAAAAACCTTTGAAATTCACTGAAAAAACCATAGGTTTTAGGGACAGTTATAGTTAGTTGGACATTGCACTCGTACAAAACCCGTGAAATTCCCCCGTTATAGTTAGTCCAGCTAACTATAACTCGCGCCCACAATGCACTGCTGATGACGTCACATATTACATCACTCATGACATGGTCAGTGACATCACTGATGACATCACTGATGACATCTCAAATGACATCACTGATGACATCATCCACGTGATAATCTGATGCACCTCCTCACACCCCAATATAACCTTTGATACACCCACTCTAAATTACAGACTGCCATTCGCAAAACCATAGACACTCCAACACCAATAACTACATACCCACTCACTGATTCTTAGGTCTACGCACACATCCACTCACTCACCCGTACAGTCACTCATACTTACGGTCACTCAGTACAGGACTATCATATGCACTCATACTCCTATATAGACACTCAAACACCGCCACTCATCCATAGAGGTACTCACACACCTAGTCAGTCATGCAAATAATTAAACACACTACCATTTACTCACCTATACAGTTATACACACACCAGCTCACTTACTCATACAAATAGTAGCACATTCTTACGCTCTTATACAATCACTGATACAAGCACACACTCATCCATACAGCCACTATCACAATCACTCACTCTCGCTATAGATATTTATATACTCCAACACACATATATACTGCCTTTCACATATGTAGTTACTCACACATGTACCACTGGGACATACATTCACTCACTAACACACTCTTACACACACTTACCCACCCATACAGTCTATCACAGATGCACTCTTGAAACCATCCACCCAGTGAATCACCCACTCACACATCTATGCACAGAGTTGCACACACCCTCCCACACAAACACTCAGGCACCCATACAGATACTCAGACAAGCATTCAATAACTCATATAGACACTCATGTAGCTATTCACAAACACATGCAGCCACTTACACAGCAACAGACAGATGGATACAGACATTCACCCAGTTTAGTCACTAACCCATGCATTCAGTAAGATACGTTAAATCACTCACTTGTAGAGTCAGTCACGCACCTACTAAATCATCCATACAGACACTTACACACCCACTCATTCTTCAATACGTCTTTTCCTATATATATTAAAAATATTTAAACTTTACAGAAACACACAGTCACTGGATGATGTCATCAGTGATGTCATTTGAGATGTCATCAGTGATGTCATCAGTGATGTCACTGACCATGTCATGAGTGATGTAATATGTGACGTCATCAGCAGTGCATTGCGGGGCGCGAGTTATAGTTAGCTGGACTAACTATAACGGGGGAATTTCACGGGTTTTGTACGAGTGCAATGTCCAACTAACTATAACTGTCCCTAAAACCTATGGTTTTTTCAGTGAATATATATATATGTAAGTTGCTCGTTTGTATAGCAAATCCTCTCCGTAGGAATATAAACGAGAGTAGACCCAGATTTTGTGTAATTTTAGTTTATTACACCGAAGAACTAGTCCGCCATGACGCGTTTCGGCAGATCCCTGCCTTGATCACATGACAGCGCTACAGCTTGTGGGATACCAATTTAAAGTGACAGTGTGCACTGGTCACGACAATAGACATAGAAAAGACATTTATGTTACATTGTTTGTATCCTTGTTAACAATATATGCGTAAATGCATTTGAGCAAATCAACCTAATATGTGTTGTTTTACCCTCATAATTTTTTTATAAAAATACAATAAATTCTTAAAATAACCATGATATTTTCAACAATGATTGCATGAATGCTTTAGGATACAATAAATGTATTTCTTGTCATCTAGACCATATACAAACCAATAACAATACTAAAAAGTGCTACCAATAGTGTATATATATATATATCCAAACAAACGCTGCTCCTTCCGGATCAATGGGACCTGTGGAAGGTGGCGCACACGCCAGCAGAGCGTACTGGCAGTAAATCCTCACGAAAAAATCCAAATAAGTGCGCTCTCAGGATACCAGAAACACAGACCAGATGATGAGATGCAAAGTGTTTATTTCACTACGCATTTTGACTGCGTCCGCAGCCTTGATCACGTGTAAAAGTGCACACCCAATGAGTGTCTTTATACAACATGGATGAAACAAGTAAGAAAGAAATGATGGGCAAATGCAACAACATACACTGGCGGCCATATTGGAATGGTTACGTTAAACAAGATAATGTGTACTGGGTCTGCTGGGACTGTTATAATGTATCCAAATGAAATCATAGTAAAATACATAACACGCTTGATTTAGAACGTAGCTGTAGTTATATGCATCACATTCTGAAATGGATAACAGAAGTATCGATAGTACAAGCAAGTGCATGTTGTGCAAATGTTATAACCATAATGTGGTTTTCCAACTTAAATGCTCAAACGCTCGTATGTACATCTGTAAGTAAAAGTCACTGTGCGCTCGGTAAAAGGGGGTCAAAGCGAGTCCATGAAAGACACACTGAGCAATGAACCATATTGATCACTGCGGTCCCTCATTGTACCTCCCGATACGTACCCGGGGGTGAATAAGAAAAGCCTCAGATGTAGACAGGGTCGTTTGCCAGGCTGAGGACAATATATACATAAATGTATGTCCGGCATCTTACTAAAAGTCATGGTCCCAGGTTCGCCTATATTCATGCAAGAACTCTGTGATTACTATCAAAATTGAAAGAGGAACATGCCGATGTCACAAGTCTAAGATATTCCAAATTCAGTTTTACATGCTGATCAAAACTACATGTCCCAGGATTCATTGTGAGCAAGCTACGAAGCTGACAAACCTGAAGCTGCTACTACTAAAGGCAGCTGAGGTACGGGACTGTTAACAGCCTAACAATACCGCATTGCCATAGCCCATGAAGAAGGAGCAGACAGCTCAGAAACGCGTTGGCAAGCAAGATGAAAATACGAATGTTAAGCCACCCTCGGTATGCTAATAAATGAAGGAATTACCTTGATGCTGTCGAGTGCTTTTCTGCTGCAGAGCCATTGATTAAAAACATTTTTACACGACAGCTTCGTCGTGGGAAGAGCACCACCTTGTCATGGAGGAGGGAGCCGCTGGAGAAAGGGGCCGTCAAACCAGGGATTTCCCGAGGTGGAAGACGGCACAGCATATTGTGACAATTGCGAGGGTGGAATTACATGCTGGGGCACACTGGAGTGCTTTAAATATCGCAGTGGTGCTGGATTCAACCACTGTGAACTTGGTTAATTATTGTGGCATAGCGGAACCCACTGTGGGTGTTTTACATGCTGATCAAAACTACATGTCCCAGGATTCATTGTGAGCAAGCTACGAAGCTGACACACCTGTAGCTGCTACTACTAAAGGCAGCTGAGGTACGGGACTGTTAACAGCCTAACAATACCGCATTGCCATAGCCCATGAAGAAGGAGCAGACAGCTCAGAAACGCGTTGGCAAGCAAGATGAAAATACGGATGTTAAGCCACCCTCGGTATGCTAATAAATGAAGGAATTACCTTGATGCTGTCGAGTGCTTTTCTGCTGCATAGCCATTGATTAAAAAAATAAAAATAAAATATATATATATATATATATATTCACTGAAAAAACCATAGGTTTCAGATATGTTATAGTTACAAATTAGCATTTAAAAAACCTTTGAAATTCACTGAAAAAACCATAGGTTTTAGGGACAGTTATAGTTAGTTGGACATTTCACTCGTACAAAACCCGTGAAATTCCCCCGTTATAGTTAGTTCAGCTAACTATAACTCGTGCCCCCGCAATGCACTGCTGATGACGTCACATATTACATCACTCATGACATGGTCAGTGACATCACTGATGACATCACTGATGACATCTCAAATGACATCACTGTTGACATCATGCAGTGACTGTGTGTTTCTGTAAAGTTTAAATATTTTTAATATATATAGGAAAAGACGTATTGAAGAATGAGTGGGTGTATAAGTGTCTGTATGGATGATTTAGTAGGTGCGTGACTGACTCTATAAGTGAGTGATTTAACGTATCTTACTGAATGCATGGGTTAGTGACTAAACTGGGTGAATGTCTGTATCCGTCTGTCTGTTGCTGTGTAAGTGGCTGCATGGGTTTGTGAATAGCTACATGAGTGTGTATATGAGTTATTGAATGGTTGTCTGAGTATCTGTATGGGTGCCTGAGTGTTTGTGTGGGAGGGGTGTGTGCGACTCTGTGCATAGATGTGTGAGTGGGTGATTCACTGGGTGGATGGTTTCAAGAGTGCATCTGTGATAGACTGTATGGGTGGGTAAGTGTGTGTAAGAGTGTGTTAGTGAGTGAATGTATGTCCCAGTGGTACATGTGTGAGTAACTACATATGTGAAAGGCAGTATATATGTGTGTTGGAGTATATAAATAGCTATTAGCGAGAGTGAGTGATTGTGATAGTGGCTGTATGGATGAGTGTGTGCTTGTATCAGTGATTGTATAAGAGCGTAACAATGTGCTAGTATTTGTATGATTAAGTGAGCTGGTGTGTGTATAACTGTATAGGTGAGTAAATGGCAGTGTGTTTAATTATTTGCATGACTGACTAGGTGTGTGAGTACCTCTATGGATGAGTGGCGGTGTTTGAGTGTCTATATAGGAGTAAGAGTGCATATGATAGTCCTGTACTGAGTGACCATAAGTATGAGTGACTGTACGGGTGAGTGAGTGGATGTGTGTGTGTAGACCTAAGAATCAGTGAGTGGGTATGTAGTTATTGGTGTTGGAGTGTCTATAGTTTTGCGAATGGCAGTCTGTAATTTAGATTGGGTGTATCAAAGGTTATATTAGGGTGTGAGGAGCTGCATCAGATTATCACGTGGATGATGTCATCAGTGATGTCATTTGAGATGTCATCAGTGATGTCATCAGTGATGTCACTGACCATGTCATGAGTGATGTAATATGTGACGTCATCAGCAGTGCATTGCGGGGCGCGAGTTATAGTTAGCTGAACTAACTATAACGGGGGAATTTCACGGGTTTTGTACGAGTGAAATGTCCAACTAACTATAACTGTCCCTAAAACCTATGGTTTTTTCAGTGAATTTCAAAGGTTTTTAAATGCTAATTTGTAACTATAACATATCTGAAACCTATGGTTTTTTCAGTGAATTTCAAAGGTTTTTTAAATGCTAATTTGTAACTATAACTGTCCCTAAAACCTATGGTTTTTTCAGTGAATTTCAAAGGTTTTTTAAATGCTAATTTCTAATTATAACGTGTCTGAAACCTATGGTTTTTTCAGTGAATTTCAAAGGTTTTTTAAATGCAAATTTGTAACTATAACGTGCCTGAAACCTACGGTTTTTTCAGTGAATTTCAAAGGTTTTTTAAATGACATTTTTTAAATGTATTAATTTTTATATTAATTTTTTCATACTGATTTACTACATTTTTAGAAACAATTTCTTTTACATATTTTATTTTTTAAATTACATTGTAATTACATTATACATTACATTACAAAAAATACTTTCTCAGAATGAATTACTTTAGTTTAAATACTTAGCACATAGGCAATAGACTTTTAAGTACAGTAGTTACAGTTGTTGCAATGGGCAACACATTTTCAAACACAATGCAACATTCAGCTCAATGTGAATTTCTAGTTAAATGCAATTAGTTACTTTATGGATTACTTTTCTAACCACAGGACTGGATCCTAGATTCAGTCCTGGGACATCTCCTGTAAACAGTTGAGTAAAAGCGTTTTGGTTACAGTCGTGATTTTTAAGGAATATTATTGTATTTTAAAAGTTGACACTTAGAAACTTTTCCTCATAGAATCACCAATGTTATCCTATGGAAGGAAATTCACTTAGCAGGTAAAAACTGTTATCGTTACTTTTTCTTACTCAGTGTTGGATCCTGGATCCAGCACTGGTGCATCTCCTGTAAACAGTTGAAAAAATGCGTTTAAGTCATACAGGCGATTTTTAAGGAATATTTGTAGTTTGTGAAAATCGACACTTTGAAACTTTTCTGCTGAAAACCAGACAATGGATTCCTATGGAAGAAAAGATAAGTATGCAGCACTGGGTTCTCTCCTGATAACAGGTGAGTAAATCGGAATTCGTATTTCGGGTGATTTTAGAGGAATATTTTAAAGTTCCAAAACTCCACACTTAGAAGAATTTCCAAGTGAAACCAGTCAATGTTAGCCTATGGAAGGAAATTCAAGTTACTGGTAAGTGCGGTTAAAATTACTTTTCAGGACCAGTACTGGGCTGAAAGATACAGCACTGAGGTCTCTCCTTATAACAGGTGAGTAAATCGGAATTCGTATTTCGGCTGATTTTAGAGGAATATTTGTAGGTTTCAAAAATCAACACTTAGAAACTTTTTCGGCAAAAAGCAGGCAATGATATCCTATGGAAGGAAATTCAAGTTACTGGTAAGTACGGTTAAAATTACTTTTCAGGACCAGTACTGGACTGAAAGATACAGCACTGAGGTCTCTCCTTATAACAGGTGAGTAAATCGGAATTCGTATTTCGGATGATTTTAGAAGAATATCTGCACAATGGTGAAGGGAGGGGGCGGGGCCTGAGGTGACAGCTGTGCAAACGCGCCCCGTTGCGCGTTTTAAGTTGGGGATTAAGCCCCCTTGAATCCTGAGGGTCCCTAGGGGCCAACTAGCCCACCAGGAACCTCCAATATGCGCCAGGGGCTGCGTTGCAGAGACGTGTAGAGAGGCCACACCCCTTTTACACCTCTCTGCAACGCAGCTCTGTGGCGCTTTCTGGATGTACCTGTTGGGCTAGTTGGCCCCCAGAGACCCTCAGGATTGAAGGGATTTAATCCCCAACTTAAAACGCGCCACGGGGCGCGTTTGCACAGATGTCACCTGAAGCCCCGCCCCTCCCTTCACCACTGTGCAAACGCGCCCGTGGCGCGTTTTAAGTCGGAGGATTAACTCCCCTTGAATCCTGAGGGTCCCTGGGGGCCAACTAGCCCAACAGGTATATCCAAAAGCGCCACAGATCTGCGTTGCAGAGAGGTGTAAAAGGGGCGTGGCCTCTGTACACCTCTCTGCAACGCAGCCCCTGGCGCATACTGGAGGTTCCTGGTGGGCTAGTTGGCCCCAGGGACCCCAGTATTCAAGGGAATTCGTTCCCCCTCTGCAAACGCGCCAGGGCGCGTTTGCAGAGTGGTGAAGGAAGGGGCGGGGCCTGCGGGCCCGATCGTTTTTTTTTTGTCCCCTGAAGGGGGGCTGTGTGGCCCCCTTCCTTTTTCCTGTTTTTCGCCCCTGGGGACCCCATCCCCCAGGGCCTTACCCCTTTTTTTAAATTAAATTAAAAAAAAAAAAACGGGAAGGGGGCCGCGTGGCCCCCCTTCCCTGGGCCTGTATTGGCCCCGGGGACCCCATCCCCCGGGGCATGGCCTCGATTTTTTTTTTTTCTTTGGAGGGGGGCTGCGTGGCCCCCCTCCTCAGGCCATTTAAGGCCCCGGGGACCCCATCCCCCGGGGCCGGCCTTTCCGTTTTTAAAAAAAAAAAATATATATTTTTGGGGGAGGGGGGCCGCGTGGCCCCCCTCCCGGGCCACTACTTGCCCCGGGGACCCCATCCCCCGGGGCTGGCCCTCTCCGTTGGGGACTGTGGGGGGTCCCCAATCCCCCACAGTCCCGCCGGCTCCCCGCGTCCCTTGGGAGCCGGCATTCCTTTCCACATGGGGAGCTGCTAAGATGCAGCTCCCCATGTGGAAAGCAATGTGCTTTGGATATTGGAAGAGAGAGCAGGTTTCCCTGCTCTCTCTTCCAATATCCAAAGCAGTTTGCTATGGCAGGACGGGAGCCGCGAGGCTCCCGTCCTGTCATTGCAAACAGCAGTGTACCGGGGTAGGCACCCCGGGACACTGCAGGAGCCGGCCCTGGGGGTGGCGGTCCCCAGGGCCATCAAGGGCTCCAGGAGGGGGCCGCACGGCCCCCTCCCTTAAATTGCACAGCCCCGGGGAGGTGGTGGTCCCCGGGGCTCTGGGGTCCGTAATGGACCCCCACATTTATTTTATAAGTGCCCCGGGGAGGTGGTGGTCCCGGGGCGTGTGGGGGCTGGAGCCCCCCACACCTTATTCAAATTTAAAAGAAGCCCCGGGGGCGGCGGTCCCCGGGGCTGCGGGAGGGCAGAAGAGCCCTCCCGCACTATTTTGCAATAAAGCCCCGGGGGTGGCGGTCCCCGGGGCTTGGGGATCCTTTGAGGCCCCCACACATAAAATTAACCCCCCAGCATGCCCCCGGGACTTGGGCCACCCGGGGGCAAAATACATCGAGCGCGGGAGACCGCGCTTCGATTTTTCTTTTCGGCAGGATTCGCGCACCCTGAGCGCATCCTGCCGATTTTTTTTTTTTAATTATTTTTTTGCCCAGGGGGTCCTTGTGGGACCCCTGAGCAAACCCAGGGGTCAGGGTGTTTCTACCCTGCCCCCTTTGTGCGCTTTGCGCACTTGTTTCTGTCCCTCGGTTCTACCGAGGGACAAAATGGCTGCCAACATTTCCTGAATCGGAATGTTGACAGCCAGCTGACAGCCAATTAACATGCAGCTCGTGATCGGGACGGTGCGCGCAGGGTGCGCGCAGGAGTGCGCTCAGGGTGCGCGAATCCTCCGTGCCCATAGATATCACTATCTTTTTACTTTTGATTTTCTCAGCAACTACTGAACGGATTTACACCATTTAACAAAAGGGTTGTTTCTGAACCAAGAACTACCTCTTTGCCAAATTTGGTGTAATTCCGTTGAGCAGTTCGGGCTGTAGCCGTGTCTAAAGTTTCCTATGGAAAATTGCATGGGGAAAACGCGTTTTGGGAACCCCCTTTTTCTCGGCCCCCGCTTGACGAATCCCCCGAGACTTTCAGGGTAGGAGCGGACCGGAGCGGGCCACAAAGTTTGAAAATTTTGCGAAGATACGTCAACCGGCAAGAGAGTTATTTCAAATAGAATGTCGCAGATTTCCTATGGATAATAGGTTGTAACTATAACTATCTACTGGCGACCGCCAGTAGATAATATATATATATATATATTTCTTTGTAAAATCTTTATATAATTTTAAAATATAAAATACATTAAAATGATTAGTTTATTAATTGTTTTGAAGTAAATATATATATATATTTATTAATTATTATATGTATGTTTAACTTTTTAAAATTAAGTTTATTTGTTATATTTGTTAAAATGTATATTAAATATAATTTTACATTAATTTTATTCTTTAATATATTTAATATTTATTAATTTATTTTATATATATATAAACATATAAAAAATGATATTTTGTAGAACTATATTTATGACATCAATATATATTTTTACGATATTTTTGTACTTACCATTATAAGTATAGGATGTAGATATTTTTGACATCGATATTTTGGTCACAATATTTTTGTATGGGGATATTTTGAATGTCGATATTTTGGCAGTGTACCGCTCTCCCACTACTTCAGTGAAAAAATTAGCATTGTTTACAATGCCCTCCAACCCGAAAAGATCAACATTCCGGAAACCGTGATGACCCATTGGCCCATTATCACAGCTAAGGAAACCGCTCGTACCACACTCTCCATCCATACAGGATCCCCATCGGCCCTTGTCAACACTTCATCTTCACTAAAGGACTCTACTCCATCTGCGCTGCTGTCACACCTATACTCAACAACTCACTCACTACTGACAAATTCCCGGGCACCGGGAAACACTCCACCATACTACCTATATTGACGAAACCTTCAGCAGACCCGAAGATTCTGGCCACCTACAGACCGATCTCCTTGCTACCTTACCTGGCTAAAGTTCTGGAAAAACTTGTCAGTAAACAACTGGCTGACCACCTCAATGACAACCATCTCCTACACCCTTCACAATGTAGATTCAGGCCCAATCACAGCACCAAAACTGCCCTCAGATCCACCACCAATGACATCTGCCTTAATATGGACAAGGGAGACACACTGGCACTCATCCTTCTCAACCTCTCCGCTGCATTCAACAGTCTTTCACCTAATCCTCATCCAATGAAACTGGCATATGTGGACCCCTCAACTTGAGCTGCAGAGTCCCCCAAGGATCCTCACTCATCCCTATGCTCTTCAGTGTCTACATGCCACCGCTCACCCCCGCTCACCAACATTGTCCGTGCCCACAGTCTCAGCATCGTCTCATATGCCGATGGCACCCAGCTAATTCTTTCCCTCTTGAACAACTCCTTAAACACGCAGATGAAATTCATCACCTGCATGTCCGAAGTCACCAACTGGATTAAGACCAACTGTCTGAAGCTCAACTCGCTTTGGACCGCGGCCTGCTTCTACACCCTCAACCTCATTAGAAAAATATGCAGATGGCTTCTGCTCAACACCCGCACAGGCCATGATCACCAGCAAGCTGGACTATGGAAACGCAGTCTCAGTTGGCAAAACCACACAGATCACCAACAGACTCTAGGTCATCCAAAACGAGGCAGCCAGAGTCCTGCTCAAACTCTCATCCCTCACTCACATCTCCACACATCTTAAAGACCTCCAATGGAAGTATATTAGATCAGAAGCATTGTTGTACGTTTTGCTGTGTGGCATGGTTTCAAAGATAGCTAATTCATATATAACCGAAGTTAGGAACTACACATGCAATTCTAACAAATGCTTTCATTTTACAGTAACCCACTTGTCACCTTGAACGCAAATTTTGAAGGTAGCTCTCATTGGTAAACAAGCTTATTGCAATCCTGATGATTAAGTTATTATTATTTCAAATCGTAATTGCATTTCGGCTCAAAAGAAAGACCAAGTTTTAGATTGTAACACAGAGCAGAAATGCAGAGTTCCAGCAGCTATCAGCCACACTTCAAGTGAGAAAACATAAATTTTCAAGCTGTAGTCATAATAAAGCTCTTCTTTACGTTTTTATATATCAACACTCCGGTAGTGCAGATTAAGCTCAGCTGTGCAATTAGGCATGGTACAACATCCCATTTCTCTGTTTCTCTCTCTTGTTCCAGTACCCTTTCCCCAATCCTAGCATATAACTCTTCAGTAGTGTTGTGGAGTTGACTGTTGGTTTGTGAAGTATTGGAACTAGCCCGATTTCCAGATTAGTACTTCCTGATGCTTTCAACCACCATCACTACTACCTTTACCTGTGGATGGCAATGTGGAGCTGGGGGTAAAGTATTGTGGAGCACCTGTGTCAAGATTACCTCCATGCATGTCACCTGGAAGGTAAGTTGAAAGGAGGGCCGGGCTGTGACACTGAACGTTTGTGTGCGTGCGTGTGTTTGTATGTGTGAATGTTTATGCATTTGTGAGTGAGTAAGTCTGAACTATGTTAAGTTATGGTAAATTAATTTGTAATGCACCAACTCATCACATTAGGGGTATCCTGGGATGGAGCAGGCCAAAAAATAATGTAGAGGCCCTAAGAGAACAAAACAGAATTAAAACAATCAAGTTTTGAGAAGCTTCTTGAAAACAGGAATAATTGAGGGTAAACATATATTCTGAGGAAGCGTGTCCCAGTGATGGGCTGCCAAACGGGAGAAAGCTCGGCCTCCGTGCTATATGGATATGTCATGTTTGTACTAAAGCCTGATTTGCAGATCATAAGACTCTTGTCAGTCTCTAAAAAGATATTCTGCTGCAAAGATAAGAGGACCAGAGCACTGGTGGGGTCTATGGTTGTGACAAAGAAGTTTGAAAATGGCACACTTATGAACTGGCAGCCAATGAAGCACCCTCAATGTAGGCGAGAATGGGAATCTTGGAAGAAAGTCCAAAACCAATTGAGCAGCTGTGTTCTGAATAGTTTGTAAGTGGGTAAACAGGTAGTAGCCATGCCCACATAGAGAGTATAGTGTCAGGTTAGTCCGCTGAAGTTTTACCTTCTCAAGTTTTATGCGAAGAATCCCGTTCAGGTTGGAGAGGTCTGTGAGGAGCAAGGAGAGCATCGCGGAAGGCTGTTGGCGGGGCATGAAGAGCAGCCCAGGTGTAACGGACAATCAGGCTGGGGCTTCTTGTTGGTGGTCCCCTGCGAGCGGTTGATGCTACAGTGCTAAGAGACGGACTGGCGGCGCTTTGTGGTGATTTTCGGTGCAAGCAGTGCAGTCGCAGTGTGAACAGGCCCATTTGTAGTTGCAAAGAGCCCAAAAGCTTGATTTAAGCTTGCTGAGCCAAGATCTGAAGTGCACCACTTGGGGGTCAGGAACTACCTGCAACTGGGTCCAAGAGCTGGTTGGGGATCCATTTATGTCCCTGAGACTCACATCAGGAGGCTAGAAGACTAGTCGTTGGAGTCACTCTGGGGTCCTGAGTTCAAGATGAGATTGCACGTCCAGTTCTTCCTCCCCAGGCAAGAGGGCAGCAGGTCAGCACAGCAGGGCAGTAGCTCCTTCAAAGTAGCAGTCCAGCAGAGTGGCAGTCCTTTCAGCAGCACAGCAGTCCTTCTTCCTGGCAGAGTATCCACAGGTCTGGAAGTGTACTGAAGAGTTTGTGTCTGAGGACCTACTTTTATACCCTGGTGCCCTGGTTCTGGAAGGTGGGGAAAGCTTCTAGACATTGGCTTTACAGTGCATGGAATTTCCTGCCTCACCTGCCCTGGCTCCAAGCTGGCTGAAGTGCAATGCAGGGTTGTTAGGCCCTTTATGTGAAGGCAGAGCACAGGCTATTCAGTTGCAAGTGGAGCTGTTCTCAGCTTCACCCCCCACCCCCAATATTACCAGTAGATGGCCCATTCAGGCACACCTAATCCCTCTATTTTGTGATTGTCTGGGAGGAATTCACAAAGTCTAACTGGCAGCTACACCCAATCATGTGACCCTAGACAGGCTATAGGCACAAAAGTGCTAAGGACAGGAAAATGCCAACTTTCTAAAAGTGGCATTTTCAAAATTGTAATAGAAAATACGACTTCACCATTAAAGAGGGTTTGTCATTACAATTTGATAGACATCAAACATGATACAGCCACCAGCCCCCAATTGGATATGAAAGCGTATTAAATGTAATAAGGAATCCCCAATGTGATCCTATGGGACTGGTAGGCCGCACAGTAGTGAAAAACCACCTTAGGAGTTTTTCACTACCAGGACATGTAAAACGTAGAGGTACATTTCCAACCTTTTAATTACACAGCACCCTGCACTAGGGGCTACCTAGGGCCTTCCTTAGGGGAGATTAAGGCTTGGCAAAAGGGGTTTAAATGGTAAATCGACAAGGCAGTTTAAAACTGCATTCAAGCTGCAATGGCAGGTCTATGACATGTTTTAAAGTGCTACTTAAGTGTGTGGCACAATAAGTGCTGCAGACCCACTAGTAGCATTTAATTTACAGGCCCTGAGTATATAGTATACCACTCTAAAATGGACTTACAAATATATTAAATATGCTAATTGGGTATAAGGCAATGTAACCATGTTTGAGAGGAGTGAGCACAAGCGCAAGCACTTTAGCACTTTAGCACTTTAGCACTAGTTAGCAGTGTTAAAGTGCACAGAGTGCTAAGGCCAACAAAAATAAGTTTAGAAAAAATGGAGGAGGTGAGGCAAACAGGTCTAACAATACCTCTTTTTATGTTTTCCCTTTTCTTTTTTTTACAAATGCTTTTCTTTCCACTTCACCCTTCACTTTAATTGGTAAATAATGTGTCCCTTAACTCTTCCCTCTGCCCTGTTTTCACCCCTCCCCTGAATCTTCAGGATCCCCTAAATACATAGGTCCTCATATGCAAACATGGTTTGTAGTGTTAATCCTCCTTAACTCTTTTCCCAAATAATATTTTTGCCATCTGTCTTTTTCACCCCTCTGTCTTCTGTTCCTCATCTATTCTTTCACCAAAAATTCCAAATAGCTTTATTTTTTGTTTCATTTTCTGGCTTGTCAATGCTGGAACAAAGTAAATGCTTAGAGCTAATTCAGCTCTCAGGTACCTGTCTTTCCTTCAGACTTTGTGAGTGAAAATTGGACGAAGGGACTGAGAAGCAGTTACTGTGGGGCATATTATCAAGAACGGCTTTAAAATTATCGCCGCTTTAGCGGCAGAAAACTACCGCTAAAGCGGCGATAATGGGCTTGATAATATGCCCTTGAGAATTCCAATAGAAGTCCATGTTCTAGTGTGAACATGGGCTTCTATTGGAATTCTCCAGGGCATATTATCAAGCCCATTATCGCCGCTTTAGCGGCAGTTTTCTGCCGCTAAAGCGGCGATAATTTTAACGCCGTTCTTGATAATATGCCCCTGTGATTCTTAAGTGTTAGAGGTTTGTTTCTTCTCCTCGCTTCTGGTGAAGAGGGAGCGCATGCTTGGGAATCTATGTCCATTTTCTCTCACAGTTTCTGAAGTAAGGAAACTGTCGGCTACCGACATCATGAAGGATAGTGGCATTAGGACATCACCATGAACATATGGGCTCAGATTTTCTCAGGCACTGCACTGTTGCAAAGTCAAGCAAAGAAACACATTATTTTTGCCATTCCAGTGTACAAGGTATTTGAGCTGAAAAAGTTCTCTTTTATCAGTGCAAAAAGTACTTTGCACTGCTTTGGGTCACTTTGCATCAAGAAGGTGTTACTGATACTTCTCTAGGGGGGATCAGTGCAAACAGGCATAGGTTAGAATGCAAATCCCCATCTACTAAGATAGCCAGACTGGCCTTTGTGTCAAAAACTAACGTCTCCCTGAAGCAGATATTAACACCGGGGAAATGTTTTCATTACTTCAAAAAGCCACAAATTGCATATGTGCTGAAGTGCACAGCACACATGCAAAGCATGGGATCCTTATGAGGTTGTATAGGCATAGGAAGGTGTACTGAAAGGGTATGCTTCCAGTACAAATCCTATATTGAGGACACTCCCCTCTGCACCATGGTGCAAGGAGGTGCATCACACAAGGCAGCCTAATTAGAGTGTCAGCAATGGGGATGATAGCAGCAGCAGGCCAATCTTAGTACATATAGTTTTGCATTTTGGTTTCCCCTTTGTAGCAATGCAGTGCACCAAATTTGTTTGCTGTCCTGCATTGTGAGATAGCTTAGTCAATCTGCCCTTTAGTGTTGTATGTTTCGTCTTCAAAGCTGTTTCTGATAAAAAAGCCACCTTTAATAAAAAAGAAAAATAATATACAGAAATAATTTTTATTTATAATTACAGTTATAGTTGGGCTAGAAATTCAATTAATCATAAATTAGTTTGGCTCTCTAGATTAATGCAAAACGTTTTACATACACAGTGAACGTTTGGCTTCAACATAGTAAAACTTCAATGTCTAGCTGCAAACAAGCATAAATATGGTTGCTTAGGGTTATAAAAAAACAGCAGCACGCACAAAGTATTGCTTCAAATGGAAGATGTATTACCTTCGTTAATGACAAAAAAGAATAAATAAAGATTAAAAAAAGATTTAAAAAAAACAATGGTGTTTTACAGATGAAACTAGTGCTTAATTGGAGCCTTGTACCTTACGAGCCGGAAAGTAGGCTTGTGTACCAATCTAATTTATACTTTAATAATTATCTTCTCATCTGAGCTGTAAGGTTTATGTAGATGTAGGGAAGATGAGTATAAAGAGCAAAAGTCACAAAAATGTAAATCAGAGGGAGAGGTTGCAACAGATCTGCCCCTCTCAGAGCGAGGACTGTGCGTTATATGAACTGAGACTCAAGCTCAAGGTACACTCAGGTTTAGATACTTGTCAATACATGGCCATTTGATACAGTTAGAAATACCTGTATTATGATGAAGTAATCCCCATGCTCTTCAGACCTCTGATGTTCTGTTTCATATAGGTACCCCAATATAGGCAGGGAACCACCTAACCTTTCACCTATATTCTCCCCTACCATTACACGACATAACGGTTCTTGGGACTAACCTTTTACCTAGTTACGGTGCTGCTTACAGGACATGGGTTTTTCCCTGAAAACTAGCTTCATCCATTATGTATGAGGATTCTCGAAAACTCAGCAGGTCTACCATCTCCTGCATAATAACTATGTATAAGGGTCATTACTTCCGTCATCCTGAGTCCGACATGACACAGCAAGGTAGAACACCTGAGGGTACCACTTTGGGTATATATACACCATATCTTTGCTGAGGCAGGGAAAGGAGAAAAAGGACTTCCATGCTGGCACACTGACGCAAGACGCTGAGGTTCCTGCAGGCAGACACTCCAGCTCGCTGTGATCTGACATCCTTCGCGGGGTGTCCATCGCGAGACCAAGACGGGGTCCCACAGTCTCTCACTTCAGGTAATGGGGTTGACTTTATCCTAGAGGGATTCTTGGCTCTACACCTACATACATGCTAGGTACACTTAGGTACATCTAATTAGGGTCGCATCGTAGGAGTACGCATATTTACTGTCATATATTTTTATACTTGCCTGTATTCATTGTTTTAGCAATATGATAGAAATCTACCATCCTTTTACTATGTTGGTGCTTATAATCATTTATATCTGTTTCTGTCTAATGGTTGTTTCAGCACACCTATTTTACACTTGAATGACGCTGGTTCAATAAATGCTTATTGAAAACGTCCCCACCGTTTATTCTGTGTATCTCTCTGAGACAAAGTGAGCACGAGTGACTGAGCTAAAAGTATCGCACTGTTTCCACGATCCCTGATGGGACAGAGTTGTCATGTTCGATAGTTGCCAGGAACTATTCTCTCCTTGGTAAGAGGGGTTTCTAGTGGCACTGTGAGCAAGCTGGTATACAGGCGAACATACTTGGCGGGGTGTCTGGAATCAGTCTGGACACCAATCCCACAGTCTAAACATGCAGATCCTATATAGGTTTATAGGAACTACACAACACTGACAGGGCTGACCACTAACACTCTACTGTAGCAACTTCTGCCTATGGTCAAGTTACTAATGTGGCTGTCCATGCCACCATTAATAGAATCACAGATGGGGAGCTGTCACTAATTGGTTGTTTTCCACTATGTGACCTAAGTGACATCCGATAGACAGCAAGAGAGAAGTTTGAGTTGTCTATGATGTCACATGAAACTCAGAGGTAGAAAATTCCACCTTGTTGCAACAACCCTTCTACAGTTTTATGCTGTGTGTGCTACGCCCCACCCCCCCATATTATGTTCCCTTGCTTAGGTCTGCAGCACAGGCATAGAGGAGTCATGGGGGCAACACCCAAAATGGTCCTGCATTTCTCAGCTCTCTTAACACACTGCCCTGTGCTGAGCAGTAAAAAGTAAATGTTACTGATTTTCTTTTGCCCACCCCATTACCTCATGCAATCCCTACCCATACCAAACCCAAGTATAAAAAAAAATACCTGCCTGCCTGTCATCCTGCCCAGCACCTTCAAGAATACCCTCCTGGGGGTGTGGCCGAGATGGTGGCAAGGTAGGAGGCGCTGATTGCTCCTACGCTGCCCAGATCTCCAAGTGCTACACCAATCTGAGCCCAGGGACACGTTGCAAATGTCCAAATCGGCCAAGATGTTACAGTGACCACGGAGCAACCCTGCCTAAAGCTCACTTTGACCCCAGAGATCTTATAGCGGCAGCAGGCCGCCCCGTGTGGCCGACCTTGTTCCAAGCAAGATGGCGGCCACCAGCACTTGAAGCCCGCTGACAACAGAGTCCTGGCTTCTCCACCCTGTCGGCTACCTGGTGATTTGCGGAAATACCAGCAACCCAGAGCCCATACAGGGGACTTGCGAGGTCTCCCCTAGCGGTGTGGGGGTCTGTATACTCGACCCCAGAGACGACAGTATTGCGATCGTCTGCACCTAAACTCCATTGATGGCGCTGTGGGGTCCCCCTGTAGCCCCAGCCGACCCCCTTGTGAAATGGAATGGAAGGACTACACGAAGGACACTGGGGGTCCGACACAGTTCTACATTGCCCGTGGCAGCCCTGGAGGGGCTCGACTGCCGTAGGGCCCCGGACATGTGGCAGCAGTTCGTTCATTGACCTGGACAGGGCCTGCCCGAGGTGACATGACCCTGAGGGGGCACCGGGTTGTCCTGAAATATCGAGATTGCCCTGGGTCCTGCAAAGGATCCTCTGGGCCAGGCCTAAGGACTGGAGAGACTCTTGACTAGAGCGCAGCTGGGGACCTGCATTGCAACGCAACCCCCCCATACAGCTGGAACCAGCAGAGGGCCCATCCGCAGTGAAGTGATCCGTAGGGGCCCCAGGACGTTCTGGGATATTGGAATTGCCTTGGGGCCTGCGGAGAAGTTCCCAGACATGGCTGAGGGCAGGAGTGGCCCTTGGAGGAAGCTCAGCTGGAGCCTGCACAGCTATTCAGTCCACCCTCGCGGAAGGACTTGATTGGAGATCTGCCAGTGGTACCATACAGGAGGAGCCACATTATAGCGAATGGAGCTGAGTTCGGGCCCCGTGGGGCCCATCCCTTGCTGGATCTGGGAAGGCAGTATGGCGCAGTGTGGAATACATTTGTCCACTCCCGACCCGGTGAGTCCTTCCTCATGCATCGTGCGTCCTGCCACCCCCTCGGACCGCTATAGCTTTCAGCCCTTACATCGGAGTGCCTGTTGAGGACACTTACAGGTGTAGCTGAAGCCTGGGGGGCTGCCCGGGGGTGACCCATCCTGAGACTCGCCGGAGAGCAGCCGTAGTCCATACCCCCTCCACCGGCATCATGGCAGTAAGAAATGGCAAACGTGAACACTCTGTGCGGGTCATGCTCACCCGCTCCACCCCAGCTGCCTCTAAGGAGCCCGCACTGTGATCACAGCAGCCTCCTCAGGCGAAAGTGGAAGGGGACCCCGACCAGTAGCAGGTACCAGTGACCAGGTACCAGTGACTCAGGCCTCTCTGGCTTCCCTGTTCGACTGTTCGACATTGAGGACCTCAAGTGGTACCTCTCAAGAACTATGAGACGTGAAGCAGGATCTGAGCTCCATGGAAGAGCGAGTTTCCTCCGTTGAGGATAATGAAATAGCCAGGAGCAAAGAAGTTGAGATGCTGAGGCAAGAGGTTATCCACCTGTACGAGCAAGAAGCTGAACTCCGGGCCCAGGTGGAGGACCTGGAGAATAGATCCTGCCCCAATAATGTTAACCTGCTGGGGGTACCGGTGGGCTCCGAGGGCTCAGGCATGCAGGGCTAAGCCCAGGTGCTGTTCCGCGCAATCTTGGGCCGTGCTGAGGACACCATCCCACAGCTGGACAGGATGCACAGGGTCAGACCTCCTGGAGGCCCAAAATCCAAGCCCCCGACATCCTGGTGTGTGTACATGACTTCCAGATCAAAGAAGAAATTATCAACAGGGTCAGGGCCTTGCACTCTATACACTTCCGCAGACATCAAATAGGGGTCTACCAAGCCATTTCTGCGCTCACTCTCCAGCACCAAAAAGCCTATCACTGAATTCTTGCACTCCAAAGAAGTCTCCCACGGATGGTGCACCCCTTCAGACTGGTCTTTCGCTGGGAGGGCCAACTGTTTCAACCACGAACCCTGGAGGAAGCTCTTTGCATTTGAATCTACCTGGGGACTCGCCGGCCTGCTCGATTCCTGGGTCGCACCGGGGTTCCCCCCGCGTACTTCGCTTTGGCAGAAAGCTGGCAAACATAAGAAATTCCCACCCTCTGGACCGAAGGAGCTTGCACAGGAAGTGTTCTGGACGGTCTGGCATCTGGTCACGACAAGAATTCAGAGTGATCTTAATCACCTATCGCTATCAGCGATTTTGGCACATGTTTCTGCCCAGGGACTGCTCTATTCTGCTCTCGTCTGAGACAGTGGAGGTCTAGTTAGACAACTGTTCCCATTGTAGACTGTACCTCCTCTCCGAGTGGACCATGCCCAGCTTCTGGAGTTCCATTTTTGATGGACATGCTCATTATTTGCTTTTGCTTCTAACGTTGTTAGCGGCTTGTTATTCTTTACTCCTTCCCATGTTACAAATTGACCACGACTTCGCACATTATCAGTGACACAGTTACTTCCTCCCGGGTGGGCTCTGCTTCCCCAGGGACCTGGGAGATGTAATGGGGGCTGGAGCCAGAGCTTATATTCTTTCTTAGCCCCAGAGAGGTTAAAGTTACCTGCCTCAATGTCCGAGGTCTCAATAAC